>CM055877.1:31558748-31956248 GCA_029582165.1 Portulaca oleracea | reverse complement strand
GAGAATGACGAAGAGAGGAGAGAGAGAGAGAGAGAGAGAGAGAGGAAAGAGAGAGGAGCGAGAAAGAGAGAGGGTGCTGACGTGGCAAGTTTTGTAAGTGAATGGGTGACATGACATGGTCAAACATTAAAAAAAAAATGTGCTGCCACCGCCAGCTCATTTATCCGACGAGTCAAGAAAAGGGTAACTCGGTGGCGTGTTATAGGGGGCAATAGGGGGTCGAAGTTCATATTATTCAGAACCTAATCGAAAGTTCGTATTGTTAAGTCTTATATGACTAAAAGTTCATATTATTAGAATCCAATTTCCCTTTTTATTATTATTATTATTATTATTATTATTATTTGTAAAACCCCGAAAAATTTGAAGGTGTTGACCGTTACGACGTTAATAATTTAAGTTTGACTCCGTTAATTTTGAGAATTCATCGGTGAATATTTTTTTTCTAACATTTGAGCTCGTAGGACCGTAGAGGGATTATCAAGGGTAATATAGTTTTTCTCTACGTGCATGAGTATGCATGGAGTAGGGGTGTTGGTAATTTTGTGTGTAATATTTGATGAAAATGTGTATAGTTTACTTAATTATTATGTGGCTATTATTAGATTATTATGGTTATTATTTGAGAAAATAAATTATTAATTTCTTTTAGCTAATAATAGTATCAGGTTAGTAATTTAATTTTCTCAATGTTTTCATTAAATTATTTTGGTTAGTATATAGTTAATAATAGTTAACCCAAAATCAAAACCCTAAACGTGACTTTCTTCCCTCTCCTCCCTCTCTCTGCGTAACCACCACAGCAGCCGCCAGACCATCGCGCCGCCACCGCCTCATCGGAAACCACCGGAGCACCACCGTCGTAGCCATAGCAACCACCGCGACCTTCCCTTCTCCCTCTGTTTCTCTCTCCTTCATCCATCTCACTCACCCTCTGATTTCCTCGCTGTGCGCCACCACCAACCTCCACTCAGGCTGTCGTCGTCGACTCCCAACCACCAGACGACTGTCGCGACACCCCCGGAGCCACTACACGTCGTCGTCGCCCAGAAACGAGACGGAGACGACAACCCGCTACTACCGCTGTGCACCGAACCCGAAAAACCGCCACCACTGATCATTTCAACCACCGCGATTCCCGATGACCGTGACCCCACCGTCTGACGACCCCGACACACCCGCCACCGCGGACATCACCGGAGCTCCGACCGTCATTGTCTTGCCCAGCCATACGTAAACCCTTAACCCTTTCTATTGTTTTGGTCTTTCACTGTTTTAGTAATATTGTTTTCTGATTTGATTGGTTTTATTATTTTTCACATAATATGATTGTTATTGTTTTATTTATGCCTAATCCATGTGGTAATCTAGTTGTAGAAAAGTTTTAATTTTCTGAAATTGAGATTATTAATCTTTGTTATAGTTGTGACATATATTAGTTATCGTATGTAAATTATGTTTAGGATTATTAAAGTTATGTTTTTATGCATGATTAGGGTCTTGGTTATCAAAGTTCTATTCTTGTTTTATTAAGCAAGTAATTACATGTTTCTTTGGGTTGTGATGTGTTATATCATGGTTAATGTTGTGTGTAATTAAGTTAGATTGATTAAAGTTGGTTCTAGTGAGTTTTAATTTTAGAATTCTGAAGTTGGACCATGGGTTGAGTTAGGTTAAAGACTTTTAACCTTAGTCACTATTTTAGGCCCAAATTAGAACCACGGGACCGAATGGTGAAGGTTAGAACCGAAATTATAAATTAAATAAGAACCGGGATCGGGACAGTTTCGTTAGTGTCTAAAGATCGGGTCACCACGGCTAGTGTAGGTGTTCTTTGATCGAACCCTTTGGACTGGAGCTTCCCTTAGATGTTAGCTTTAATAGGAATTTTACGGACCGGACTTTGGAATTTTAAAGCGTGTTTTGGGTCTCAAGTTCAACTTAAGAATTTTAGTAGAAATCCCGAGGTTTCTGAAAAGTCCAAAACCAGACCCATAGGATGTCGGGAAGTCAAGTTACGACTCTTTTTATGTGGATGCTGTAATCTTTTTTGTTGATGCTTGTTATTAATAAAAGTTTTGTTGTGTAAAAGTGATGCTTTGAGCTGGTTATACGATTATTTGGAATGTGATAGGTAATTTAAAGTGTAAATTCATGATTGATAGGAACCTATAAGGTTCCTACGGGAGGGTTAGTTAGAAGGTAGTTAATACTAACTTCGAAGAGCGCGTTTTAATTAGAATAATTATTCTATTTTAGGCCCAAGCTAACTCGCGTCGTTAGTGAGCTCAAGTGTGTTCGTTTTTGCTGTGAAGTGAAGCTAACCAGGTAATGTCTATGCTCTAATCTCCACTGGGATGCTCTTTAAATGTGTTTTAATGTTTTCTAATATGTTTTGAGAATTGCATCCCGAAAGGGGACTTTTGTGGAAATATGACCATCTGTTTTAGATAACTATTTGTATTTGTTTGTGCTCTGATTTTATTGAGTTGAGAAATCGTGATGGTCTTTTATAAGTAGTTTTGTTATTGGTTTTGATAACTTGGGTTGGGATTGACTTGAGAGTTGTGAGCTGAGTTTGAATAATATACTAATAACTCAAGTGAAACGTTAAGCGGGTTTGTTCTCTCATGCCTTTGGTAGGCGGTTACTTTGATGCCTTTGGTAGGCGATTACTTTGATGCCTTTGGTAGGCGATTACTGATGCCTTTGGTAGGCGATTATTATATTTATGCCTTTGGTAGGCGGTTACTTTGATGCCTTTGGTAGGCGATTGTTTTGATGCCTTTGGTAGGCGATGTTACTATATGAAATTTGATATCCCGCCCGCATAATAAAATGAATGGGTTGGGTTGAGGAAAACAGTTGTATGGGTTAAACGGTTTATTAAAAGGTTTGACTTGTTTCCCCTTCCTCAAATGAATTGAAATGAACTTAACCTGTTTTTAACGTTAGGGGTAGACATTATTGAGATTTCCCCCTCATTTTTGAAATGTTTTGTTTTCAGGTGCTGATCAATATGCTGGGGACGGGAATTAGAAGTGAGGACGACATGTCTAGAAGTCGTTAATTTTTGTTATGCTTCTTTTTGAAAGACTTGAAGTTTGTTTGAGGTTTATATTCTAAGTATAAGTTTGTTAGGTAGCTGCCGTTGACAGACAGTCGTTGTTTTTCCTTCTTGCCTTGTATTCCTTCGGGGATACGGCAGTGACGTCCAATAAGAGTTTAAGTCTTCCGCTAAATTTTGTCTGTTAATGTTAGTTTGACTTTGACTTTTCGTTAATTGAATTTCCGGGGCGTTACATTATTATTATTTCCAAATCATGTTTAGTTCAAGTTTATTTTCAATCTATTGTGTTAGCCCTCTTTATTATTATTATTATTATTATTATTATTATTATTATTATTATTATTACTACTACTACTACTACTACTACTACTACTATTGGTATGGTTGTTGGTGGTGGTGTTATTTTGCTAGCTATTTTTAATTTAAACTTGCTTTCAGTCTATTCTTTTAACGTTCTAACATTAAAAAATAAAAATAAACTAGATCTAAGCATAGGATGTGTACAAGGCATGTTTATGCCAATTTGAGAAAAAACTGGAAAGGTGAAGAATTTAGAAATGTGTTTTGGAGGATTGCAAAGGCAACAAATGAGGTGCACTTGGAAAGGTATGTCAATGAATTAAAGGAACTAGATCATAATACTTTAGAGTTTTTGAAGAAAAATGGGCTAGAACATTTTAGTAGGAGGTACTTTGGAACTTTTGCTCATTGTGACTCAGTGAATAACAACATGACAAAAATATTTAATGCATTCATCATAGAGGCTAGGTATCAACCAATAATATATATGCTTAAGGACAATATACAAGCTTGTGATGAAGAAGGCTGCTCAAAAATAAGTATGGGCAAATAGACTTGAGGGACCAATTGCACCTAGGATAAGAAAGATATTAGAGAAATCAAGATATTGGGAAGCTGTGAGGGCAGGGGGAGGACTTTACAATGTCACTCATGGAAGAGAGGAGTTTGTTGTTGATCTAAACAGTAAAACATGTACTTGTAGATCATGGGAGCTAAGTGGTCTTCCTTGTAGTCATGCAATAACAGTATGTAGAGAGGAGAGACTTAAACCTGAGGATTATGTTCATGATTGTTACTCAGTGCAACACCTAAAGACAACATATTCACATACATTGAAGCCCATTAATGGAGAGGGAATGTGGGAAAGAGCACCAGGTGAAAAAGTTTATGCCCCATACTTCAAACCAAAGAGGAAGACAACCACCAAGTATTTCAGGAGGCCAGAAGCTAGGGAAAAGCATGGACCAAGTCAAGGTAGAGTGAGCAAGTTAGGGAACAAAATGCACTACTCAAACTGTGGGGAGGAAGATCATAATAAGAGAGGGTGTGATAAGGTTCACCCATCTACATCCCAACAACAGGTAATTTGAAACATTTTGTCATTGTAATTGCTAATGAGTATATAAATAATAATTTTTTGTTGTTATGGTTTTGTGATTTAAACTTGTTTTCATTACAGGGGAGAGGGCATAGAAATGGAAATGGGGACACAACAACTCATCAACCACCACCACTATCTCAAGCACATGACTCTGCATCGCCACCACCCCTACTACCATCACCACATCCTCAGTCCCTACCTCATCACAGCCACCCCCCACACCCTCGGTCACCACCACCGCGACCTTCACTACCACATACGATTGATCCACCCCCATCACTTGAACCATAACCACCACTACCATCACCACCACCAACTCACCCAACAAAATCACCATTACCACCACGACCACCATTTCAACCAACACAACCACCTGCTGTTGTTGACAGTGACCCCATCAAGGACTAAAATCATCCTTCCTCTCAATTTCAATCCACCAAACAAAAAGAATGCCTCTAAGTCAGCCTCTGTTGTTGCTTCTTCTTCTTCTGCTGTTCTTGTTAAACCTACCCCCAAGCTCAAGCATGGCATCAAATCTGCGATGATGTGGTTTTCTTCTTCTTCTTCTTCTTCTTCTTCTTCTTCTTCTTCTTCTTCTTCTTCTTCTTCTTCTGCCGCTGCTTCCTTTGGTGTTACCAATCAAGCAGTCAATGTTCCACCCACAAACCCACCACGGAGATCAGGAAGAATGAAGACTTTAAAGTTCCCAAAAAAGACATACATTACCATAGACAAGTGATATAAATATTTATGTTATCTAGTTTTTCTTTTTATGCTAACACATCAGACATAGTTATGTTAATGGTGGGGATATGACTTTTGAATATTTTGATAAGTTGCACTCTATTTTTGTGCAGCTAGGGGTTCATTGACAAAAAAGTTATGTTCATCAGGATTGTCTTTTGGCATTTCATCAAACATCGATATACATATTCATATCCTCCAATGCACTTCAAATTATGCATTTTTAGACTAATCCCAATTAATGATTCTATTTTGGATTAATTATTCTTACCCATATGATTTATAATGGCAGTGATCAAACGTCATTGATAATTCATATTCTAGGTTTACTTTTAAGGCCATGCTTTAACAACAAAAGGGAGATTCAATCGTACTCCCACTTAGTCACCATAACTTACACAAAAGGCTTTACAAGTCAACAAAAAATGGCCCTTTGAAACATATAAGCAAAATGGCAAGTACATGAATTCATACCCAAAAGGATGCATCTTTCATTCAATGCATACAGAAGCACATATACATTCAACCCATGATCATCTAAATTACATAATGATCATACATCCTTGATCATGTTAATCGTCATCAAATCATAAAACCCCCCATGATCAGCAAAAAATTAGTTAATTCTGAATTACATTTTGCCTCAAGGGCCCGAAAGTCAGCAAAATAATTCACCTAATGATCCAAAATTAATGATGATGTCATCATCGTCGTCGTCATCCCCAACATTACCTACCCATTTACTACATAAAGCTTTAAAAAAAAATAACCAAACTCTAGAATCACCATTCCTGAACACAGAACCCCTACCTACATTTCCTCTTTACTTTGTGAAGGTTGCTGCCAAACTCCTAATCAACGCTCCAAATAGAGCAACAACCATCATAGTCAGAATTGTGATCATTTCCTTACTCTTCAGCTTCTCAACTCGCAGACCGGCAACCTCTGCCTCCAGTTCTTCAACCCTCCCATTAGCCTTGACCAACTCCTTCTCTAGAGCTTTTTTGTTGTTGATAAGATCAACAACAAAAGGCTTAAGAGATCGACAGACACCACCATCGATGAATTTCCAAAAGCCACACACACCTTGAATGGTTCCCTTCTCACAGAAGGCAAAGCACCGAAGTGTGTTCTTGTCGGTGTACGAAGTCAGCACAATAGGGACCCTCCCACAAGGGCACCTCTTTGGCACTCGAGTCTCACAGTGGCAATTCACACAGTTGTGTATGACATTGTCGTAAAATCCATGACCACTCAAGTTGCCATGGTTGTTTCTTGCAGATGAGTATGATATTTTCAGAGTGGATGTGGTGTTTAATGAGATAAAGACGGGAAGAACAGAAGATGAACAAAAGAAGATGGAGGGCAAGGAAGAAAATGAACAGTCAAGGGTAGAGAGAGAAAGATGAGGGGCCGGATTAAGAAAACTTGAGGGGTAGGGTTTTTAAATATGAAATGGGGAAAATGGGGGAAGTGTGTAGGAGAAGCTTCATGATTATCAACTAAAATAATTTAATCTCTTCCATTTTTGCAGTTGTAACCGACATCTTCTGGTTAATAGGTAATAAATGACACTTGTTTACTTAAGGGAAATTAGACGGTAATATACCGACCTTTGGGGGTATTGAATAGCAATATACCGACCTTTACTTTTGGATAGTAATATCACTAACCTTTATAGTTTGGTGACATTAATGTACCTTCAAGGATTTACACCCTAAAAATTAACAACAAAACTAACCCCCTAATCCTAAAATTACCGAATACAAACACTCAACACCCCTAAAAATACCTAAAAATGGCACCGATTTTTTTTTGCATCGTCTGCCACGTCAGACCGTCAACCGGTTCGCCGTCAGAAAATCCTTGAAGGTACATTAATATCACCAAACTATAAAGGTCAGTGATATTACTGTCCAAAAATGAAGGTCGATATATTGCTACTCAACACCCTTTAAAATCGGTATATTACCGTCCAATTTTCTTTTACTTAATTGGATAGATTAATGACATTTTTGAGAATTTTTTAAATTTAGTGGCATTTTTAAATAATTATGAAAGTTTAATGTCATTTTTTTCCAAAAACTCGTCAAAACCAAGCAATTACAATTGCATTGAACAGAGAGCCGCCACGGTCCACTCCATGAAGACGATACCTTCTGTTTTCATCACTCCTTCAACCCAGAACCTCAACCAAACATAGACCACAGAGAAACCAAAAAAAAAAAAAAAAAAGTCAGCATGGTTGGAACAAACATTATGGATGGTGCCCTGATTCCTTCCCCAAACTAAAAATTTGAGTTTGAAACCTACCTAACCTTTGCCACCTTATGCTTAGTCCTGACAAAATAAGTTTCATCTTCTATACTTGGATATATGTCAATTACATATTTAAATTTATCCACATGCCAAATTAGCAGGCCATGAAAATAACCTTTAATCATACATATGGTTAGTTGGTTACCCAGCGCAATTCAGTCTTCCCTTATCGACTTATGAATGGAAGGGCTATACACAAGAATACTTTCGTTTTTTTTTTTTAAAGAATTTGTAAGCCGATCCACCACCTACTAGCTCCTCTGCATGGTGTATGGCCAACCAACCTTATTTATAGAGGAACATTAGAAGGATAATCCTTTGGGTGCTTCTTGATGGCTTCCCTTAGCAAATTTTCTTGCTGTTTTAAATCTTCTGTTTTCTCATCATACACATCAGTGAACATATCTGAAACTGGTGGCTTTTCCATTCTTTCAGCAACCTGAATTGCTTGAACCATCTGCCATTGAAATGAAACCAAATAGTTTACATATCAGCTTCTTACTTCTTAGTAAACATGAACAGACCAGAATAAAATGGGACTGAATTCTGAACTTTTTGTTACCTCTTTCTTGATCCTGTTTCGGATCTCTGACTCGTGCTCATCGTTCCACCAGCCATTCCTTTCAATCCACTTCCTGAATCTGGTGACAGGGTTTTTTTCCATTTTCCAGTGCTCGATTTCATCAACTGGCCTGTACTTGGTTGAATCATCTGAGGTTGAATGATGCCCTACTCGATACGTTAAAGCCTGAAAATTTTGACCAAATAATAGCTTTTACATGTTGCCTACTGTGTTGAGATGCATATTTCCCCCTAAAATTGAGATCAATTTGTGATGCAAACCAGCATACAGAAATTTTGAAGGGATGCTTGCCTCAACTAGAACAGGCTTCTGCTCAGAGATTGCAAATTCACGAGCAGCACGAATGACATCATACACAGCAAGGGCATCATTTCCATCCACACGGATGCTTCTCATCCCGTAAGCTTTGCCCTTCACTACCACTCCATCGCCTTCAACACATAATCATACAGGAAGTCAGTTGCATGAATCAAAGCTTTAAACAATTGAAAGGAACAGTCGGGAGGGGCAATTGTGGGGAAAAAACGAGAAGGGAGAAAAGTTACTTCGAAATTGCTCTGTGATTGGAGTACTAATTGCCCATCCATTGTTCCGGCATACAAAAACCACGGGCACCTCCATGACTGCTGCAAAATTGAGAGCAGCATGGAAGTCTCCCTAGGGATGCAAACAACATAGAAATAATTCATTAGATTCAAAGGCAACTATTGGTAAATTATACCATTTAGTTGGCATTGGGTATAGTTCTACTTAATTATGTTATATTCTAAACAAGAATTCAAGTGTGTAGGGAAGAAAAAGAAATGCAAACCTCGCTTGTGCTACCGTCACCCATGAAAGCCACAGCACAAGCATCCTTGTTATCCATTTTTAGAGAATAAGCAGCCCCTACTGCTTGAGGAAGCTGTGTCCTGATCGAGAATAGAGAAAGGGCTATTACTTATTGGTATTGGACAGAGTTTGTTAGAAGATGAAATTGATGTTACTTACGCGAGTGGAGAAGAAACAGTGAAGTAATTGTGGTTGTTAGAGCCGTAGTGGATAGGCATTTGGCGACCTTTGCCATAATCCATCTTGTTTCCCATACACTGATTTGCAATCTCTTGTAAGGTGAAACCCCTCCATAGGAGCACCCCTGGCTCTCTATACTGGGCAAATACAACATCCTCTTCAGACAGGGCTGCCGCAGAAGCAATGTTGATAGCCTCTTCTCCGCTTGAAGTCAGATAAAACGAGATTCTTCCTTGTCTTTGTGCTTCATAAAGGATAGTGTCCATGATTTGCAGGGTGATCATGCTGCTGTATATTCTTGTTGCCAACTCTTCATTCACCTAATTAATTACCCAATCAAATAAATTAAATGTGATTGTGGCACTTGCTTCAGGATCAAGTGAACTGGGAGTATAAATGTACCTGTTGGGAAGTTGTTCCTGCAATTGGCTCGCCATTGTCATTAAGAACTCGATAGCAAGCTACTCTTTTCTCGGGATACTCCGGGATGAAACCCATTTCAGGTGTAAATGTTACCCTCCCTCCAGGGAAATCCATCCCCTGCAACATTGATTAATTTTAGAAAAACAGTTCCACTGCTCAAGTAATTTCAGGTGTAAATGTTTGGTTGTTCATTGACCTCGGGAAAATTTTTATAAAGGTCCACCATTTACAAGATTTCCTTAGGGAAAATTTCCCTTTGGGGGGTTAAGGGAAGTTTTTCCAGGGGAAATATTTATAATGAAAAACTTTCCAAGGGAACTTTTCCCCGGAAAAAACTTTCCTAAGAATCTTACCAAACGTACCCTTAGTCAAAATAGTTAACGGAGTATTTGGGAAACAACTTTTCAAATTAGTTGTTTGATCCCAAAAAAGTCTTCTTCAAAAAATTATTTGGATGACCTTTTTAGATTAGCTTTTGGTTATCTGGGATAAAATAATCATATTGTCCTCATATTTTCACCAAATTACTTCATATATTATATATTAGTGATTTTAATAATATTTTTAAGGCTTTTAATAATTTTTTACCATATCAATTGAAATTTATATTTTTCACTCATTTGGGTAAAAGTCATGTTTTAATGGTACTAGAGTTGTCCATTACATTCATTTGATTATGTTCAACAAAATAAATAAATAAAATTTTGATAGAAAAAGATAACGAATAATTTAACATTTTCTTAAAGTTAACAAATTGCGCTAATACTTCATCGAAATTTACATCATATGTTATACAATAATAATTTTAATAATATTTTCTTAAGGCTTTAACAATTCTTTGACAAAAAATATATATCAAATGAAATTAATAGTTTTTACTTACTCAAATAAGAGTTATGTTTTGATGATATATAATTATTTATTAACAATAAATGACTCTAAAATTGTCTGTTACCTTCACTTTATTTTTATCAGAGTAAATAAATGTAGTTTTGGTAGAAAAACAATTAACGATTAATTCAATATATTCATACTATTAACAAATTCTTCATTTTATTAGCTAGTCTTATATTGAATGTTTTTTTTATGTAATAGATTTTACTAATTATACGAAAGGAAAATTATTTTATAATAAAAAAATTGTAATCTATGTTGAAACATTTGTAAAATTATAATGAAAACAAGAATTATATTGCTAAGGTATAAATGGAAAATCACCAACTTACCTTTTCACAAACAGCTAATTTTACCAAACTTTTGTTGCAAACAACTAATCCTAACAGCTAAATCAAGCAGTCAACACAAATAGCTAACAGCTAATAGTTAATTCAAATAACTAATAGGTAATAGCTGATTATCAAACATGACCGTAGATAATTGGAAAGTATAATAGAAAGTGTAACTACACACTCCTTGCAGCCCTCAATTATTTTCAAAATAAATAAAAATTGCCACGTTGATCATCTTGTGATGGCTCTGTTCTTTGGTTAGGTTGGATATAACTCTTCCAATTTATCGTAATTTATCCAAACATATCCAAACCTAACACAATTCTCCAAAAAGCATCCATTTTAAAAACATAATTCCCAAAATAACATCATAGCTTATTCTAACTTAATTATCTCACTTATCCATCCAAACCTGAAAATAACCTAACCAAATAACAGAGCCTAAATTAGTATGGAATAGTGTTATATGAGAATTTGCACAAACAAAATGCCCTTTCTCGATGGCCTTATGATTTCATTTTACATTTGGTAATCAAGAGGGAGGGATCTACGCTTAGCTAACATACAAAATTGAAGGGGACTGGAAGCTAACAAAAAAAACAATTTTTGTATGGAAAGGTTCCCGTAGTTGTAGGAACTCTTGTATGGAACCTTTAATCGACACACAACAGAAAAAGGATTCCAAATGTATGGATGTCAATTCTCCAAATTGCACGTACATGTTGGGACAAGTAATATGTCATTTTCACCCTTTAACTCAATAATTTTGTACAAATTGAATTAGTTTCGACACATTACATAAACCTAGCACTTTAGGAAACTGTGTAGTTGATATTGACTGACAATTATGTATATCAAATTCACGTCATATTTCATTTCAAATTTGGATGTAATTAAATTGTTATCATTGTAACTTTCAGTTGGGGTTAATCTCAATTGTTACAATTTGAATGAAAACTATAAATAATGAGACTTATGTGGTGTCTTCTTTGTAAGGATAAACTATCCACGACATTTTTCTATCTAATCTTACTGAGTTCTATTTCTATTTATGTTTACTTGAATTAACATAATTTTTCTACCTTTAAAACAACTCATTACCTATTTTTAGCTACTTCTACACAACTATCCAATACCTCTATATTACCATCAAAAGAACACAGATATATAAACAGTTTGTAATGTCTAAAATGTTGTTGTGAGGAAAAATTGGCACTATCAAATATTTTTATGTCAAATGTTTTTTATCACATTATATTGTGCGAACAAGGCATAGAATACTCATGTAAATATATAGGTATATGAATAAATATTTCATCTAAAATTAAATACTAGATTCATCATTTATTTTATTTTTATTGGTGTATAAATAAAATTATGACCCCAATATAGATCAATTAAAGTTTGATATGAAAAAAAAAAGATTTTGGATACTAATATACTTCAATAGGGGGGTTGACCAATAATGTATCTAAAACGATTCAGACGGTGATTAACTTATGGTGATCCTACGTGGTAGGTTGTAGAGCTGAGTTGGTGAAAAGAAATCAAAATCTTATTAAATTAATGCATGAGAGCCAATCGAAATAATAAAAAATACATAAACATAATAATGTTTACTTATTTGGAAAACTTGCTAATATGAAATTAATTTAGTCAAGATTTTTTTTTTTTTTGCCAACTCATCTCCTCCTTCCATTGTGTAAGATTTTGGCCAACTCATTTCCTTTGCCTACCGTCTAAGATAGCTACCACCAAACTCATTCCAAACATATCATTGTTCGAGACTCAAAATATAGCATATCAACATCCAATGATCCCAAAAAATAAATATTTGACATCAATATGACATTGTAATTAAATTTAAATAATAATTAATTTATTCATATCCTGAATTTAGCTTTTACAGGTGCTATGGGTTGTAAGGAAGATATTTCCCAAAGTCAAAAAGTTCTAGGTGTTTGGCTACTCAACTTTTTAGATAGCTTTTAGCTTTTTGATCAAGGTTAAAAAGCTACTCGACCTGTTTGGTAATTAATTTTTTATTTTATCTTTTTGGATCCAATAAGAAAAACTACTTGATTAAACTTTTTGAGTTAGCTTTTCACAAAAAGCTACTTTACCAAACATTTTCTCTGATCAATTACTTGACGATTAAAGTCAAGCAATTTAATCTGATTCTAAAATCTATGAGTTCTGAAGCAATGCCAGCCAAACAAGACCATGCTAAAATTTGATGGAGTTTATGGCATTTCGGGTTAAAGTAACAAAACGGTTGGGCAGAAGGTCCCCCAGCATTAAGTTTGGTAGTACACGTTTGTCATGTGGTAGCTACATTTGTGAACAGCAAACGAGCAATGAGGCCTCTCTCCTCTTACATAAATAGAGATCTTTTTCATATAAAATGACTTTTCATGTGATAAAAAAAAGACCTTTCATAAGCATGGTTAAATATATTGAACAAAAAATAATACTGATGCCTTCATACACGAAAAGGTAGACATGATAAATTAATTTGACTCTAGACTACACAACTCAAAATTTGTGTAGCATTTTCCTGATCAGGACGTAACGCATGGCAATGTCTAACTTTCCATTAAATTACTAGTACATAATGTAAATGTTTCTGTACAAGTTGCTGTACATTTTAAACCAAATTATGTATCCAAACTTCAAAAAGTTTAGCGTTGACAAGTGACAACAAATAAAGGATTATGTGTTTGGTCACACAAGTCAAATTTTAAAATTTGAATGAGCCTATCGTCCACTTTTCTAAATCATATCAAATTAAAGGTACACATAGTAGATTAAAATCGAGTTTTTTAATAAAAATATGAGAACTATTATATATATATATATACATATACATATATATATATATATCCAATTAATGGGTAAATTTATTTTACCAAAATTTATTAATTTTTGTCTAAATTTATCAAAACTTATTAAAAATGATCAAAGTTTAAAAAATAAAAAAATAGTTTTGATATATTAGCGTAAATTTGTCAAAAGTTATCAAAATCTACCAAACATTTACCAAAATTTAACTTTTACCCAACTATTTTTTATCCATGAATTTGATAAATTGAACAAAATTAAAATATTCGAGTTGAATAAAATCTTGCTGGCGTCTACAAAATTTTATAGTTCTGAATCTAAACTTTTACCATTGATATGATATTAATGAAAAACACTAATTTCTTCACGTATTATTAATTTATTATTAACTGTGCATTATTATAATTTGTTTCTAATAACATCCCTAACCTCACAATCATCTTGTTATACGTTGATATACAAGTCTGAAGTCTCGTATATTTCTCCTGTGATTTTGGTAGTATATACTAGTATAATTTGTTAAAGAGCATTAGCATGGAAAATGTGCGGAGAACTGATTTTAGTCAATTAATATTCTTAATGTCATGTGAACCCGGCATGTAGACTGCGTTACTATACCAATTTGCATGGAAAGTGTGGACTAGAACCCCGCATTATTCTTATAATTGATTGATGTATGCCTGGATGTACATTGTACAATAACTATTCAAAAATACAAAATTTTAAAATCTAATTAATTTAAAAAGTAATAAAACTGGAAAACTAGATTAATTATGTCGCTTTCCATTACTGCTGCAATATAATTTTACAACCTAGATACATATTTTTTTGGGTTTTTTGCTCACAATAATTCCAAGTTAGAGGTAAGTGGCTGAAAATAAATATCCAAACTAACTTTTTGGCTAAGGATATGCCAAACTTTTAAACTAATTATTATGACTAAACCAGAATTGAATTCCTACATCTTAAACATGATTTGACACCCTTTATTTCAAAGATACAGTGGGTTAATAACTGGTTTAGCCCGTTTATATTATTTTCAGTCAAGTCCGAATTTTTCAAAATCAGTTTTGTGACATCGAAATTCAATTATGATCTAGTCAGAATAAATAGGTTAAAACTTTGACACATTCTCAATAAAAAAGTTGATTTAGATTATTTTGAGTCAAAAATCCTTTTTTTTTTCTATCATTAGGGACAAAAGCCCAAAATTACAAGAGCACCAAAACTAAAGTGCCCGTGCCAAAGTGCCCGAGAGTACACACCACAAAACAAAACAAGAAAAGTGTCACAATTTTTCAGAGACAGAGGCACCAAAAAGGCAGGCAAAAGACAACAGCTAAGAGCATACATAGGCTATTCAGTATTCACTAACACCACTTTTACATGACTTGTCAAAACCATACAATCTAGATAGATATATGTGATTCAAATTTAATCTTAATACAAATACGGATGAATATTTATTTGTTTTTTTTTTTGTCTTAATCCATAGCATATCTGATGGATTTAGAAAATTTAAATACAAAATTTCATTAAGAAAACATGCGGGACGATCTGATTATATAATATAGACAGACATGATTCATAATATATTGTCCAAAAATGAATATTTTGAATCATGAATGATCTAAACCCAAATCATGAAATTCATAGATTGACATTGTTTCTATTTATGGTCAGAACAGAATAATTAAGTGAGAGGGTAATTAAGGGGAAAAGTGAAGGTACCTGATCATGGTTATTGGGACGATCATATTCAGAAGAGTAATACTGAGGATCAAACATTCTGAGCTGAGCAGCTTCAGTGGACTCAAAACGACGGGAAACAGAGAAAGCAGGTGAACAAATAATCCTGTCAACATAATTATTAGGAGCCCAGCGTGTGTTAGCTGCGTTGTAATTTGATGCCCATAATTGCTTGATTAAGCGTGTTGATGATGAGGATCTTCTTAAGCAAGCTGCCATTTTTATGATTAATTCTCTCTCTAATTTAAGTTTCTCTCTCTAGGGTGGCTACTGAGGAGGGAGGAGGAATTGAAGATGAGGATGCCAACGTATAATTATACAAGAATTTTGGAGGGAGATAGAGTTTGGATGAGGATGACACTTAAGAAACACTACCAAGAAAGGGATTCATATGGACAGACAGACAGACAGCCAGGGCAGTGCACTGGTAGATATAAAAGTTGTGTTTGTACACGTTTCATGCATTGGTCTACCATAATAGTACTATATAACTTCCTCTTAATTACCTTTCCTTTTCTTAATAAACAAAAACGATTCTGAAAGTTTGGGGCCCAAAAAAACAATTGGAGCCCATGAACTCAAACGCAAATCCGAAAAATTGATCCGAGAAGGAAAAAAGACGGTTAACCGAATCGATTAATCCAAAGACTATCCAGTTTGGTTTCGTTTCACAGTTTTTGAACCCACGATTAACCAAATCCAACCGATTTTAAAAATATATATTTTTGTAAATTTGTTATTTTAATATTTTTAAATACATGTGTTAAGTGTAAGACTTTGTGGCAGAAAATAGGTGAAATATATCTTAAATTAGATAAAATTTGAGTCTCTGAATTATGGTAGTCTAGTCACCGAGGGGAGAAATAATAAGCATCTTAGTTCTTAGGCCCTATTTTTTAGTTGAGTTAGATGTAACCAATTAACTCAACTAACTTATCCTTATGTAACCTAATTTAACCCAATTTATTAAAAAACACTTAAGTCAAAAATAATTTTTTAAATAAAAAAGAAATTCAAAAAATATTATTTTAATATCAAATCAATCCATTTTTTCCAACAACTAAAACTTTTTGATTTATTTTTCCCAAAATATTCAAATTTTATTATTAAAATATTTCCACCCAACAACTAATTAAGTCATACTAATCCTATCATTTCATACTAACAACTTACTAAAAGAGGACAACTTTTTTTTAATGCACTCGAAGGGGACCACATCTTCAAAAAACTGGTTGTTAGGTGATTTTCCGACCATTTTAACTGAATTCCGGGTATGTATATATGAAAAGACTGAAATACCCTTATGGTTTATCAAACAATTGCTGAGAGGTGCCATACATTTCTAAAAACTGACTGGACGAGGACAACTTTTTTCAAATCTCTTCTCGACACTTTCTCTCTCCTCCTTCAAATATTAATACAACTCAACCCATCAAAACGATAAACAAACTCTTCTTCTTCTTCTTCTTCTTCTTCTTCTTCTTCTTCTTCTTCTTCGTCCACCATCCGACCACCACCAGTCCAACCACCACCAACACCACCACCCAGAACAACGATTGTCATTTTAAATCAAATCTCAATCTAAATTTGACACAACCAAGCACTAATCTCTTTTCCCATTCCTTGTTTCAAACTGAATTCAACACCCACATCATAACCACCAATCAGACTCTATTTTTGCATCCCAAATATCGCTAGAAAAAGCAACTCCAGCCTCCCAAAAACACCCATAACCACCCGAACTCAATCCTGAACCATCCCCGTTTCCCCTCCATTTTGTGCGACCATACCCGCAGATGCCGTCGAGGCTGCTGCCAGCGACCTATGTTGTCCGACGCCAAAACCCACGACAAGCAAACGCCGCACCTAACGCCCTTCCTCCTTTCTCTCCTTGCTTGCTTGATATTAGGTCTTGATGAGTTGAGTTAAGACCCAAAAACAAAAAACAGATTGAGAAATTGACATGCTGATGGAATGAAGAGAGGGATTTGTGCTTGATTGTGTCAAACTTAGATTGTGGTTTGATTTAAAATAGTCGTGGTGGTTCTCGGTGGTGGCTGAGTGCCGAATGGAGTGATGGTGGTGTTGTTGGCGGTTGGACTGGTGGTTTTGCTGGTGGTTGGGTGGTGGACGAATGAAGAAGAAGGAGAAGATGGGTATGTTTATCGTTTTGATGGGTTGTATTGATATTTGGGGGAGGAGAGAGTGCAGAGAATAAGCGTGAAAAAGGTGGTCCCCGTCCAATCAGTTTTTAGAAATGTATGGCACCTCCCAGCAACTGTTTGATAAAACATAGGGGTATTTCTGTCTTTTCATACACACATCACCGAAATTCAGTCAAAATGGTCGAAAAATCACCCAACAGCCAGTTATTTGAAAATGTGGTCCCCTTTGAGTGCATTAAAAAAAAGTGGTCCCCTTCTAGTCAGTTGTTAAAAATGTGTGACACCTCCCTACAATTTTTTGCATTTCATATCCTATCATTTCCTTTCCTTTCCTTTCCTCTCCTAATCTAAGTAACCAAACCTGAATTTAACCTTATCTGACCAAAAAACAGCACCCTATTCATGCTTTTTATTTCAAATGAGACCATTGACATTAATGTCCTTGTGTTTGTATAGTGCATAGACGCTTACTGCAAAAAAGTTGTGTTGTTTTATAGGGGTGGGAATTGGGTGTGTATGAATTGGCATTGTTCATACCCACATTTTATCCATAGATTATAAGACCCTACTCATGTCTCTTAATACCTTCATAGGTATCACCCACATGGGGTAATGTAACACCCCCAGATTCATAAACATCGAATTATCACTAAACACTTCATAACCCATTGACTAGCGCAACGGAAATATAACCCCAATGCATTACCGCCGTCCACAAATATGGACAAGGTTTAACAATCATAAATAAAATCTAATTACAACTCATGAAACTCAAGGAAAACTTGTATACTACCCACATAAACATTCATAAGAGAGCAAAACCATAGAATAACTTTATATATAGTCAAAACTAGAATTACACTTAAATTTATTAATCCCAAGTAAAAATTTATGAAAATAACTTGACATCAAATGCAAAGGACGTGATTTCCCGGCATATCTGACGACCTTTTACCTTCACATCAAACGAACCTCTTACTGGTATTAGGCTGCTACCCCTTAGCATACTTCCTAAAACAAAACATAAAACAATTTGCAAATGAGTCGAAACTCAATACTCATACCCCTGGACAGTAAAATAAACTTAGGCAATTCATTTTATTTCGCGCATTTCAATTCACTTTGCAAGCAATAAAACAGTAAAACAGTAAAACCATAAAACAATAAACAACAATGAACAACAATAAACATGCTTGCCGTATTATTATCTTTAATGGTCCCCTGCTTTGCGATCATCGGTCTAAGCCTCCGTATGCGCATACCCGGACCGATCAGGAGATCCGGATGGGTTGACATTAGGTCAGCTATTTATTGTGGGAGTGCTAAATGGCACAAATAACAATGAGTCGGGGCCATAGTTACGTGATAAAACAAGTAAACCTTATTCATTCTCAATATCATTACACTTGCTTATTAAACTCAAATAAAAGAGTTTAAGAAGGGTGCAGGCAATATGCGTAACTTAACAGCTGAACCGCAAATAAAACGACTTGAAAAGCCTGACTGGACTCGAACAGGGAGCAACAACGACCTCTTGGATCACACTTGAGATAAGAATACTAAAGCGAATTAACTTGATTCTTGGTAAGGAGGAAGTGTCCTAATTAACTTAATAAAAGGAACTTTTAATTAAAAGATTGGTGAACTTTTGAGACTTTGCAGTAAATTTGCGGAAGGCATAACTTTCTCTAGAGACCTCTAAAAATTTCATAAGAGGACTTTTTAGAAAGATAAAAAATAAATTCTACAACTCTCCAGTTAAGAGTTAAGGCCAAAAAGAAGTGTAAAGACTTGAAAATGGCCAAAACAAAGGGCTGATCTACAGAATTTTAAATTCGGCAGTGATACTTCGAGAACTCATAACTTAGGATGTAGACATCGAAAACTTGTGAACGAGTAGTAGTCTATGGAAAGCTTGAATTATAATTTACAACTGTTATGTTGATCGCAAAATCAGAAAAAATTGGGAAACCACCGGAAATTGGCTTTGAAAAAGACTCGGTGAATTGGGAACCTTACTTTGACGGGTCATAACTTTTCACTCCGACATCCGAAGAACGCATAAGACCCTATTCCGGAAATCTTGCAGAACGTACTATAACTTTCATATTGAGTACTTAGGCTAATACGGCCTCCTTGATACCTAAAAATGCCCCTGAACCTATTGTCCCCAAAATCGTATATACGTAGGGTACCAAGAACACTATAACTTGGGTTATACTCGTCGGAATCCCGAGCTTCCAAAACCATATGAAAGCTATTATTTAGGTGCTATCATTTCACAACATAATTTTGATTACAGTATGCCTTAACTGTTCCGGAAAACTCAGATTACTCATTTGAATCCAAATAATTACTTGATCTTTACTTGACATTTACCATTTACTACCTTCATAATTATTCTCCCATAATACCGACATGTTGCCCTTGGAAATTTAATTACCACATTGTCTCTATGAACCATATCAGTTTCAAAGTTACAATCATGAGACATTACGAATACACATACAATAGTGGTACCCCCACACACTACAAAGTTAGGATTGTAATTGTATTGTTGTTTTTATAAAGACTTCTTTCATCTGATCTAGTTGATAACTAGATATAAAACTGTGAACCCGATCAACTCATACCCATTCCAACACCAAGAGTCATGCACAATTTAAAATGCATCAATCCCAACCAACACCAAGATCTAAACTTATATGAGCCATCATACCAATTCCAAAATACACAACTTTAGCCATTTAACTACTTAGTACACCCACATGCAGTTAGAAATCAACCAACAAAGCACAAATATGAGGCTACTTTGATCAAGGAATTACATATACATGCTTCTAATACTCAATCCAGTTCATCCACGCACTTACCCCCCAAATTCCATCATTTTCCACCATCATCCAACAACAATTTCCACATGCATAGTAATGAGAACCTCAACAGTAGCTCATCAATTCTGAGAGTATTTTAGGGCCACCAATTTAGACATGCAACCACAATTCATCCAAATTATCCCCTAATTCCTTAACAATACACTAAGATTTGACATACTTCACGCCCAAATTAATACCAGAACAACTCCAATTAATAATTTAGCCACAAAATTACACTTACAAAGTTAAAAACATAAAAGATAATTACACTCTTTCAGTTTAAACAGTAAAGGAATTAAATTGGGAGGAAGAACTAGGGTTTGAATTTACCTTATCTTGGAAGAATGAGAGTAGGATGAAGGGAAAGGTGGCTGGCGGTGGGGCTGGTGTTCGACGGCCAGCCGACTGTCACTGGTGGCGTCGCCGCTACTGCAAGAGACGGGGCACACATAGAGAGGGAGACCGAGATGGACAAAGTGACAGTGGGGAAGTGTGAGAGAGAGTGTGGTGGGTTGGCGGTGGACTGGTGGCGCCGACGGATATCCCGACATCCGACCGCGGCTACCAACGCTGGCTAGTCACCGGAGAAAAAACGAGCCAGGAGCACATGGCACAGAGCAACAAGAAGGCGGAGAGAGAAAGTGTAAAACCCCGAAAAATTCGAAGGTGTTGACCGTTACGTCATTAATAATTTAAGTTCGACTCCGTTAATTTTTGAGATTTTTATCGGCGATTAATTCTGCTAACACTTGAGCTCATAGGACCGTTGAGGGACTAACAAGGGTAATTTAGTAATTTCTATATTGTGTTGGAATCGGGGTAATTTGGTAATTTTATGTGATTGATATTATATGATTCTATGTGTTTCCTTTTACTTATCTATGAATTATATGCTTAGTTTTACTATTATTATTATTATATGGTTATATTATTATTTAGAAAATTAAATTTCAATTAGTACTATTATTAGTAGCAGTTTATTAAATAATTATTTTGCAAATTTGTTTTTACTAAATTGCTTTAGTTAGTACTCCCTCCTTCCCAAATTAAGTGTCACTTGGGACACAATTTAAAAAATCAAAAAAACTTCCCATTTACATTAATTTAGTGCATTGAAAATGTGTAAATGTTGAATAAAATGGTGAATAAAAAAGGAAAAATGTGAATAAAAAAGAAAAATGAATGAAAAAGATGTAATTAATAAGGTTAATTTGATAAATTAGTAATTAATGTGCTATTGGAAATATAAAGTGACAGATATTATGGGAAAAAATAAAGTTAGTTAAAGTGACAGATAATATGGGAAGGAGGGAGTATATAGGGTAATTAGTCTTAGCAACCTAAACCCTAATCGTTATCTGCAACCTTTCCCCCTCTCTCTCCTTCTGCCAGTAACCGCCTGCCATCCAACCAGCCGCCACCAGCATCGCTGCCCACCATCACCGACCACCACCCAGTTCGCCGCAACCACCGCACTGACCATCACCCGCTCTTTCTCTCTCTCTCTCTCGTTTCTGTGCTCCGCCCTTCGCGCCGCCGCAGCAGCCACCAGTAGGCGGCCGAAGCTGTTGCCTCGAACGTCAGTCAACTGTCGTCCCTCCCTTTCCGCCGTCGTCGCATAGATCACGAAGAAAAGCAGCCTTCGCTGTTGTGTTTTGGGCACACAAACTGTCGCCCCTGCCGTCCTCCGTCCAGTACGTCCACCGTCGATCGATCCTTGCACCACCAGTCGACCGCCGTGCCACATAGCCGCTGCCGCTGACCAGACCTCCGCCATATTGCCACCTGCCTCGCCCTCTTTGTAAACCCTAAGCTTGTGTTACTGTTTTATTCGATCACTATCACTGTCATTGTTAATCATGATTCATGCTATTTGTTTACCTTATAATCTAATTGTGATTCATGTTATTCGCATATGAAATTCATGTTGAGAACCTGGTGGAATTAAGTGGTTGATTTTGTGGGTTAAATTATTAATCTTTGCCAAATTATATATATGTGATGTATATTGTTATTTATGTAAATTATATGTAGGGATTGATTAGAGTTAATCCATGGAGATTATTGTCAATAATTTATACTTTTTATGTGTTTAAGTTTTTGTTTTAATGCATGATTGATTGAATTACTAAATATGTTTGTTGTTTAATCTCGTTAATTGTATATTCATAGGTGAATAGTGTAAATTTAGTTTATTGTATTCGTTATTAGAGTTTAAACTAAATATTGTCTTTGTACTTAAAGTTATGTTATAATTAATTAAAAGGTATTTTAAAACCCATTCTACTAATTTCATAAGTTTTATATCGTATTATATTTATTAAAGTTTCAAACTTTACGTATTCATTATTGTTCTATTATTATTACATGGCGATTTTATTATTATGTTATTATCGATTTCTCTTTACTTAAAAAGGTTTAAAATTGTTTATATTTGAGTAAAATAGTACCTTGCTAGTCCTTGTGTGTTTCGAAGTTTAGGGGTCCATGTTTCGTTCCTTTTATTTCGATTATTAGGGTGAATTTTTTAGTTTATGTGTTTGACTGAGAATTAACATGTTATTGTAGCAATTTATGTTAGTATATGTGTGTATCAACCTTAGTTGTGCTATGGGGGTGAAAGGGTAAGTAGTGGACCCTAGTAGACTGTTTAGAATATCAAATTGGAGTCCCGGGATAGTGTGGTTGGAAATTAGGATCGACAAACCCAAAATGAAAACGGGTCAGATTGGACAGATTTCATAAGTTGTACTAAATCGGTCACCATAATGCATGTAGTTAATATTTAGCCATACCGTTTGGTCTGGAGGTACCTTAGGATGTTAGCTTTCATAGGTGTTTTGCGGATTGGGATTTGGAGGTATATATTCTGAGTTACGACCCAAATAACGCACCCAGATCATAATTGGACAGGTTATGTAATTGGCTATTTTTGAGGACCTTAGGGGGTGTTTTAGGTCTCGTGGTCAACATAAGAGTTTTAGTAGACATCCCGAGGTTTTCAGAAAGTCCAAAACCATACCCATAGGATGTCGGGAAGTCAAGTTATGGTTCGTTTTATCCAGACGTTGCAATCTGTCCAGTTATTTCTTTTGAATAAATGTGTTGTTATGTATTCAATTGACAAAAAATGACTATGAGGTTCCCCTTATTTTGTGGTATCTATTATCAAGGCCCTATAAATTTAAAACTAATTATGAGGTCCCCATATTTACTTGGTATCTAATTTTTTGGTCGAATTTAATTGACTTTCATCTCTAGAGTAATTAAATGACGAAAAGGCCCTTATAAATTCCGGCATTAAATCAACTTTTTTTTTCTAATTTGAATTTACTTTGACAGTTCTAGGGATTGATAATTATATATTTTTGAAGGCTTATCTTTCGCAATAATTGGTTGTACGTCCAATAACAAACTACAGCAGTGAAAGGGAGAGATTTTGAGGAAAGAGGGGAAAAACAAATAGAATGAGGCCCCTTTCTTTGGATGATTTCTTTTCAAGTTAGGATAGTTAGGTTTGGATAAGCTAGGATAAGATAAAATAAGTTAAGATGCTTTTTTGGGGAATTGTGTTTTTAGAGTGAACTTTTTTTTTTTGGAATTGTGTTAGGTTGGGATAACTTAGGATAAATTAGGAGAGTCAGAACTAACTTGACAAAAGAACATGCCCTAAAACTCTAAATGAAAATAAATAAGCAAAGGGCAAATTTGAAAAGAATTTAATCTTTAAAATTTCCTGCCAAAAGATTCATCTAAAAATTCATGCCCCTCATTATAATTTGCTCAAAAAATTAGATATCAAGTAAATATAGGGACCTCATAATTAGTTTTAAAATTATAGGGCCCTGATAGTAGATATCATAAAATAAGGGGGACCTCAAAGTCATTTTTTGTTCAATTGATTGTAATATGTTAAGTGTTTGTAAAGTGTGATGTTTAGAATATATGAGATATGTTTAAAATGTTAATTTATGAATGATGGGAACCTTATAGTGTTCCTAGGGGTGGGTTAAGAAGAAATTAGATGGTGTTAACTCCGTACGACACGTTCTAATTTTAGAAATGTCGTTATTTTTAGGCGTGCTCTAAACCGTTCGATATAGTGAGCTCAAGTGTGTTTTGAAGTAAGGAGAAGAATTTTCAAGTAATGTCTATGTCCTAAATCCCGCTAGGGTGCACTTTAATTGTTTTGATTGATTTTAAGTTATTTTGCATTTTGCATCCCGAAGTAATTTTATGTTGGAAAATTTGACTTTCTGTTTTTAGATGTTGAATATGTTCTTTGATCTTGCAAAAATATGGACAGTCGTTTACGTGTGATTTGGAAATGGTTTTGGAAATTTGGGATTGGATTGGATTGTTTGAGTTGAAATGGTATGATATTAGACGTGATTAATAATTCATATGAATTGTAAATGCGGGTTCGGGCAACGCCCCATAGACCAGGATATGTTCCTGCAGGGAGGTTGTCAAGAGATCAGGGGATGCCCTGATATGGTCGTTTGTTCGGGCAATGCTCCATAGACCAGGATCTGTTCCTGCAGGGAAGTTGTCAAGAGATCAGGGATGCCTGATAGGTGCTACTTCCCCGGGGTTAGTTATATGGACGTGTGTGAAATGGATGACCATCCATATGTTGAGATTGTGATTGATTGAGATTGTGATGTGATATTGAGATACGATTATTGTGAAGTCTGACTTCGAGGGCCAAATAAGCAAGGTCCGCCCGCTTAATAAATCCGAAAGATGGTTTGGCTGGTTGGGAAAGATAGTTGGTTTCGAAAAGATTTGACTTGTTCACTTCTCCCTTAAAAATGAATTGAAATGAATTTGAAATTGTTTTGATGGTTAGGGGTAGACATTATTGAGTCATCCTCATGTTGTTAAATATTTTGTTTTCAGGTGAAGAGTTCTGTGATGGGAATGGGAACTAGCAGTGAGGACGTTGAAGTTAGTAGCTTGAGAATAAAAGTTTAGTTTTGTTTAGACTTGAAATTAGTTTATGTTGAGTTATGTAGTTTTAGAATTTGAAAGTTCTCTTGTTATTAAATTGAAGTAATTAATGATTAGTTATTAGTTTTCCTTTCTTACCTTGTATTCCTTCAGGGATACTGCAGTAATGCCCAATTAAGAAGAAAAAAAAATGAGACTTCCGCTGTTAATGTTAGTCAACGTTTGACTTTGACCGTTAAGTTTAGAATCAAATTTCCAGGGCGTTATAGAATGGTATCTGAGCTCTGGGTTACGACCTGGTAGCTCCTAAGTATCTATTAGGTTTTAGTTAGAGCTTAGGAAGTTACGTTCGGAGTGTGAGTGTAGGATGGGGTATGGGGTATGTTTTGCTTCCCTATTTGCTTATGAGTTTTAAGTGCTTATTTACTCTGTTTATTATCAAGTAGTCTTGTGAACGTTTTGTTGTACTCGAACTATTAGGATAGAAACTCGTTAGTAAAAGGAGAATAAGCTGGATTCTTCTAACTCTAGGATGACTCAAGACGACGGGACCAGATCTAATGAGCCTCAAGGTAGGGCTCTCCTAACTAGCGACGAGCTGAGACCGCAAATTGTAGAACTTCAAGAGATGACAGCTGCACGAGCCGCCACGAATGGAGACACCCCGCCGGTAGTTCCCGATTTGACACAACTTATGATGCTGGAGATGATGGCTCGACAGACCGAGCACTTCCAACGGATGTCAGAACAACAGGTTGAACCGAGGAAGAACAACGAAGCCTCCTTATTCAAGGAGTTTAACAACCTTAACCCTCCCACTTACTCCGGGGTAGCTGACCTCAAGGTGTTTGAAGAATGGATACGGGACATCGAGAAGAAATTCGACGCTCTCCCCTGCCTTGAGGAACGAAAAGTTGGATTTACAGCCTACCACCTAACAGGAGAGGCTGACATTTGGTGGATGAGTGTGAAGGAACGACAACACGAACCAGGGTTCAACTGGAACTGGTTCAAAGAAATGCTGAAGAATCGTTTCTATCCCATGGCACTCCAGAAAGCTAAGGAGAAAGAGTTCTTGGAGTTGGAACAAGGAAATTGAACAGTGCTACAATACTCCGCCAAGTTTGTTGAGTTGTCTCGTTTCGCGCCGGCATTTGTCGCCAACGAAGTGTTGAAGATGAACCGCTTTGAGAGTGGCTTGAACTTCGATATTCAGGACCATATGACTGCACGATCCTTTTCATCATATGAAGAGATGCTGGAAGTGGCCCTCAACATTGAGAGAGTGGCTATAGCCCGGGAGGCACATGTGAACAAGCAAGGGAACAAGAGGAAGGAACCTTCCCGCTCTGACCCTACTCCAATGTACCCAAACAAGAGAAGCAACCACAACAACTGGCAGAGGAACCAATGGCGAGCACCTCCACCTGACTTGTTTTGTAGAGCTTGTGGCAAGTCAGGCCATCTCGCCAAGGATTGCAAGAGTAATTGGAAGGCAAGCTGCTACCGGTGTGGCAGTCCACACCATTTGATGAGAGACTGCCCTTTTCCGGCACAAGAAGGACCCAACCAAGGAGGAGCCAACGATCAAGGAGCTCCACCCTCGACATACCAGGACCAAGGAGGCTACAACAGGAACCCAAGGCAACAACACCAGAATTGGGATAGCCCCAATGGGAATCAGGCGAACCGGGATAGGTCAAGCAATCAACACCAAGCTCGTCAGCAATATCAGGCCCCGCGCAACCAGGGAGGACGAGTATACCTAATGCGGGGTAGGGAAGCAGACAATTTGGAATATGCTGTGATTGGTACTCATCTCTCTTCCCCTCGTATGCTACAGCATGGTTAAATTCTAGTTCCTACACTTATAGTATGTTGAGTTTCGAGGACGAAACTCTTTTGAAGAGGGTAATGATGTAAAACCCCAAGGTTTTCGTTAGAGTTACCGTTAGTTCCATTGAAAAAGCCGCAAAGTAAGAGTTTAAGTTTCGAGGACGAAACTTCTTTTAAGGGGGTAATGATGTAAAACCCTGAAAAATTCGAAGGTGTTGACCTTTACGTCATTAATAATTTAAGTTTGACTCCGTTAATTTTTGAGATTTTTATTGGCGATTAACTTTGCTAACACTTGAGCTCATAGGACCGTTGAGGGACTAACAAGGGTAATTTAGTAATTTCTATATTGTGTTGGAGTCGGGGCAATTTGGTAATTTTATGTGATTGATATTATATGATTCTATGTGTTTCCCTTTACTTATCTATGAATTATATGCTTAGTTTTACTATTATTATTATTATATGGTTATATTATTATTTAGAAAATTAAATTTCAATTAGTACTATTATTAGTAGCAATTAATTAAATAATTATTTTGCAAATTTGTTTTTACTAAATTGCTTTAGTTAGTATATAGGGTAATTAGTCTTAGCAACCTAAACCCTAATTGTAATCTACAACCTTTCCCCCTCTCTCTCCTTCTACCAGTAACCGCCTGCCATCCAACCAGCCGCCACCAGCATCGCTACCCACCATCACTGACCACCACCCAGTTCGCCGCAACCACCACACTGACCACCACCCGCTCTTTCTCTTTCTCTCTCTCTCTCTCGTTTCTGTGTCCGCCCTTCGCACTGAGCATCGCTGCCCACCATCACCGACCACCACCCAGTTCTCCTAATCGTATTCTAAGGTTTTAGATAATAAATTTATATTTGGAGCTTGAAATTCATATTTGAACTTTTTTTAAATATATCATATCATATTATAAGGTTTCAATTTAAATGGTTAAAATTGAATTTTAATTTAATGTTTCAGTTAGTTTTAGCAACAACAAATTTTTATATATGTTGCAATATATGTTATCAGATTAAAATATTTGGAGATCAAAATTTATATTTGAACTTTTTTTTAATATATCCTGTCATATTATAAAATTTCGATCCAAACCGTTGAAATTGAATTTTTCTCTTAAGTTTCTGTAAAACCCCGAAAAACCCAACGATGTTGACCGTGACGTCGTTAATAGAATAGGTTTGACTTCGTTATTTACTGTTGTTCGTAATGTGTTTATTCATGCTAACGCTTGAGCTCGTAGGACCGTTGAGGGGCTAACAAGGGTAGAATAGTAATTTCCGCTGGTTAATATTATTATGTGAATAATTACGTGAATATTATTTGTTATGTGATTATATGATTATTAAAATTAATATTATTATTACTATTATTAGAATTATTAGGTTTTTAGAAAAATCAGTTTTTAACTGTTAAATGGGTTGGATTAGTTGGGTTAATTTGGGCCCTAATTAAGTGGGTAATATAAAACCCTCTTTTTCCCCTAAAAACCCTAAACACTATCAAACCTCAAACCCTAGCTCTCAACCCTTTTCCCTTTCTCTCTCTCTCGCCCAGCCACCAGCCGACCACCAACGTCGCACGCCGCCACCACAGCCGCCGCAGCAATCGCCGGGAACCACCGCGACCTTTCCTTCTCTCTCTCCCTCTGTTTCGCTTTCTCATTCTCCCTCCCTCGGACGACCACCAGGCGCCACCACCGTTGCCACCAGTGTCGCCGTCGCTGCCTCACCCCCAGGCGACCCTCGCCGCCACGCCCGCCAACTGGCCGTCGATCGAAGAAAGGCCGTCGAACTGCCACGCTTCCGCCAAGAAACCGACGTCGAACACTCCTTCGCCGCTGCCCCTGACCGTCCGACAACCATTCTCCGACGCCGCCCCTCGTCGCCGCCTCGAGTGTCGCACCACCTCCCGCCGTCGACGCCTGCCCAGAACCGCCGAGAAACCCTACGTAAACCCTACCCTAACCCTAACCCTAACCCTAACTGTTATACTTCTTTCTTTTCTTTTCTTTTCCTTTTTCTTTTCTTGTTTAATTATTATTAATCTGTTTTATATGTTGTAATTATTATTGTTATTAATATTCTGTTTTTATAATTATTGTATTGTTAGTGTTGTAATTAGAAAAATTAATTGTAATTATTTTCTTGTTGTAATTATGTGTAATTTTTTCTAATTGTTATGTGTAATTTGTTTACTTGATATGTGTAATGTTATGTAATAAATTGTAATTAGATTTAAGTTGTAATAGTTGATTATTAGGTTTAAAAGTAGTTCTTTAATGTTCTTTATTTTTTCTTTACTTGAATCGTTAGACCACAATATTATTGTATGTACGAATTTGAAAATTTATTACTTAGGTTAAATTCTTGAATGTTTAGTTGTTTAATCGTTAAGTCCTTTATTGTTCCCTAGGAATAAATCTTGTTAAGTTTGTTACATGAATTAGGTTGAATTCTTGTTATTAAAACCTTAGGTTCTTGATTAGTAGTTTAATGTTACTAAGTCTTCTTGATTCTTGAAAATTAATTAGGTTTCTTGTTTCATTAAGTTAAATATTGTATGTTCTTTTATTTTTAGGACTCATTCATGTTAGGGTTTAGATAACATTATTATTGTATGCACGAATCTTTAAAGTATAATTATCTAGATTAATTCTTGAATCGTTAGTTAAATATTCACATGTTCTTTAAATTCGATTCTTGTTATTAATTCTTGATTCTTGATTATTTTCCCTTGTTATAACTTATTTGTAAATAATCCATGCTTTAATCTTTAAAATCTTGGTCAAGTAATTTATGTTTTAAGTAATTTTATGACCTTAGGTTTTATTAAAAGTTATTAAAGGGTCTTTCATGTTTTTCTAAATTAAATTTACTTCTACAAGTTTAATTGTTGGACCTAAGTTGAGTTGGACTTCCTATCTTAGACCCTAGCTACTGTTTCGAGTCCAAATTAGAACCCCGAGACCGTTTGGTAAAAGTTAGAACCGAAATAACAAATTAATTGATTACCGTTAACGGGACAGTTTTGTTAGTGTCTAAAGATCGGGTTGCCACGGCTAGTGTAATTACCTTTTGATCAAACTCTTTGAACTGGAGGTTCCCTTAGATGTTAGGAACCATAGGAATTTTACGGATCGAACGTTTGATTTGTATAGCCCGAGTTATAACCGTTTTACCGGAACCTGTCAGATCTGGACCAATGGGAAAGACGGGTGTTTTTGAGGTCCTTCGGGACTGAGTTGGGCTTAACCATCAACATAGAAGTTTTAGTAGACATCCTGAGGTTTCCGAAAAGTCTAGAACCAGACCCATAGGATGTCGGGAAGTCGAGTTGTGACTCGTTTTATGTGAATGTTATAATCTGTCCTCTGTTTGCTTTTATTTATAAAGAATTGTTGAGTGAAATTTGTGATCATGTTATGTGTTATCTTGGAGATGTTAAGTGTAATTGCGTAAATGTTAGGAACCTAAGTGTTCCTAGGGGATGGGTTAGGTAGTTAATAGATAATTCTAACTTCGTTAGAACGCGTTTTGATTAGATAATTACTTTTATTCTAGGCCCGAGTTAGTGCGAGACGTTAGTGAGCTCAAGTGTGTTCTTCTATTTGCTGTGCTGTGAAGTATATCAGGTAATTGTCTATGCTCTAATCCCCACCGGGATGCTCTTTAAATGTGTTTTGATGTTTTATAATCTATTTTTGAGAATTGCATCCCGAAAGGGGACTTTTGTGGAAATACGACCATCTGTTTTGATAATCTTTTTGATTCGTTTGTGATCTTGGTTTATTTGAGTTGAGAAATTGGATGGTCTTTGATTCGAAGTTTTGTTAATGGTTTTGATAACTTGGGATGGTTGACTTGAGAGTCGTGAGTTGAGTTTGAATACTGTCTAATTAATTCAAGTGGAAACGTTAAGCGGGTTTCGGGGGATAACCTGTTGTGCAGGTGTAACAGCCTGCAGGGTTATGGACCAGGAGATCAGGGCTTCCTTCCTTGATATAGGATAGTATTTGATGCCTTTGGTAGGCGATATTATTTATGCCTTTGGTAGGCGATGTTCTTGATGCCTTTGGTAGGCGATGTTTATGCCTTTGGTAGGCGATGTTCTTAATGCCTTTGGTAGGCGATGTTACTTTAAGGGATTTGGTATCCCGCCCGCAAATTAAAATATGGATTGGATGGGTTGAGGAAAACAGTTAAGGGTTAAAGGTTTGTAAAACGTTTGATTTGATCCCTCTCCCCAAAATGAATTGAAATGAACTTAAACTGTTTTAAACATTAGGGGTAGACATTATTGAGATTTCCCCCTCTTTTTCTGAAATGTTTTGATTTCAGGTGAAGATCTAAATGCTGGGGACGGGAGTTAGAAGTGAGGACGACGAGTCTAGAAGTCCTTGAACCTTTTATATTGTTTTCGTTATGAATTCTTAAAGTTTGTTGAGTTGTTAGTAGTTGTCGTTAGCAGACAGTTGTGTTTTCCTTTCTCGCCTTGTATTCCTTCGGGGATACGGCAGTGACGCCCAAACTGAATTTGAAGTCTTCCGCTAAGTTTTGTCTGTTAACGTTAGTTTGACCTTGACTTTCTATAATTGAATTTCCGGGGCGTTACAGTTTCAATTAGATTTGATGGTGGAAACATCGACATAAGTGACTATATATGTTATAAATGAAAATATTTGAAGCTCAAAATTTATATTTGAGTTTTTTTTTTTTATTCCAACCAAGCATATCAGAATTTTTTGATTAAAACTATTAAAATTGAATTTTGTTTTAAAGTTTCAATTAGTTTTAGCGGCTAAAAATGTTTGTATATGCCACGATATATGTTATCAAATAAAAATATTTGGAGTTCAAAATTTACATTTGAGCTTTCTTTATTCTATCCTATCGTATTATGAAGCTGCGATTCAAACGATTGAAATTGAGTTTTGCTCTTAAGTTCCAGTTGCGGTGAAAAATATTTGCATATGTAGTGATATTTGTTACAAATGATAATATTCAGTGCTTACAATTTATATTTGAGCTTTTTTTACTCCATCCTATTATATCAAAAAAAATGCAGCTCAAACCGTTGAAATTGAATTTTAACTTAAAGTTTCAGTTAGTTTTAGCTACAAAAAATATCTATATATGTCGTCATAAATATTATTGGATATAAAAAATTAGGAGCTCAAAATTCGTATTTGATCTTTTTTTAATCAGTACTACCATATTACAAAGTTTAATGTCAAACCGTTAAAGTTGAATTTTGCTTTCAATTTCAATACATAAACGTAATACAACTCGATATGAAATTCTCACATAGTTAAGACATCAATGGGCTTATGAATACCCATGGATAATGGATACCCTCGCCGAATTATGGGTAACCTATACCTATCCTATCCATTACCCATTAATTATGGGTGGGTAAGGGTGGATACCCAATATGTGGATATCAATTCCCACCTCTCAGCTACTGTGTTGTTTGGTAGTAATGAGTAGGGTCAAAGATGGAGAAATGAAGCTGAAGATAATAGTGTCAAATTAAAGCTTTTTTTGTCAATTAACTATTAGCCAGTAGCTTTTAACTGTTAGTTGGTGGTTGTTAGTTGGTAGCTATTTCGATTAACTGTTTAACTTTAAATGATTGGAAGAAATGTATTTGATAAAGTAGTTGTTTGTAAAATGCTACTTTAAAAAGCTTTTTCAAGTATCTTTTTTAAAAATTAGCTTATTCGTTCCAATAAAACTAATATGAAAAGTTATTTATCAAACACCTCATATAGCCTTTTTAACCTTGAAAAAAAAAAAATCGTGTGCAAAAAAACTGGTAGACAAGGACCCCCTAAATCACGTTGCTCATTAACATATCCAGTTTCAAAATGGCTTCGTCAAGTACTTTCTTTTTAAATATATTAGAATTAAAGACCAAGAGGACCCTATATTATGGTGTAATAATTCTAAGGCCCCCATGTTATGAAAAATAATTATCAGGTAACCTATATTATGAGATAATAATTTCTAAGTGACAATTGAACTTTTCTTATTTGCACATCTGCCCCTACTTGGTTTTGAGTTTTGTTTTTTGTCCTTAAAAAACTCTGTGGGTCGACTCTTTACAACAAAAGAAAACACATAACACATAGCTTACATATAACAAGGGTACCCTAAACCAAGACTCTATGTACAAAAGGGTTTATTGGCTGGATAAGGCTTATCGGCTTATGTAGTCGCCCCGGTGCATTCTCGTTGTAAATGCAACTTGAATGTATGGGGTGCTGCTTTTGGAGGCTCGAGTGGAGACCTCGTAGAGTGATGCATGAGTCGATATATGTGGTGACTAAGGCTCTCTCGATGTAAGCACACCAATTGAGTATAGTCGCTCCGACATCCCATGGGTTATCTTTTGCAGTTATAAAGAAAACCTAAACCGCCACTTTTAGTGCAACCAAGCCATAATACATGGCGAGGAGGTAGCCTGGTATATACAATATATTTATGCCTAAAATGGAATGACTTAATAATTTAAAGTAAAGACTTATCTTCCGTCCAAAAATTTTAGAGCAAGCTAAACTTTTTTCTAGTTTTACGTACCCACTTTAAGAAAACACCTCAGTGGATGCGCCAAAAATCCCGTGAACATTTTTTTCTCGCCGTTTGGACTCTTTGAATATCCACGGGATTGGGGGTGTGATTTGGTGGTTTGTGTTGGGGTTTGAACCTTTAAAAACTCTTTAAGGGATTAATCATACATTTTAGGATTAATAGTTTGTAAAATCACTTTCCCTTTACTTTGTGCATTTCATGAGTCATTGAATTAAACTTGTAAGAGTGAACTTCCACTTGTTCCAAACTCTTCTAAATTTAACTCAACTTGCTCGCTAAAATGTTTAAGCTCGGAAGAAAGCAATTTATGCAAATATTATTTAGAAATATACAAGGAACACCCTAAAGTTGCATCGGTAAATTGTAAAACCATTTTTTACCATAGTTTATGCAATCTCCGATGTGTTTTGGTTCAAAATGGGAGTCGCCACCCGACTTTATAAAGAGAAAAGCCAAGAAAAAAACTAGAAAAGAAAGCAAGAAAGACTCCGCCTTCGAAACCCAAGAATGGATTCGGGGGCTAAGAACTCGAAAGGTAGAAACCTACAGAGTTCGCCTCTCACAAAAGGAAAGACTCTACTAAAACTTTTAAGTATACTTTGATAAAGTTTGGAAGAGAGATAAATAAGAACTTTATGGAATTATTTCATTGAACATACAAGATGAAATTGAAAGATACAAAAGTACATGTGTAGACACCGGGATTTTGACACATAAATATAGGGCGCGCCCGCTAAAAAATAAAAGCGAAGAAAGATAAAGAAACCGATAAATACATGCATTTACATGTATTTTATCCACCTAAATTCACATGCATGATCACATGTGATTTTACTTAGCTACATGTACATTTTTTATATAAAAGATGGAGCCATCCAAGCCTCAAAGTTAAAGCTAAAGGTCGCGAGATTGAATCCTCACAAAAACACTCAAAAAACCATCTCATAAAAGCTAAATACAATTGCTCTCTCCGTCCAATGTGAACCTCACATTCCCTAGGCAATCTACCTTTACACTATCACCGTCCATGCATGCGTGGACGAGAGGAAATGCATCCCCCCAGATGGTGGCTGGTCGGCCTTGGTGGCTCCGCCCACACGTGGTCAATTGACCACGTGCCACCGTCCATGGAAGATCATCCCTCCTACTGCCCTAGTGTGTTGTGCCGGTCCGGAGATTACAAAGTGAATGAAGTGTATGTGCATGCATGCCTACCCACCCTCCCTTAAGCCTATAAATACTACTCCTTTGCAAGCCATTTCACTGACTCATTCACTCACCAATTCACCATCTAATTCATTCTTCAACTCTCTCTCATCATCTCTCATTCTCTTTAATCTTCCATAAACTCTCTCTACTTTCTTATACTTCTTCTCATACCTCTATCTTTCCTACGTTCTCATATCCCCCGGCCTTATCTACCACCATAATCTTTATTCTTCCATTACCAAAAACCTAAATATATATCCTATTCTATCTCCCCTAAACTCCACAAAAAACCCTTGCCTAAACACATTCAAAACTATAAAAAGAAGCCTTCTTACTACCCTTTCTACCCTCTCTTTTATCCCTTTTCCTAGCATCTTTTCTACCATCATCTTGACACTTTGAGAGGAGGTTTCTAAAGGCATCAAAGAGGATTCTTCAAACACCAAAAGGCTAGGCAAGGCTCTCCCCAACAAGGTCACAATGTAAGCTGTAAGTGTTCTTTCTTTCTTGTAAATAATTGTGTATGTTTGTATCTTTTATTTTTTGTAATCTTTTGTTGCATGATTCAATAAAACAAATCTATAAAGCATTTATCTATTTCCCTTCCAAACTTTATCAAAAGCACATTTTAAACTTTTAGTAGAGTCTTTCCTTTTGTGAGAGGCAGACTCCTAACTTTTTACTTTTCGAGTTCGTACCCTTACCCCCGGATTCATTCTTGAGTTTCGCAGGCGGAGTCTTCTTTGTTTTCTTTTTTAGTTTTTCTTAGCTTTTCTCTTTAAAAAGTCGGGTGGCGACTCCCATTTCGAACCAAAACACATCGAAGATTGCATAAACTGTGGCTTACATAGTTTTACAATGTATCTATGCAACTTTAGTGTTTTCTTCTTATATTTCTAAATAATATTTGCATAAATCACTTTCATCCTAGCCTAACATTTAAATGAGCAAATAGGGTTAAATTTAGAAGAGTTTGGAACAAGTGGATATTCACTCTTAAAGGTTTAATTCAATGACTCATAAAATGCATAAGTAAAGGGAAAGTGATTTTAAAAAATATTATTTATGAAATGTGTGATTGATTTTCTTAAAGAGTTTTCAAAGGCTCAATGTAACGCCCCGGAAATTCAATTATCGAAAAGTCAAAGTCAAACTAACGTTAACAGACAAAATTTAGCGGGAGACTTAAACTCTTATTGGGCGTCACTGCCGTATCCCCGAAGGAATACAAGGCAAGAAGGAAAAACAACGACTGTCTGTCAACAAAAACCAACTAACAAACTCATACTTAGAAGTAAACCTCAAACTAACTTCAAGTCTTTCAAAAAGAAGCATAACAAAAATTAACGACTTCTAGACATGTCGTCCTCACTTCTAATTCCCATCCCCAGCATGTTGATCATCACCTGAAAACAAAACAGTTCAAAAATGAGGGGGAAATCTCAATAATGTCTACCCCTAACGTTAAAAACAGGTTAAGTTCGTTTCAATTCATTTGAGGAAGGGGAACAAGTCAAACCTTTTAATAAACCATTTAACCCACACAACTGTTTTCCTAAACCCAACCCATTCATTTTATTATGCAGGCGGGATATCAAATCCCATATAGAAACAATCGCCTACCAAAGGCATCAAAACAATCGTCTACCACAGGCATCAAAGTAACCGCCTACCAAAGGCATAAATATAATAATCGCCTACCAAAGGCATCAAAAATCGCCTACCAAAGGCATCAAAGTAATCGCCTACCAAAGCCATCAAAGCAACCGCCTACCAAAGGCATAAAAGTAACCGCCTACCAAAGGCATCAATAGAACAAACCCGCTTAATGTTTCACTTGAGTTATTAGTATATTATGCAAAGCTCAGCTCACAGCTCTCAAGTCAATCCCAACCCAAGTTATCAAAACCAATAACAACACTACTTATAAAAGACCATCACGATTTCTCAACTCAATAAATCAAAGCACAAACAAATACAAATAGTTATCCAAAACAGATGGTCACATTTCCACAAAAGTCCCCTTTCGGGATGCAATTATCAAAACAGATTAGAAAATATTAAAACACATTTAAAGAGCATCCCGGTGGAGACTAGGGCATAGACATTACTTGGTTAGCTTCACTTCACAGCAAAAACGAACACACTTGAGCTCACTAACGACGCGAATTAGCTCGGGCCTAAAATAGAATAATTATTCTAATCAAAACGCGCCCTTTGAAGTTAGTATTAACTACCTTCTAACTAACCCTCCCCTAGGAACCCTATAGGTTCCTACCAATCATGAATTTACACTTTAAAACATTTAATACATTCTAAATAATCACATAACCAGCTCAATACATCCTTCACACCACAACACTTTTATTAATAACAAACATTAACAAAAACAGATTACAGCATCCACATAAAAAAGGTTCGTAACTTGACTTCCCGACATCCTATGGGTCTGGTTTTGGACTTTTCGGAAACCTCGAGATGTCTACTAAAACTTTTATGTTGAACTCAAGACCCAAAACACGGCTTACGGTCCTCAAAAACCGTCATCTTTCCAAACTGTCCAGATCTGACCTAGGTCTGGTAATTGGGGTAAACCTCGACCTATACAACTTCAAAGTCCGTTCCGCAAAATTCCTATTAAAGCTAACATCTAAGGGAAGCTCCAGTCCAAAGGGTTCGATCAAAAGACAACTACACTAACCGTGGTGACCCGATCTTTAGACACTAAGGAAACTGTCCCGATCCCGATTCTTATTCAATTTATAAATTCGGTTCTAACCTTCACCATTCGGTCCCGGGGTTCTAATTTGGGTCTAAAACAGTGACTAAGGTTAAAAGTCTTTAACCTAACTCAACCCATGGTCCAACTTCATGATTCTAAAATTAAAACTCACTAGAACCAACTTTAATCAAACTAACCTAATTACACACAACATTAACCATGACATCATATCACAACCCAAAGAAACATGTAATTACTTGCCTAATAAAACACGAATAGAACTTTAATAACCAACACCCTAATCATGCATAAAAGCATAACTTTAATAGTCCTAACATGCTTGACCTATATGAATTATAAGGGATAAAAGTAACTTCGAATTTCTTAATCAAGAATCAAGAAAGGTCTTAAAGAACATGTGAATAAAATTAAAGAACATATAAACATTTAAACTACCAATCAAGAATCCTAACAAAACTAATTTCCTTTAAACAAGATTCAATCAAGAATATAAATTAGTAAACAAGAATCGAACTTTACTAATTCAACAACCTAACTTATTTAACAAGATTTAAACATGATTGAGATAAAGAATATGTGAAAACTTAACTAATAATTCAAGAATTAATCCAAGTAATTAAACTTTAAGAATTCATGCATACAATAATAATGTTATCCAAAAACCCTAGCATGATACACAAGGAAAACAAAGTACAACAAACAATTGAACAATAATAATTTTACTACAACTATTACAACCCTAATACACCAAATTAAACATACAAGATTACATAAAATAATTTAGACAATTTACACATAATAATACAACACAAGAACAATAATTACAATTAGCAACTTAATAAAAATTTACACCCTAATTACCCAAAATTACAAAATTAATCAATCAAGAACATAACAATAATAATACCATAATAATCATAATAATACAATAATAATAATACAAATATCAGAAAATAAAATAGAGAAAAAGAAAAGAAAAGAATTGTAAAAACAACTTAGGGTTTACGTTTAGGGTTAGTGATGCATAATAGCCTAGCTATATACATCAAGGTTAGCTAAGAGGACCTTGATCTAGCTTCAAGTTACAAAAGACATCAACGACATCATCAATTACAATGGTTTATTAAGCTCTATACATCAAGGAAGCAAGCATGAAGGACCTTGATGTTATTCTAGCTTACATGGAGTTACTCTCATATATGGAGGTCATCAATGAGCTCAAAATACTCTCGGCAATAAGAGTCCTTATTGAATTCGCGGCAATGGAGGACCTTATCGTGTATAGTTCGATATTTTGCTCTATAACTCTAAATCCAAGCATCTATTGAGGAAGTCATCAAAAGACATATTGGAGTACATTTAAAGACTTTCCAATGGTTTTTGAAATCATTGAAAACGGACAAGTATTGAAGGAGTTATGGCAATTTCTTTCTAGAGTTGTATTTTAGAGTTTTATGATGTCATAAATAGGATATATGATGTAATAGTTGATTCTTGGTTTCTTGAACCCTAACTGCACGTCCAAGGGGGTCTTGGAGTAGTATAAATAAACCCCCTAGGGTGCCTTTGTATTCATTCACATTCAATATTAAACACATAATCAAACAAGAGCTTATGCTTTGTTTTCTCTCTAACCTTTGTGTTAGAATCTGGTTCTCTTGAGGGAGAATCCTTTGAATCTTCTCTTCTATTCCAAGAGGGAGCAATCTTGGATGGTGCAAAGGAGGAGTTGGATATCAAATTGATTGTGGTGTGTCTGTATCAATCAAGGAGATTTCCATTGCCAAAATCTATCAAGTTTCTACATCAATTCAACGAGTTCTTTTACAATTGGTACGTTTTTTCCATTGTTTTGATTCTTTTGATTGTCATTCAATTCATCACATTTAGAACTCTCGTTTAGCCTTTTCCATTCGTCCATTTTCAATCTAATTCATCCCATTCTTTCGTTTGAAACTAGTTTTTGAGAAATTCAATTATTGCAAGTTTTCACTTATGGAAAGATCCTTAGCATTTCGTGTATAATGGATTTGTATTGATCCATTATGCATCAGTTAAGGCACGGGTTTTCCGGTGGGGCGGTGTCGACGGCGGCACGAGGGAAGGCAGCGGGGGTCGGAAACTCGTCAACCCCGGTGGAGGGTGGTGTCGCAGGGTGGCGCAGCGACGGTTGTCGGGGAGTGGCGCCTGGGTTTGAACGGCAGCAACTACCCTCCAACTGACCGGCTTTTTGATCGGTGGGTTGTAGCGGCGAGGGCGGCGGAGTCGGCAGCGATGGTGGAAGACGACGCGAGCAATCGGAGGAGTGAGAAGGAGAGAGGGATCGAGGAAGAGAAAAGAGAAAGGAAGAGGGAGTGGTTACCGGTGGTTCGCGGCGGTCGTCGGCCGCGTCAGTGGTGGCACGCTGGGGAGCGGTGGCGAGGGAAAGAGAGAGGGGAGAGGAGAGATGGCTAGGGTTAGGGTTTGAGGGAGAGAGAGAGAGAGAGTTTTTATACTAGCTAATACTTAAGGCCCAATTAACACTCCTAACCCAACCCAACTAAACAATTAAAAACTGATTTTTCTAAAAACAACTAATAATACTAATAATAGTAATAATAACACTAATACTAATAATAATATTAATAGTAATCACATAGCAATTATTATTCACATAATTAATCATATAACAAAATAATATTAATAGTAATACTAAAACAGAGTAAATTTAATAATACTAAACCCATGAAATTACCGATATACCCTTGTTAGTCTCTCACGATCCTACAAGCTCAAGTGTTATTAAAAATAAACACAATATAATAATAAATAACGAAGTCAAACCTAATTTACTAACGACGTCACGGTCAACCTCTTTGGATTTTTCGGGGTTTTACATCATTACCTCCTTAAAAGAAGTTTCGTCCTCGAAACTTAAACTTAAGCATAACGGTTCGGTAACAATCCTAACGGTTGCGTTCTCCCTAAAACCCGAGCTTTTACATCATTACCTTCTTAAAAGAAGTTTCGTCCTCGAAACTTGACGTACCTTTAAGAGTGAAACAGGTGAGGGTATTTCGTTCTCATCTCTTCTTCTGTTTCCCAGGTTGCTTCCGTTGTGGCATGATTTGCCCATCGTACTTTCACCAAGGGGACTACTTTCCTTCGAAGTTGTTTTTCCCTACGATCCAAAATTTCCAGCGGCTGCTCTTCATAGCTCAGATCTTCTTGTAGCTGAAGCGACTCAGGATCAATCACATGAGTTGGGTCTGGAACATATTTCCTGAGTTGTGACACATGGAAGACAATGTGCACTCTTGGAAGTTCTCCTGGCAGTTGCAACTTGTAGACAACTTCTCCGATGCGTTCTAAGATTGGATATGGCCCGATATACCTTGGTGTCAACTTCCCCGACTGACCGAATCTCATAACTCCTTTCGTGGGTGAAACCCGTAAAAACACATATTCTCCTACTTCAAACTCCAAAGGTCTCCTCCTCCTGTCATCATAGCTCTTTTGTCGACTTTGTGCCGCCTTCATTTTATCTTGAATGGTTCGAACCTTCTGAGTAGTGGCCTGTATTAGGTCCGGTCCTATCGTTAGAGCTTCATCGATGTCCTGCCAACAGAGGGGAGTCCTACATCTCCTCCCATATAGAGCTTCGAATGGTGACATCCCAATACTAGCATGATAACTGTTGTTGTAGGAGAACTCAATGAGAGTCAACTCGTCATCCCACGAGTCTTTGAAATCTAATGCGCATGCTCGCAGCATATCTTCAAGGGTTTGGATAGTCCTCTCGATCGCCCATCAAGTGATGCAGTGAAAGTGCTAAATTTGAGTTTGGTACCAACGCCTCTTGCAACTTCTTCCAAAATCCAGTCTGGAATCTGGTATCTCTGTCCGAGACTATAGAACTGGGGACTCCATGTAGTCTTACTATCTCTCTTACATAGGCTTGAGCTAGCTGGTCCAGGGACCAGTTGTTGGCGATGGCTAGAAAATGAGCCGACTTGGTTAATCGATCCACAATTACCCATATTGTATTGTGTTTCCTCCTGGTCCTTGGCAGACCCACTACGAAGTCCATTGATATCGAGTCCCACTTCCATTCGGGAACGTCTAGTGGTTGCAGAAGTCCGGCAGGTCGTTGATGTTCTGCCTTGACCCATTGGCAAGTGAGGCATTTCGCCACAAAGTCCGCCACTTCTTGTTTCATATTACTCCACCAGAACATCTGTTTCAGATCCTTGTAAAGCTTATTTCCCCCTGGGTGCACAGAATATGGTGTATTGTGCCCTTCTTCTAAAATCTTCCTCTTTAACTCCCCCATGTTAGGTACACAGACGCGGTTATGGAACCGTAATGTACCATTCTCGTGAATCACGAAACCAGGGGCCTTCCCTTGCAAAACCTCCTCCCGTATCTTGACAAGCTGCAAATCCAACTCTTGAGTCCTCTTGATTTCTTCCATGAGAGTAGGTTGCAACTCCATGGCATTCAATACAGCTTTCCATCCAGGTGTCACCACGTTAATTTCCAGCCTCCTAAACTCCTCGCACAGCTCGTGCGGCATCATCATCAAGTGGTTTACAGCAGGATAGGGTCTCCTACTCAGGGCATCAGCCACTACATTTGCTTTCCCGGGATGATATTGAAAATTCACATCATAGTCCTTCAGAAATTCTAACCATCGAGTCTGCCTAAGGTTTAGCTCCTTCTGTGTGAAAAGGTACTTCAAACTTTGATGGTCGGTGAATACCTCGCAGTGTACTCCATAAAGGTAGTGTCTCCAAATCTTAAGTGCAAAAACCACTGCTGCCAACTCCAGGTCATGAGTGGGGTAGTTCTTCTCATGTGTCTTCAGTTGTCTGGATGCATACGCAATCACCTTCCCACTCTGCATGAGTACACAACCCAATCCACCATGTGATGCGTCACTGTAGATAATGAAACCTTCGTTTCCTTGAGGTAGAGCGAGAATAGGGGCTGAGGTAAGTCTCTTCTTCAGCTCCTGAAATGTTTGCTCACATTTTTCCGACCACGCGAACTTGATTGACTTCCAAGTCAAATTGGTCAAAGGGGTGGCGATTTTCGAGAAATCTTGAACAAATTTTCTATAGTAGCCTGCCAAACCCAGAAAACTCCTAACCTCAGTGGCATTCTTCGGCGTCGGCCACTTGGTGATAGCCTCCACCTTTTGAGGGTCCACTGCTACTCCTTCCTTAGACACCACGTGTCCTAAGAACGCTACTCGCTCCAACCAAAATTCACATTTCTTAAACTTCGCATAAAGTTCGTTACTACGCAAAGTCCTCAGCACTTCTTTCAGGTGGGTTTGCATGCTCCTCCCGTGTTCCTGAGTACACCAATATATCATCGATGAACACCACCACAAACTTGTCCAGAAACGGCTTGAACACTCGGTTCATTAAGTCCATGAAAGCAGCTGGGGCATTTGTGAGCCCAAATGGCATTACTACGAACTCATAATGACCATATCGAGTTCGGAAGGCGGTTTTAGAGATGTCCTCCTCTCGGATTCTTAGCTGGTGATATCCTGATCTCAGGTCTATCTTCGAAAACATTGTTGCACCCCGCAATTGATCAAAGAGATCATCAATGCGAGGCAGAGGGTACCGATTTTTGATGGTAATCTTGTTCAACTCCCGGTAATCGATGCATAACCTCATGCTACCATCCTTCTTCTTCACGACGATGCAGTGCTCCCGTGGTGACGTGCTTGGTCGTATGTACCCCTTTTCTAGCAGCTCATCCAGCCGGGTCTTCAATTCCTTTAGCTCTGCGGGCGCCATTCGATATGGGGCTTTTGAAACAGGTGCAGCCCCGGGCTCCAAATCGATGCAGAAATCCACCTCCCTGAGTGGGGGCATTCCCGGAATCTCCTCCGGGAAGACATCAGGAAATTCCTGAACTATCGGAATACTCTCAATTGTAGGCTCCTCCGCCTTGGTGTCGATTACATTACACAAAAACCCTTCACAACCTTGGCCCAACAACTTCTGAGTTTGAGGGCAGAGATAATCCTCACACCTTGAAGATGTCTATCGCTCCAATGCACTACCTTCTTCCCATATGGTCCTACTAAGGTCACCTTTTGCTTGTAGCAATCTATCTGAGCTCTATATTTTGCTAACCAATCCATCCCCAAAATAACATCAAACTCCATTAGGTCAAACATATAGAGGTCTGCCTCAAATTCCTGGCCTGCGATCACTATAGGACATCCACCATATAACTCTCCACAACTAATGGTATCCCCGGTGGGTAGGGCTACCGACATAGGCTTACTATTCTCCGAGGGTTTCATCTTAGCCTTCTCTACTATAGCTCGTCCAACAAAAGAATGACTAGCACCAGAATCAAATAAAACAGAGACATTGTAGAGGTGGAGAGAGAAGGTACCCGTCACGACGTCTGCTTCATTCTCAGCCTCATCCTTCCTCATCACATACACTCGTCCTCCTGCGTTACGTGGTGGTTGTCGCTGCTGACGAGGCGGGTTTGCTGGCCTCCCTTGGTTGTTCTGATTCCCACCGGGACCACCCCGGTTTTGTTGTTGCGGCCTTTGGTTTCCATTATAGCCTCCCCGATTTTGATATGTTGACTGCGGGGCTCTCTAGCTCCCATTGTTTCCATTGTTCCCGCATTTCCATTATTTCCACCATTGTGGCCCCCTGAAGGCTGTTGAGGGCACTGTCGTACATGATGTTGGAGGCTTCCACAGTTAAAGCATCCTCCTCGCACATTTCTTGCTTTACAATCCCGAGGGTAATGGCCCGGCCGTCCACAGACTTTGCATATCGGGACATACGGTGGCCTACGCCCCGAAGACTGATTTCCCTGCCAATTATTAGGGCGGAATCTCTTCTCTTGGTAGGGTTGAGGTGGGTTGAATCGGGGTTGCTCCTTCCTCTTATGCCCCTGTATGCCAAGTTGTCGTTCCATATCGTGCATTACTCTCTCCACAGTGAGAGCAACATTAAGCATGTTCTGGTAGGAAGTGAAGTCTCGTGATGACATACGATCCTGAATCTTGCAGTTCAATCCATCCCAGAAACGATCCATCCTCAATTCCTCACTGAACAGGCGGTGCAAACCGAGATAGTTCGGTGAACTTAGTAGAGTAAGCGAGTACGCTTCGCTCTCCTTGGCGTAATTCCATGAATTCCTTTTCCTTCGTCTTTTGAAGGGACATAGGATAGAACCGATCCTTCAGCACAACCTTAAAATGGTTCCAGTCAAAACCCGGTTCGGTTCGTATCTCCTTCACACTTGCCTACCATAGGTCGGCTTCCTCCTTCAGGTGGTATGCAGCAAAATCCACCCTCAACTCCTCAGGACAGCGGGTTGTGTCGAAGATCTTTTCAATCTCCCTAACCCAATCTTCAAAGACTTTGGGGTCAGCTACCCCTGTATAAGCAGGCGGGTTAAAGCTATTAAACCTTTGGAGAAGAGCGGAGGGATCATTTTCCCTTTCTCTTCCTTGTCGATCCACCACCCTCTTCAGTAGATCCTCGTGCTTGTTAAGCATCTCAATCATCAGCAGGCTAGCAAGGTCATTCCCTTGTGTTGTTGTACTCGGCCTGGATATCAAGTGAAGCGGTATTGTCGCGATTCGATCGCGGTTTAAGTATTGTGCGACTGCGGGCGCTCCCGATTACCGTGGTTGGGTTGAGAACCGTTCACGTCCGACATCCTGGTTCAAAGGGTCGATTTAGACTACTTAGGGTTTAATCTCACAGCGTAAATCACCAATTCTAAGGAGGGACTATCCAATCAAACTATCTCATAAAAGTTCTAAGCAGATACAAATCTGCAACATATTTCAACAGATAGGCCCAGATAATAGAATCATATTCCACATACTCTTTCATCGCGCATCAATTAAAAAGGGAAGAAGAAGAAGATATATACTATCACCTCTAAAATCAAGACTATTATTTATAATACTAGCACACCAGCGTCGTAGTATGTAAATCTATCCCCTATATTGGGGTTATCACGCAAAGAAACAACACACCACACTTAGAGATATATCACAATCAAGCTAACCATGCATAATTAAGTTACAGCAACAAATCCTAATACTAATATTACTGTCCCACTCATATGATCCTCCTACACAGAGGGTTCTTCCTAGCTGCGATCGGAGTCCAATCTGGATCATCAGACTCATCCCCTGAGTTCTCTTCGGGGTCTTCTCCTGTCTCCCAGTCCACCATAACCTCATCCTCGGGTTCGGTCTCCTGTTCAGGCTCATCTGCAGGTGCAGCTGTAACTCCAGAGGTCACCTCGGGCTTAGAATCCTCCACAGAATCCTCCTCTGGATCTTCCTCTGGGTCACTCTCGGGATCCATGTCCATGACAGTCTTTGACTTGAACTTCTTCTTCCACATCACGCTTCCAAATCTTGACAATCTCATCAAAACTTCCGAATTGGTGCTCCCATTCGGTACCTCTTACACCAACAGCACGGGTGGGGATACTCCTCGACCGGGAGAGGGGGTGGTAGCAATAATGGTACAGTATGGCCCCACCGAGGGTCATCCCGAAGCGTGAGCAAAAATGCGTTCGCCTGACTCTCATCGTTACCACGAAGGCATGAGTACGGAACGTCTTTGGTGTACTTGTCAATCTCGTCGTAGAAGTTTATCATATGAGTTCCCAATTTCTCCTTGGGGAGAATGGGAGTATAACGATGAAATCACGGGGTGGGATGACGATAACAGTGTGTGTGTTGTGCCATCCTACAGGGTTAGAACATATTAGCAACATAGGAAATTAAAGACATAATCATGTAATAATAGGAAAGCATAAACCCTTTTCCCATCCTACGCTCATCACTCCGACTTAGCTTCCTAGGGTCCAACTAAACCTAAAGGACTCTGAGGAGCTACTAGGTCGCAACCCAGAGCTCTGATACCATTCTGTAGCGCCCCGGAAATTCAATTATCGAAAAGTCAAAGTCAAACTAACGTTAACAGACAAAATTTAGCGGAAGACTTAAACTCTTATTGGGCGTCACTGCCGTATCCCCGAAGGAATACAAGGCAAGAAGGACAAACAACGACTGTCTGTCAACGGAAACTAACTAACAAACTCATACTTAGAAGTAAACCTCAAACTAACTTCAAGTCTTTCAAAAAGAAGCATAACAAAAATTAACGACTTCTAGACATGTCGTCCTCACTTCTAATTCCCGTCCCCAGCATATTGATCATCACCTGAAAACAAAACAGTTCAAAAATGAGGGGGAAATCTCAATAATGTCTACCCCTAACGTTAAAAACAGGTTAAGTTCGTTTCAATTCATTTGAGGAAGGGGAACAAGTCAAACCTTTTAATAAACCATTTAACCCACACAACTGTTTTCCTAAACCCAACCCATTCATTTTATTATGCGGGCGGGATATCAAATCCCATATAGAAACAATCGCCTACCAAAGGCATCAAAACAATCGTCTACCACAGGCATCAAAGTAACCGCCTACCAAAGGCATAAATATAATAATCGCCTACCAAAGGCATCAAAAATCGCCTACCAAAGGCATCAAAGTAATCGCCTACCAAAGCCATCAAAGCAACCGCCTACCAAAGGCATAAAAGTAACCGCCTACCAAAGGCATCAATAGAACAAACCCGCTTAATGTTTCACTTGAGTTATTAGTATATTATGCAAAGCTCAGCTCACAGCTCTCAAGTCAATCCCAACCCAAGTTATCAAAACCAATAACAACACTACTTATAAAAGACCATCACGATTTCTCAACTCAATAAAATCAAAGCACAAACAAATACAAGTAGTTATCCAAAACAGATGGTCACATTTCCACAAAAGTCCCCTTTCGGGATGCAATTATCAAAACAGATTAGAAAATATTAAAACACATTTAAAGAGCATCCCGGTGGGGACTAGGGCATAGACATTACCTGGTTAGCTTCACTTCACAGCAAAAACGAACACACTTGAGCTCACTAACGACGCGAATTAGCTCGGGCCTAAAATAGAATAATTATTCTAATCAAAACGCGCCCTTTGAAGTTAGTATTAACTACCTTCAAACTAACCCTCCCCTAGGAACCCTATAGGTTCCTACCAATCATGAATTTACACTTTAAAACATTTAATACATTCCAAATAATCACATAACCAGCTCAATACATCCTTCACACCACAACACTTTTATTAATAACAAACATTAACAAAAACAGATTACAGCATCCACATAAAAAAGGTTCGTAACTTGACTTCCCGACATCCTATGGGTCTGGTTTTGGACTTTTCGGAAACCTCGGGATGTCTACTAAAACTTTTATGTTGAACTCAAGACCCAAAACACGGCTTACGGTCCTCAAAAATCGTCATCTTTCCAAACTGTCCAGATCTGACCTAGGTCTGGTAATTGGGGTAAACCTCGACCTATACAACTTCAAAGTCCGTTCCGCAAAATTCCTATTAAAGCTAACATCTAAGGGAAGCTCCAGTCCAAAGGGTTCGATCAAAAGACAACTACACTAACCGTGGTGACCCGATCTTTAGACACTAACGAAACTGTCTCGATCCCGGTTCTTATTCAATTTATAAATTCGGTTCTAACCTTCACCATTTGGTCCCGGGGTTCTAGTTTGGGTCTAAAACAGTGACTAAGGTTAAAAGTCTTTAACCTAACTCAACCCATGGTCCAACTTCATGATTCTAAAATTAAAACTCACTAGAACCAACTTTAATCAAACTAACTTAATTACACACAACATTAACCATGACATCATATCACAACCCAAAGAAACATGTAATTACTTGCCTAATAAAACACGAATAGAACTTTAATAACCAACACCCTAATCATGCATAAAAACATAACTTTAATAGTCCTAACATGCTTGACCTATATGAATTATAAGGGATAAAAGTAACTACGAATTTCTTAATCAAGAATCAAGAAAGGTCTTAAAGAACATGTGAATAAAATTAAAGAACATATAAATATTTAAACTACCAATCAAGAATCCTAACAAAACTAATTTCCTTTAAACAAGATTCAATCAAGAATATAAATTAGTAAACAAGAATCGAACTTTACTAATTCAACAACCTAACTTATTTAACAAGATTTAAACATGATTGAGATAAAGAATATGTGAAAACTTAACTAATAATTCAAGAATTAATCCAAGTAATTAAACTTTAAGAATTCATGCATACAATAATAATGTTATCCAAAAACCCTAGCATGATTCACAAGGAAAACAAAGTACAACAAACAATTGAACAATAATAATTTTACTACAACTATTACAACCCTAATACACCAAATTAAACATACAAGATTACATAAAATAATTTAGACAATTTACACATAATAATACAACACAAGAACAATAATTACAATTAGCAACTTAATAAAAATTTACACCCTAATTACCCAAATTACAAAATTAATCAATCAAGAAAATAACAATAATAATACCATAATAATCATAATAATACAATAATAATAATAATACAAATATCATAAAATAAAATAGAGAAAAAGAAAAGAAAAGAATTGTAAAAACAACTTAGGGTTTACGTTTAGGGTTAGAGCACGGGTTTTCCGGCGGGGCGGTGTCGACGGCGACACGAGGGAAGACAGCGGGGGTTCGGAAACTCGTCAACGCCGGTGGAGGGTGGTGTCGCAGGGTGGCGCAGCGACGGTTGTCGGGGAGTGGCGCCTGGGTTCGAACGGCAGCAACTACCCTCCAACTGAGCGGCTTTTCGTTCGGTGGGTTCCAAGGCGGCGGCGAGTCGGCGATGCAGGCGGAAGACGACGCGGTCGTCGGTGGTGGCGCGTCTGGTGGTTTGCGCGGCGGAGCAGTCGAACGGGGGAGTGAGAAGGAGAGAGGGATCGAGGAAGAGAAATGAGAAAGGAAGAGGGAGTGGTTATCGGTGGTTCGCGGCGGTCGTCGGCGGCCGTCTGGTGGTGGAGGCTGCTGGGGGACGCGGTGGCAGAGAAGGGGCGGCCGAGGGAGAGAGAGGGGAGAGGAGAGATGGCTAGGGTTAGGGTTTTTATTGTTATTAGGGTTTGAGGGAGAGAGAGAGAGAGAGTTTTTATACTAGCTAATACTTAAGGTCCAATTAACACTCCTAACCCAACCCAAGTAAAATAATTAAAAACTGATTTTTCTAAAAACAACTAATAATACTAATAATAGTAATAATAACACTAATACTAATAATAATATTAATAGTAATCACATAGCAATTAATATTCACATAATTAATCATATAACACAATAATATTAATAGTAATACTAAAACAGAGTAAAACTAATAATACTAAACCCATGAAATTACCGATATACCCTTGTTAGTCTCTCACGATCCTATGAGCTCAAGTGTTAGCAAAAATAAACACAAACGAATAATAATAAATAACGAAGTCAAACCTAATTTACTAACGACGTCACGGTCAACCTCTTTGGATTTTTCGGGGTTTTACACTCAAACCCCAGCACAAATCACAGAATCACACCCAAATCCACGTGGACATTCGTAAGCCCGAACGGCGAGGAAAAATGTCCACAACATGCACAACACTTATTTGCATGAAAGAGATTATTTCGTTTGAAGAAGGGGCCTTGCCTAGCCTTTGTGGTTGCTTGAAGATTCCTCCTTTTATTACCCTTGGATGACTCCTCTCGAGTTGCCAAAATGGATCAAAAAAGTATATGGAAAAGATGGATGAAAAGGAGGTGGAAAAAGGCTCCTTTTGTGGGTTTTGGACACTACAAGAAAAGATGTGTTCAGCCACACTTATAAATGCAGCTAAGGCTACTCCCCACACTTAACTAAGTGTACTGTTGGAAACAGTGAGGAAAATTTAGCCACACTTACTGTGTGTGGTAAGGATTTACAGTTGCCACACATATATATAAAGGGAATACATTGATTCACTGCACTTGCATGTGTTGGTAGTTGCTTGCACATATATGTGTGGGGAAGTTTACCTCTGTAAAACTATAAGCCTAAATTTACTTGCACATATAAGTGCGACAAACCATTAACAAATAACAACCTTTTTGGCAGGAACTTATTAGTTATTATATTTCTTATTAGTTATTATATATATTACGCAAAGTATAAACGTTTTTCAACTTCAAAAAAAAAACACTTCAACCTTACATTAAAATTATTGTAAAATGCGCATCGTAACATTGATGTATACCAGCTAAGTCAACTTCAAAATAATCTTAAGTTGGAACCTAACAAAGTCAAGCCAAATATTTGTCATTACAAAGTCAAATATTTGTCAAATAATTCATAGTATATCAACAAATTTGTCTAAGCAATAGTAAAACTTAAAGTTAATTGGATGTGTAATAATTGGAGAACTCAGCATCATCACTCTTCAAGAATACCATCGTCCATCCCTTGATCCGCATTGTTGTTGGCTACCTAAAATTATCAAACCAAACAATTGGAGCAATCATTAAACCATCTTACATTAGCTTTTACAAACAACAAAAAATCGTAAATGAGATACATTTATTGAGGGCAAGATATACTTACAAGTATAGCTCTATCAAGTTTTTGCTTAAGAACATCCCTCAATACATTTGAATGAACCTTATTTTTACAAAGTCTCGTAGCCTGCAAGCCCCAGGTATATGTTAAAGACAACATGAAAGGAAAACTTAAGTGTGGAAAAGGATAATAATTTTATTATATACCACTCCTGCAAGGAAGAGCAAACTCTCTTTTTTTCTTGGAGTCGAACGTTCACATGGTGAAATTTGATCACAGTATCAACCACTTTTTCTACCTCAAAACGCGATAGTTGTACATGAATATAATATGCTAAAGAACTTTTTAAAAAAAATTCGGCATAGTCTCAAGACTTAATGTCTTAAATTTCTGTTCATTAAAAAAAAACACAAATTTCTTTCAAACAAACTCAACGGCCACATGTCGGAGTACATTACAAGCCACACGCCCATAATCTAAATACATATTCACAATATTCACAAAATATACTTTCTGTTTACTCTAACATGAGATCCAAATCAAAACCAAATGCAAAAGTGCAAAAGCTCATGATTCAGCACGTTAAATTGATTTCATAAACTACAGATTAAGACGGTCGCAGTGAAGAGAAAGCAAGCAACAAATATAAGTTTCTGTGCAAGGAGGTGAAACTAATCTCACCAGCTAAATCAACTTAATGGCTTCAACTTTTATTTTGTTACTAGTCAGGTGTGCCCGTGCTTCCCGGGGTAACTGGAAGTAAAAAAAGCAGAGAAATTAGGAGTCTGGGAGGTTGGGAAATATGCACATGGAGATACAAAGTGAGAAGAGGCAATTTGACTAAAAATAGTGCAGAAGATGACTTGTAGGGGGCCAAGAAAAATTGTCATATAATGCAATACCATACAGTCTGCCTATATATTGATATAATTGGAATTTTTGTTCTATCAAATTGAAGTTGACAAGTGAGGAATTGAAAAGGATGAAACCCAGACTAATTTCATACCCAAAATCAACAAAGAAAGAAAAATAAGCAAAAAGAAAAGGCAAAGTAGCTTTCAAAGAAACACAACAATGAAAATCAATGTGTGTCTCTGTCCATGACCACAGAGAAGGCAGAAATTAGCAAACTCATAAGTACCCCATACATAATTGACCAAATCAATAATTAAACTTCAGATAAGGCAGAAGTTTACCTTGAAAATTAAAATCAAAGCTTACATCAAGATCAATTTTACCACACTAATAACCAAAAATATACCAAGAATTCAAATAAAGTGACACAGCCTATAGTAAATGAATTAGCAATAAGTACAGTAGGCACTGGGACTACTATTAGACATTAGAAACACAACAAGTAATCAAACGATTAAATTATCAAACATGGATAGAAAGGGCAAATTAAGCACAACTGTGCAACTAGACGTATCAACCAATTCAAGGGTACCAAGCTCCAACTCCATTAAGCACAACATGGATAGCAAGAGCCAATTAAGGACAGTTAGAACTTAGAAGTATCAATTAGGCATCCACAAGTTTTTACCTGTCAATTAAACATAGTTGCAAAGGTGTTCCGCTTTAATGCAAGATCAAGATGGCCTCAACCATAGAGTATTCAAATGTCAGAATGGATCCATTTCACTATACCTAAATGAGACCTCCTGGTCCTCAGAAGTCAGAACACACAACGAGAACCATTAACTTATTAGAGATCCAAAGAGAGCCATCACTCGTTAACTAAGGCAGAAGCAAATACATGTTTAACTCCAACCAAATTGAAAAATATAGCGAAGTCTATCTCTAACCAAACTGACGGAATATAAATCTTCTTTTTTTTAAAAAAAAGAAAGACAACTTACATGATATGGAAAACTTGCATAGGCATATCCAAAGATACATGAATACACAGCATAAGATGCCTATCAGCATAATACAATTCATTTATACAATTCATTCATGCAATTTCTAATACACATAGAAGCATAGTGTCAAGGGTAGAACTACCTTCAGATGCCATAAAAAAAAAGAGGTGTTGATATACAAATTGGAGCACCAACAACGAACACGTATTTTCTGCACAATGCCCCTCCATAAAAAATAAAATAAAAATCTGCCACAATTTAGTGAGATAAGTGGGAATGATAAAGGCAGTAACCACATATTTTTCAAATTGCTAACATTTGATCTCAAGAAACCAGACACCATAGCAACACGATTCAATAACACTATCTGACCTTCTCACATATATAATTAAAGATTCTCCATTAGTTTCTCTTAACAGGTTTTGAAATCCCAATATGAAATCCCAGTATGAAGAATTCAAAAGATATCCCAATATGCAATCACCAAAGGCCACCAATATCTGGAAGAAAGTTCTGCACAGGTCAATTTACAAACAGGCATAAAACATGGTTACATTTGAAAAATAGATGAAAAGTAAATCTAAATACAAATGCCAAAGACTATAGTGTTGGAATTGGGAGTATGAACTCGTTGAAATATATCTGGTCAATCAATGATTTTGCACCCGGGAAAACCAAAAGGGACATGTGAAAGCGCCAGAATTTATCTGCACATGAACCAAAAGAGTAAGAAAATCCAACAAATTGATAGTAGTCAGTACTCAGGATATACTTGGAAAACAGAAATTCATGGTACTTGATGACATTCTCAGCATCAATTCGACAAGCAAGAGATATTCATATCTAAAATTCGCACAACACGACCGCACCGAAACCACATTCGCCCAAGCAATTTTTTCCTGGGCAGCGAGGGAGGACGAGATCTGGGGTTGGGCATGCAAATCTGGCTATCTTGAAAAAATAGACCGAAAATATCAAGGTCTAACCGGTGGCGGAGGACTGAGGAGCGGCGACGGTGGAATGAGGAGCAGCGGTCGGAGCTATTGGACGGTCGTCGGCTGGGCGACGGCGATCCTGCAATGACAGTATAAATGGATGTTCCTCACGGCTGGTCGACGGGGCTCTTGGCGGAGGACTGGCCGAATGTGCCGACGTAGCTCCTCACGTCGATCGTCGTCTGGGCGGACGATGTTCCTCCCGTCGTCTGGAAGTGGTCGCGTCAGGGCTAGGGTTGGCGAACTGCGGAGATCTACGATGGAGAGTTGAGAATTAAACGTTGGGTAGCTAGGGTTTCTATTGGTTTTAAGCTGCGCTAAGTCTGAGTGTATGCGTGAAATTTTCAATTGCCCGCCTCTTGAAAACACAGGCGACATTCTGAAAAATATAGTTACTGCCTCACTTAAGCCTTTCCCAACACTTAATATTTGCAGCTAAACGTTAATAATAAACTAGGGCAGATATAAGTGCGGGGAAATCAAAATAATCAACTATCACACATATAAGTGTGGGGACATCAAAATTTAGCAGTTTATGATACCACACTCAGTTATGTGTGGGCAAATAAGTGCAAGGAAAAATACATTTTCTTGTAGTGGGATGTGTTTAGGATAGACTTTTTGTGTATATGGATGGGATAGGATTTAGTTTAGGAGGATGGAGAGATGATGAGAATGGCGATAAGAGATGAGGAAAAGGTGATGGAATTAGTAAGGGAGTTTACAAGAGAATGAGAAGTGAGGAATGGTAGAGAATGTAAAATGATATTAGAGAGGATAGAATGATGAATAGAGAAGTGGAGAATGGATTGTGTGATGTGTATGAGTTGGTGTATTGAGTGAATGGGTAAAGGATTGAGTGACTTTGGCTTTGAGAGGAGGGTAGCATTTATAGGCTTTAGGAGGTGGTAGAAATCTCTATGTACACATGTACCTTCGGCCTTGGCAGTCAACCTAGCACGAAAAAAACAGTGGTGGCAAAGAGGGGTGTTTGAAGGTGGTCCGCAGCACGTGGTGAATGAACCACATGTGGACGTCTTAAAGGCCGATCAGCCGTCCATAGGGGGAGGGATGCACCTAATTGCTACCAATGCATCCATGGTTTGGCAATGTGTGAATGGGGATGCCTCAAAAATAGGTTGTTCACACTTGGACGATAATTGCATTTTGATGGCTTCTTATGAAGTGTTTTTGAAATGCTTTTATGAGGTTTCGAACCTCTGACCCTCTGGAACATGCCTTGTGTAGCTCTTTGCATGGCTCTTCTCCTTATAAAAAATGTTCATGCAATTTTGATGGCCTCTCATGTGATCATGCATGTGACTTCAAGTAAACTTATACATGTAAAGTGCATGTATTTCAAGCTTTATTTACCGGCTTCTTCTGCTTTATTTCTGCCCTTTGTTATATAAATAGGCTATATACTTATGTGCTGGTGACTACACTAATAAAGAACTATTTAATACTAGGAGTATTAGATGTTAATAATACCAACTTTGGGGGTATTGGATACTAATAATACAAACTATTTTCTTGGACACTAGTAGTACCAACTATCGACCTATTTTCCTCCAACAGTACACGACCGAGTTGTTATAGTTTTAACTCATCGGAAAGATGATGTGGCTCCATGATGTATGACGTGGAAGGCGGGGGTTGGATAGAAAATGTTGGTGTGGACACTAACATGCCTTCCATGTCACATATTATGGAGTTACATCATCTTTTTGATGAGCTAAAACCATAACAATTCGACGGTGTACTGTTAAAAGAAAATAGGTCAATAGTTCATACTGCTAGTGTCCAAGAAAATAGTTTGTATTATTAATATTCAATACCCCAAAGTTGGTATTATTGATGTCCAAAAACCCAAAATATAAGAAACTAACACAATTAAACTAACACATCAGTATGTCAGATAAATATAATTTAAAACACTTAAATAAACTATAACGCCAAAGTTAGTCAATTTTTTTTAAAAAAATGTTGGATGTTACAATAGATATATTAGATTAGATTTTGGTCTTCTGATTCTTCATGAAGGCTTGATCAATCCTGGAGGATTTTTTTGCCAAAGTATAGAACGACTAAGCTATATAGGGAAAATAAGTTCCTTAAAGACAGTGATTTTTCAATCACGTTCAAGCCTCTACTTCTAAGATTCACTCAATATTGACAGGGCCACCACTTAAATGACCATCATATAATGCTCCTACCTATTGCAAATTTGTCAATGAAAGAACAATTTTTGGTCAGCAATCACCTCCACAGATCTTATCAAATTATTATTATTTTTTTCCAGAAGAGCTGTGCTTAATTGTCAACATCTTCGAAATCTGTAGATTTATTTCCTAAGAAATTATAGCACATGTTAGTAAAGACATGTTGTGCTCTTGAAAAATTAAGACAACAAATTACTTCGATGATTCTCCATGATTAGGGATTTGACAGAAGATTCTCGGCTTCAATCTTTGAAACCATGACTTATGCTGCAAAAGCGTTGAAACTGTTAGATACTGTAAATAAGATCAATTAACCAACATTAAATTTTGATTTTTAGCTCAAAACTAATTAAACCTGTCAAGGGTCTTAGAACCTATCAATAATATTGAAGGTCTCTTGAAGAAGCCTTACTTCTACAATATCTTATCAACAAGTGAGCCATACACTAATAACCCAATTCTCTACACATACATGGAAAACTTGTAGCTTGAGGGTGTCACTGGCCATACTTGGCCCTTCCTTCTTAGATCTATGGCTGCAACTATCAGTTACATAAGGATGGATGAACTGGTTGAATGGAGTTGTATAATAAGACATAATCCACTTACCATTGTACTTTGAAGTAAAACGAAATATATATACGTACTCTCATCACGAGGTCATGCACGTAATAGTATATTGCTATGATGAACAATTATAAAACTAAAAGGTAAAAAAGTATACCATCTAATAATATACTGCTATATGTGATATAATTATAAAAATAAAAGAAGTAGTGCAACTGTGAGTCATCTCAGAATAATTATGATTGAGAATTGAAAACGGAATTTCATGAGTGAATTTTTCAGGAAAAGTATAACATTCATCTATTAATAGGCGCACATTTTTTCAACATCACCATAATACATGATTATATTCATAGTACGTACAGCTCTCTCTCTCTCTCTCTCTCTCTCTCTCTCTCTCTCTCTCTCTCTCTATATATATATATATATATATATATATATATATATATATTGGAAAAACAAATTGTAATTCCATTCACAAAGCAAAATGAGTTTTTACAATATAAGGCTATGAAAACATTTAGCATAGCCACCACTAAACAGCACCCAAAATACATCAACACAAACGAAATCAAAGCAAAAACTCAAGAGAGTCTAAGTTGAATAACTTGCACCACAACCATGGCCAAAGGGAGATAGCATCGTTCCAAATCTTGAAATGCTCTTCTGTTTCTTTCATGCCACGTATGGTAAGTAATTGCAGCAAGAATCAAAGCATGTCGTTCTTGCAATTTCTTCTGCAAACCAAACAGTTGGAATTCTCCATTTTGCACCCTCGGAGGAGCCAAAGAAAGTCTTCCATAAACTTCAGAAGACAGATTCAGCGTATATTCACACTGAAAAACAAATGAGAGTTTGATTCCTCTTGAACCTTGCAAAGAAAACACCTATTAGCATGGGAGAAACCAAACTTTTTCATCCGATCAAGAGTAGTGAGCCTGTGATGCATACACAGCCATTGCACAAAAGAATTTTTGGGAATAAGATTCTTATGCCATACCATATTATGCCATGAAACCACAGCTTTCTGCTCCTTCAATCTGTTATAGCCTTTCTTGATTTTATAAGCACGATCAGACTGAAAGCATTCGAACAGTAGAGGCTTGAGATCTTCCTTGATTCCCAATAATCTACGCCAATACCAGCTAACATTTTGTTTGATCTCACATGACCAAATAGATTGTTTGCGTAGATAAAGAGACTTCACCCATTTAACCCATAATGCTTCCTTGTTCATAATAATCTGCCATATCAGACTAGCAAGAGCTGCCCTGTTCCAGCTGTGTGCATCCCTAATGTTGAGCCCTCCCTCCTTCTTATAAAGACAACAAGAAGACCAGGCAATAGGAGGGGATTTAGATTCTTTTCCACCCCAAAGGAAGGTTCTATAAATACGATTAATATCATTGATCACACTATCAGGAATAATGAATATTTGAGCCCAATAGGAGTGAATAGACATTAATACACTATTAACCAATTCCACCCTTCTAAAATCTAACAGCATATATATATATATATATATATATATATATATATATATATATATACACACACACACACACACACACACACACACACACACACACACGTGTAGATTATTGGAATGCTGTTAGATTTTACAATTTTTGATAGGAGAACTTAAATTTTAATATATATATATATATATATATATATATTAAAATTTTAATAATCTAATAATCTCTACTTTAGAAATTGATGTAGGAAATCAGGAGAGGGTTGATAGAAATGGAGAATACTTCTCGAGAAATCTACATAAAGGAATTAGATATAGACTAGGAATTGAAGGAGAATGGGTTTAGGAGGGAGAAAAGAGAATTTAGAGAGGTAAACAAAGATATATTTCATTCATTGATTGCCTCTACATGTGATTTATAGGATACTTAAATAGGAAAGGAGACCCCTTCCCCACGACACTAATAACTAAAATAAAGATAAAACAAAATCTAATTTATTAATTAATTTCCTGTATCATACAACCCGTCCTCAAAACAACCTTGTCCTCAAGGTTGGAAAGAAGAATCATAGCGTCCATTTGTTTTTGTAGACCCCAAAACAGAGGATCGATCGACAACCAAATGCCATTAATTGTGAGGTATAGTATATTGTCTCTAGGATCACCAACGTGAACTATGACCGGGACCTTAAGTCCAAGTGTAACAACAACCATAATGAGACGCTGTCGATGGGAAAATAATTCCAACCCACCGGGATCGAAAACCATGACTATGAACTTCGCTTCATTGATGTCACTAAACACAATAAGTTTCAAATGACAAAAAAAATTTCCTATCCCACCTAGGTCAAATGGAATAGAGTAAATGCATCCATCCGAAATCCTTCTATTGCCTTCTGCAAGCACAATACCCACATCACCTTCAAAAAACTCCAATTCTGGCCTGGGGCTCCACTTCGAATCTGATCTCTTCGATGGAAAAATAACCTCCTTCCTCAACCAAGGGGAGCTATATTGTTCCAGATCATTTACTATGCCATATTTTTCAATCCCACCAACACACTTTGTATTCGAAGAGTGTATGCCTTCTTCCTTTTCGACAGTTTGATAGTGAGTAATGCTACTAATAACACCTTCTTCATGCCCATCAAACTTTAGAGTTGTAACTCAAAAAATGGTTCTATCAGGAATTTTGTCGAACACTTGGTGTGCACCAGGTGATGAGTATTTTGTGGTATACATATTATATCCCATATCATTCCAATTGAATTTTCCCTTATCAATCATGTATTGTGAACTCAAGTTTATGCACTTATGCTCAAGGGAGAAGGGTTCATCACATAACTCACAAACACCTCTATCCGATTTCTCAAAAATTCCAATCAGAAGATATTGAGATGTATGACTGAATTTCCTTACCGTTCTTAGCAGCTTCAATGTAACTAGTATTGACTGGTTGGGGTTGATGCTAATCTGATCTTCTACTTCTTTATCACATTCCCTTGGACCGTCAATTTGTTGCGTTAAGATATCTTTTTGTGGTGCGTGGAAACTCTTCAATTCTACCATGGACATACTAGAATCTATACTTTCTTGTGTAGTCTGGAATCCTTTGATCTGAGCTAGCATTTGAGAGACCATCTGCAATTGATGCCCGATCCTCTGATTTTGAAATAAAAGTTGTTGTTGTTGCTCTATTAATTGTTCTGACATAGTTTTCTGTTGCTCAAGGAATGAATATAAGATCCTTCCCAAGGTGGGTGGGTCTTGAGGTGGCTGTTGTGTGGAGGTTTGGATATTTGGCTCCATTGCTATCCCAGGTTAATTAGGAAGCTCTGATACTATTGATGTAGGAAATCGGGAGAGGGGTGATAGAAATGGAGAATACCTCTCGAGAAATCTACACAAGGAATTAGATACAGACTAGGAATTGAAGAAGAATGGGTTTAGGAGGGAGAAGAGAGAATTTAGAGAGATAAACAAAGATATATTTCATTCATTGATTGCCTCTACATGTGATTCATAGGATACTTAAATAGGAAAGAAGACCCCTTCCCCACGACACTAATAACTAAAATAAAGATAAAACAAAATCTAATTTATTAATTAATTTCCTGTATCAGAAATATACAGTAGTAGACCCTATTTTGTTTGGCATCTACGAGACTGTGATAGATCACGTACTACCGAGTTGATGATAATAAACTTGGTGGTTTATTGATGTGGCACCGGATAAAATTTCCTTCACTTTCTGTTAACTTGGGTTGACCTACACTTAACATCCGCGTCAGCAACACAGATGATAGAAATGTTTAATATGTGAGATTCAATTAAACCACAATTTTTTTTGGGTTTTGAATTTCTTGCTCTGAATTTAATCTTGGGGAAAGGGGATGGGGCGAAGGTGGGTAGAGTAGAGAAAAAAAGAGCAAATAGGGGTGTAGGATGAGAGAATTAAGCACACACGTGCCTATTGCCGACATGGATGACATGTGTCGGTCAACCCATGTGAAAAAAATGAATAAGCCATTTGTATTCAGTGTTACGTCGTAAAAATGACCGAGTTTATTCTATCACTACAATTCAAGGGATGTAAAGTAGAGAGTCGTGCAATGCATTTTTAAAGTAGAGATTACTAGTTCCTATAACTCTAAATATGTACTACTCAAATCCAATTTTTCATTCTAATTAGTTATGTCGCGTCAGGTTTGTGTTCATGTTAGTGTTAAACGGGTTGAAGAACCCCAAACCTGAAATCTATCCATTTAATAAACGGGTTAGAATTCCTTGACCCGAACCATTTATCAAATAAATGGGTTGACTTGAATCTAATTCGTTTAACTAAATGGGTTAAACGGGTCAGCTTCGAGTAACCTATTTATCACTTAAGAGACATATATTATATAATGACCGTCAACTTAGGAAGGCCAAATGCAGGGGTTTCGCCCCTTTATTTATCATCTACCAAATCATTTATTTAGGTTTTCTTTATTATTTGACATAACACAAGTTAAAGTTGAGAAACTTTTAGAGAGAAGAAAAATCTTATTAACATATGATACATGGTACAAACCAAAGGGAAAACAACAGTATATATATAAGGAAAGAAGAAAGAAAAATAAAGAAAAGAAAAAAACTAAAACTCTAACTAATCTATAACTAACAGAAGACACGTTAGCTAGGCTTAGTTATTGCTGTTATGCTGCTTGCTATCACATTGCTGATCTGCTACATTCTTCACATTCCCCCCTTCTGGAAAAATACTCACAAGACCCAACTTATCAGAAAGATAGTTGTGCTGCTTTTCTCCTAATGGTTTGGACAATATATCTGCCAACTGATTTCTTGAAGATACATGTGAAACATTGAGAAATCCCTCCATCAATTTATCCCTTGTGTAGTGACAATCTATGTTGAGATGTTTGGTCCTCTCATGAAACACATGATTTTCAGCTATATGGACAACTGCTTTGTTATCACAATACGATGTAGCTGGCAATGTTACTGGAACCTTCATTATCTTGTATAAGATTAGCAACCCAAACAAGCTCAGATGTTGTAGCAGACATTGCCCTATATTCTGCTTCAGCAGTGGACTTAGCTACTGTATTCTGCCTTTTAGTCTTCCATGAAACTAGACATTTTCCAAAGAAGATAACATATCCAGTAAGAGACCTAGCAGTCATCTGGCATGTGCCCTAGTCTGCATCACAGTGTGCTTTAAGGGAAAAATATGAAACAGCAGGGAAGAAGAGGCCTTTATTTATAGTTCCCTTGAGATACCTTAGAACATGTAATGCAACATTGTAATGTGAAGTTGTGGGAGCTTGCAAGAATTGGCTCAAATGTTGAACAGAATAGGAGATGTCTAGTCTTGTGAGTGTTAAGTATAAGAGCCTTCCAACAACTCTCCTGAATTTCTCAGGATCCTCAAGCAATTGTCCTCCACCTTCATATAGTTTTAAGCCTTTTGGCAAAGGGAACTTGGTAGGTTTTGCACCAGTCAACCCTGCATCATACAAAATGTCAGTCACATATTTTCTCTGATTTAATCAGGTTCCCATATTTGATCTAGAAATCTCAATCCCTAGAAAATACCTTGCTACACCTAAATCTTTAATTGTGAAAGTTTGATGCAATAGGTTCTTAAGATCTTTTATTCCTTGTTCACCATTTCCAGTGATTAAAAGGTCATCCACATAAACTAAAACAAATATATTTTTATCTTGATTTCCTTTAATGAACAAAGAATAGTCATTTTTTGATTGGCAAAAACTATATCTAAGAAAGAATTTACTTAGCTCAATATTCCATTGCCTTGATGCTTGCTTTAATCCATAAAGGGATTTTTCCAGCTTGCAAACTTGGCCTTCTGTGGCTTTGTTATATCCTTCTGGAGGTAACATGTATACATCTTCTTCCAAATGTTCATGAAGAAATGCATTGTTGATGTCTAGTTGATATAGTGGCCAATCTTGCATTGTAGCAACAACAATGAATATCCTAACTGTGGTGAGTTTGGCCACAGGTGAGAAAGTATGCTTGTAGTCTTCATCCTTAATTTGTTCAAAGCCTCTAATCACCAATCTGGCTTTATAACTCTCAATGCTTCCATCTGACTTAAATTTCACATTATAGACCCACTTTGAAGAGAGGGCCCTTCTTCCAGAAGGCAACTTTGTGAGCAACCAAGTAGTATTTTCTTCTAAAGCTTGTAATTCTTCTTTCATAGCTTTTCTCCATTCTGGTACTTGGACAGCTTCCTTGTAGCTCATAGGCTCTGGGACTTCATTGTAGAAAGAAGAGATGTCACATATTTTGTAGAGTCGTGTTAGAAATTTGTTTTTCTGAACTAGGGAAAAGTTGCTTCTACTTCTTTTATGCTTAGGAAATTGTAAGATTGTGAGGAATCTGGATTTTTCTTTTGTGGCTGAATGAAATCCTTTAGCCAAGCAGGTTCATGTCTTTACCTATTTGATCTCCTTACTCCAGCTGGAGACTTAGGGCTTTCTGATGTATTGTCACTGTCATGCCCTTGCTTGCTGGATCTATTTTCATTAGTTGGGAATTCAATACTTTTTGATGCATTGTCACTGTCATAGTCAGGGACCTCTTCTGTGTTGGTCACTGCATCAGAAAAGTAAGGTTCATCAGTAGAAAGATAATATTCATTAATTTGGTGTCCTTGAGACAATGACTGATCATATGAATGAAGATATGTCTCCCTTCTTGTTTCTTGTGCATGACTTTTGTCCATTTCCTCTTGTAAAGAATCCAAAGACTTTGTATCTCCACCTGTCATGTTTTCTTGGCAAAGAAAAGTACTGTTATCAAAAGAAGCATCATAGATTGGGACATCTTGACTCCCTTGGCTCGAGGTGTCATAGAGGTCACATGCTGGTTGTCCAAGGGTTGTGTCAAAAGCTAGTTTTGCCTTCTGAAATTTTTCCCTAAAAGGGAAGACTTGCTCTTTGAATATAACATCTCTACTGTGAAATATTTTCCCATTTGCTAATTGATATAGCTTGTAACCTTTTATGCCAAATGTGTATCCAAGAAGAACACATTTGACAGCTCTATTTTCAAACTTATCTCTTTCTCCTAATTTTACAGCATAGCAAAGACACCCTATTGTTCTTAAATCTGTCAAGCCTGGTTTGTCATTATAGAGCCTTTCAAAGGGACTTTGCCAGTTTAGATTTTTCATGGGGAGTTTATTAATTATGTGAGTTGCAACTAAGACACATTCATCCCAAAAAGACTTAGAAAAACCTGCTTGAAGTCTGATGGCTCTAGCAGTATCAAGGAGATGTCTGTGCTTTCTTTCCACTACCCCATTCTGTTGGGGTGTGCTCACCATTGACCTTTGATGGAGAATACCTTTTGATTCAATTAGGGAGACACAAGCATTCTGCAAAAATTCAGTCCCATTATCAGTTCTAACATACTTAACTTTTGTTCCAAACTGAGTTTTCACCATATTTAAAAATTTGTCAATGGCATTTAAAACTTGTCTTTTGTTTTGCAAAAGCTGTGTCCATGTGCACCTGCTAAAATCATCAACAATTGTAATTGAAATACTTTGCTCCTTTTATGTTAGCAATTCTATAAGGACCCCACAGGTCCATATGTACTAACTGGAAAGTTTGAGAAGTCTTTATGAAACTTCTAGCAAATGGTAATCTGTGAGACTTGGATAGAACACATATTTCACAAAAAAAGTATCATTGTTGGAAACATTACAGTCCTCAATGTGTTCTAATTTTGAAAGGGAAGTATGTCCTAATCTAGAATGCGAAATTTCTAAAGAAATATCAGTTTTGTTATGGTTCTTCTTTGATATTGCAGCTATTTTATTGCTACACATCTCTTGTTCTTTCTTGATCTTGGACATGATTCTGTAAAACTCTTGTTCTTCATTTGCAACAGCCAGGGTAGTCTTACTTAAAGGATCCTGAAATAAACACTTGTAGATAACACAATAACATATAAATTTTGATCCCTGAGAAGCTTGGTCACATACATAAGATTATATTTAAAGTCAGGAACATATAGAACCTCATTGAGCTTTATTTTATCATTTAGTATGATTTTGCTAACTAGAGAGCATTTCTTAAATAGTCCATCAGGCATGGTAATAGTTACAGGTTTGTCAAGTCTTCTTATAGATTTGAATAAAGAAAGATCATAACTCATGTGATCACTAGCACCAGTGTCTATAATCCAAACACTTTCAAGGTATTTCTCAGAATCATGTGAGCAAAGCTCAAGGTTAGTTTTGATATTACCTGAGAAATTAGGGATGTAATTAGTGCCAGATTCTTTTCTTGACTGATCTTGATCATTTTGTCTTTGTTTCTTGGCAAAATGTGATGAGTGTTGTTTCTTGCTTTGATCTGAAAGGTTGTTCTGATTCATCCTGTAGACTTCTTGTGCCACTTGCTGGATGAATTTTGCATCTATTCGTGGGGTTCTGATCTATTTGTGTACTTAGTTGGTCATCAATTTCTTCAAAAACCATATTAGCTGCAATCTTTCTCCCTTTTCTTTTGTCAAACCACTCGGGATACCCAATGAGCTTGAATCACTGGTCTCTTTCATGTCCATGCTTCTGACAGTAGGTGCAGTACTTGTTAGCCCTTTTTTTTCTTGGAATCTCTTCTAAGGGGAGGTCTTGAATTGGAACTTGCAGCAAAGGCTTGAACATTATCAGGAGGACTTGATCCATTCATTTTGTCTTGCCTTGCCTATGGATACATGCAGCAAACTCCCCATTAGAATTGATGCCCCCTGAAGCAATTTTTTGACTTTCAGTTCTTTGAACTAGAGAATAGGCTTTGTTGATGGTAGGGAGGGGATCTATTAGCAAGATTTGACTTCTGACACTGTCAAAGTCATCGTTGAGATGCATCAAGAACTGCACCAAATTTTGTTCTTTGCTCCATTTCCAAAGAAACCTTGATTTGTGGGCAACTTGGAGAACAGTTACATGTAGGCACTTCAGACATTTCACTTAGTTCATGCCATAATTTCTTGAGTTTTGTATAGTACACGACCACTATGTTCTTCCCTTGGAAGAGTTCGGAAATGTTCTTCTCAAATTGAAACAAGAGAGGGCTATTGCTTTGGCCAAATCTTTCTATGAGCTCCATCCACAGCTCTCGAGCTGAGTTGACATAAAGAAAAGATTATCAGAGCTCAGGAATCATGCAGTTGAGTAGCCAACTGATGACCATGTTGTCACATTTATCCCACTGGCTTGATAGAGATGCTTGGGTGGGTGTTGAACATTCTCCTGTGATAAAACCGAGTTTCACCTTGGTCTTGAGGCAATTTTAATTGCTCTTGGTCATTTATGGAAGTTGTTTCCAAAAAACTTGATTGAGATGATCTGAAGACCTGGGTGTTCTAAGCCTTGGAGGTGGAGAGGGTCGTTGTTGTACAATTCTTCATCCATTGTTTTGATTTTTGATTGGTTGATGCTGGTCTCCCCACCTCCTGAAGATTCTTCTCCCTCGGCTGCCATGTCTTCCTCAAAATTTCAAATATTCTGTCCCAGCCACTGAGTATCAGCTAGAGGAACTCAGAATGGCTTTGCAGAAAGGAAGATAGGCAAAAATTTCAGATGAGAGCACTATGGCTCTGATACCATGAGAAACTTTTAGGGAGAAGAAAAATCTTATTGACATATGATACGTGGTATAAACCAAAGAGAAAACAACAGTATATATAGAAGGAAAGAAGAAAGAAAAATAAAGAAAAGAAAAAAACTAAAACACTAACTAATCTATAACTAACAGAAGACACGTCAGCTAGGCTTAGTTATTGTTGTTATGCTGCTTGCTATCACATTGTTGATCTACTACATTCTTCACAAAAGCTATGATAAACAGTTCATAACAAGCCCACGCAAAAGTAAAAACATTATCTTACTTAAACGGGTTAAATGTATCATTTTTCATGTCAATTTTCTCACTAACCCAATTACTAAACTGGTTTAATGTGTTATTTTTTTTGTTGATATTCTCAACCCAAACATAACCCAATTATTTAAAAGGGCTTACCATGTCAACCCATTTAATTAAATGGGTTGAAAATCTATACCCAAACCCATTTTAACTTCATGTCAGCAATCGTGTCGGGTCAATTTTTCCCAACTCTAATTTTTACTATCAATTCTAACACCACTTGAAATTGGTTTATAACGGAACTAATTAGCTTTTTACCCGTTCAGGTTTTGTGAAACTAAGATTTTAGCCCAAGGTTTTAAAAATTAGTTTTATCCTACCTTAAGTTTGAATCAACTAATAATTAACCCACCTAACCTTTGTATTAAATATTAAATACAATCTTTTCAAATCAAATTATCAATAAAATTAATATTAATGGACAAAATTGCCCTTAAAATAAAATTTCTACAGCAGGGGAAACGTAACTTGAACATGAAGAAGGCGGCAACGCACAGTGAAATTAACTGATTAATTTTTTGGAGGGGTAAAGTTGTCTTTTCATTTTTTTAATTAGGGTTATTTTAGACTTTTCATTAGGGGTGGACATGGATCGGTTAACCAATCTGATCATAAATTTGGATCGGTTAACCTTATATTCAGATAGTTAAAATCATGATCCGTATCCGATCCGAAAGTTCCGGTTAACCGAATTGTCGGATAATAAAATTTGTGATCTGTATCTGATCTGAAAGTCTCGGTTAACCAAATTTCGGATCGGATAACCGTATATTCACGGATTATAAAGCACTCGTATAATAATAATCATTGTCCTTCTTACCTTAATGGGTTCAAAATGGTAAACTTTATGTATTGTGTTACATTTTTAGTTTTTTACGCTAATGACTACTAATTTACGACAAAAAAAAACATTTGAAGGTTAAAAGTTGAAAATTAATTATTTTCGGATTTTCAGATAGCCGATAGATTGTCCGAATTTTTCAACCCTCGATCCGTATCCGATCCATGATCCGGGGAAAAAATTTGGATCGATGAACTGATCTCCCAGCTTCAAAAATTATCTGCCAATTATCCAATTTTCGAATCGGATAATCGAATTTTTGGATCGGATCGCGGATTACAGATTTTTTGCCCACCCCTACTTTTCATACCATCCTACAGGGATAAAATTGTCATTCGCCACAAAAGGAGTAAAATAATAAAAGATCCAAACTTCAAGTAGGATAAACCTAATTTCCCACACCTTGGGGATAAATTTCAACTTTCATTATACTTCAATGGGTAAAATCCTAATTTGCTCGTGTATAACGTGCTCTTAACTCTTAAAATATTATTTCATGTATTACCATAATTTCTTCCACCAAGTCACCACAAAGTGCAATACTAAGAGTTGCAAGGAAAGCTTGCCAATAAGTCTTGTTCTTTGAGATGGTAAGTAAGGAGGGTGGTAGAGTTCTCTAGAGAGAGAAGTGGAACCCTCTAGAGAGAGGGTGCATTCAATGTAATTGATTAGTCTCCCTAAAGACCACGTGAATGCAAATTACCAATGCAAGCCACCTCTTCTGCTCCTTCACTTCCTGGTATTAGTCCTGTGGTTTGCTTCTAAGGAGCCCAAGCTGGTTGATTCGAGATAATAGATAACAATTTTCATTGATCCTCTCTGACATGGTAACCATACTCACACCATACTCAGAATCATGAGTATTGATACTTTTGAGGCAAGCCATTTGTTTCTTGAGTTGTTTAAATTATTTGTATTGTTCTTTTTCTTTCTTCCATTTCCAAATGGCCCTGTGTTTTAGAGGCTTAGTTCATCTTCTCTGAAGATCTGTCAAATCCGAGGCCTAATCATGATATCACGATATAGTTCTAAACCTGCAAGTTGTGATTTTGAGTCTGCGGTAAAATCTTGTGTGAGATTTGGAGATTTGGTGGAGAAATGTGATCCACTCAGAATTAATTTAATGATAAATTTCAATCTCTGGAGACGTGTTTTGAAGCAGACCACTCGGATCTTGAATATTAGGTATGAATGGATTAATATGGTTCGAGTTTATGAGTTTTTTAATGATTTTTTGAATGTTATTTTTATGATATTTTTTCTGAAAGTAAGTTTTAGATCTACAGTTAGTTCTAATGCCAAGATTAAACTCCTTGATCAAAAGAAGAGTCTAGAACTGGGTTTATGTCCATCCGTTTGTACCTTGGGAGGCTGATCGTCAGTGGGAAGATTTCCCTCTTCGCTCTGTCCTTCTCCTCTTCTTGGTTGGTTTATCTATGTCTTTTCCCTCTGGAAGTGAATCTTTTCCCCCATACATAATGCCGATTCTAATCTCCGAAACAAAAATTCCGCTGTTCATCACTTTGCCCAACATGAGATTCCATCTCATTTGGGTGGAAGAAGAAATGATTATCCACGCCATAAGGATTCATCAACTGATCAGAGTTTCGCCAAGGTTGTCAAGTTCGGTGTGGGATGTGGTGATCTTCTTGAACATCCCTTCACTGGGAAGGGAATTGGCTCTTCACTGTAGGAGGCTTTGCCTCACTCAGATCCAACGCTAGGTCCAAATCCGGAAGGTGACGAGGGGATTGGGCTAACTGAGCCCCTCCCTTGTCCACCTCTGGATATTGAGTCTAATGTGGAAGAATTGATAGCTCTTTGTCTGTTTGGTAAAGTTTGGGGGGATTCTATTCCAATCCAAGTTATTTCTCACAAAATGAGAAATGACTGGAAGTTTATTAAAGGTCAAGTTGAGTTTGTGGAACTGGGGAATGGGTGGATCCTGATTAGATTTTCTAATGCTGAAGATAAACAACTTGTCTACTTGGGTCTTGGTTTGTGAATGGTCTAAACTTTGTTTTATCTCTCTGGAAACCCTTTTTCTATCCATTTTCAGTCTGTATTGGTCATATTGATCAGTGGGTAAGGATTCCAAGGCTTCCTTGGGAATTTTGGGACCTTGCTACACTGACCAAACTACTGAGACCGGTTGGGGAAGTCTTTAAGGTGGACCAAAACAGTTTGCTGAGACTTAAAGGTCGGTTTGCCTGAGTCTGTGTAAATGTTGATGTGTCAAATCCTCTTCCTGGGTTTCTGATTGTCAAGTATGGTTCACTGAGTATGGAGGTTCTCCTCATTTATGAGGGATAACATGAAGTTTGTGCTCTTTGTGGGGCCGGTGATCACCAAATTGATAGTTGTCCTAATCTGCCTCCTCAAGCCCGTGTTGAAGTTATGGTACAACGTTTTGCTGCTAGGGGGAGTCTTTATGCTATGGCAGCTCCTATGGGGCCTGATGGACGTACCTTAATAGCAGCAGCTGATAAGTGGATCCGAGTCTCTCCTAAAAGGAGATTCCGTCCTAACAATCCTCCAAAAGATGTTAGAGTTAACAAAAAAAATGTTAACTCTGGCATTACCATCAAAGAAATGACTCCTCCTGATATCATCCCTCCTATGGCTATGGATGCTAATATTCCTGGAAAAGGAAAAGGTGTTGACATGTCTGAACTTGGTCCTTCTGGTAAAGGGAAAGAGAAAGTCACTGATTCTGAAAAGACTGACACTATCTCTCTAGGAACCAAGGATAATATTATCCTTGCTAATCCTAGGAAGATGATAGTGAATGAGCCACCGATTGATCCTGTGGAATACTTTGGGACTGATGAAGATCTGATGGATGATGCTACTTCTGATTTCATCCCTGATGAAGGAAAGGCATTTGCGGATTCTGTTGTGGATGATACTTTTGATTATCTGGACAATATAGTTGATATGGAAATATCAACTGAGTCGTCCAGGAAAAGGAAGAAAGCCGCCACAGCTGATCCACAGCTGAAGGACACTGAATAATCTTTAATTGTATCATATGGAAGGTAGAGAGTGTATATCTTTAGTTACAAATAAGTCCTGTCCTAGCCTTTTGTTGTGTTATTTTGTGATGGAGCAAGAGTGCAGATGGATAATAGTTATTATGCTTGCTCTGGGACCCTCTCTTTTTTTGGTGGAGTGATTTTGGAAATCCTTCCTTGTTGGTATCTTGAAGTCACATCTATTTGTAATATAAGTGTATGTTTATCTATCAGTGAATGTGTATTGATGCATATATTTCTCTTATCTTTCGTTATGGTTGGTTGTTTAATTAATTTATGGAATTTTCTTTGGAGTGTTTTCTCTCTAATTATGCTATATATTATTGGTTGTGTTTCCTAGGGCAAACACAAGTCTAAGTCACAGGCTGTTTGGACAGTTTATTTCCTTCTCTTTTATGTTTGTATTCTCCTGATTCTATATCTTCTAGTCAAAATTTCCTTTGGTATTTTGTTCTCTGCTGTGATTTATTTGTTATTTAAATCGAGGAATCGTCTTTGGATTATTTTTTGTCTAATCTTCTTAGTTATTTTTGGTGGTGTTTTCCAGGACAAAGAGAAGTACAAATTTCAGTTTGTTTGGACTTCTTATTTCCTTCTTATTTATGTCTCTACTCAGTTGATTCTGTTTTTTTCTAGAGGTTAATTCTTGCACAAGTTTGGTGTTGAGATGGATACCAAGGTTGATTATGAGTTTTTTCCTTTATCCTGATTTTGCAGAATATGTTTCTGCTCAATCTAGGATTGTTAGATTTAGGGAACCTCTTGAATTAAGGAGCAGAGAGTTATCTATCTGGATCCGGCAAGTGGGTGATATAAGGTTGGTATTACAAGATGATTTTCATGACTGGAATGATTGGTGGGAGTTAAAATTTATTAGGTATGTATTTGATTTCAGATTGAATTTTTTTTTCTGCTTGCACAATCTATTGATTTATGGATTATGTGGGTTTTGTGTGATTGATGGGTTTTTTCACTTTTTGACTGTCTTAATTTGTTGTTTTAATTTCCTTTGGAATAAGAGATAAGTATCGATTTTGTCCAGTTTTGTAAGTAGTATAAAAGTTTTTGGTAAGATTTTTTTTGTTCTCCTTACTCTCTTGGTATTTAGATCTGTTCCCCTTTTGGAGAGATATAATGCTAAAAGAGTTGGAGTGTGTTCCGTATTTATTGGAAAAATCCTGTTTGCTCCTTTTTTATATTGTCTCCAAGATGTGAATTCATGGTTGTGGGGTATCTGTTGGTGGAGTCAAGTTTGTGAGATCAGGTATGGGGAAGAAGTTTTGATGTTTATAATTTGGTTTAGTTGCCCTGTGGTTATAAAATTTGTGTTAGTCTTAATCATTCCTAAGTGCCCTTTGAACATATGGTTTAAGGTAAAGTGTACTCTCTTGCCTATTTGGTGCATTATCCAATCTCCTTGGGGCAATTTGAGTTTAATGTTAAGAATTAAACTTTATGGCTTGATTGTTATTTGGGGGGATGCCTTCAATTTCAGCTTTAGGTTTAAGAGGATATATGTCAATTTTGGTTATATCCTTTTTATGGTTGTTGATGGTAGAATCTTGGGGGGTTCCTGGTTCCTTTCTTTTTGGGGTAGGATCTTGATCCTGGATATAGTTGTGTTTTATCTAGGAGTTAGTTTCAGTGAACGGGTTATAAGAAGTGGGAGGTTTAAACTTTTTTTCTTCTTGGAAAAAGAGCTCTTACCTGTTTCTTTATGTATGTTTTTGGTGTTTAATCGTTTTTTAGCTAAGTTGGTTGTTGACCTTGTTTTCTTCTTTTTTGCTACGAGTCTGATTGTGTTTTCGCAGAGGAGGGTTTGTTTGACAACCTTGATACAGTGTCTGTTGTAACAAGGTCGGTAGTGGAGCAAAGTCTAAGTTCTCAGATCCAAGAAATTTGGTATGAGGTGTTTCTCCATATTCTCCGCATTGATATTAAGGACACGAGTGGGTCGGGGAGGCATCTATATCGGTCAACCCTGTTTGTAAATGTAGTTTATAAATTTAATATTTTTTTTAAATGTGAGATGTGTGAAATCTAATGATTTTGTACACAAGGCCTATTTGTGGAATGCCAGAGTCATGGCTTGGAAAATGGATTGTTGGCAGGAATTAGTACAATATGAGGATGATTGGAAAGACAGAGTTCTAGACTGGTGCACCGGTACGCTAGGCTGCAGGATAATTTCGCCATTGTTTGGTAGGATGCACGATGATAAGACTTTCTGTAGCACTATGGTGACATTTAGTTTTGAGCAGATAATTTTTGTCATTGTATTTTTATTGATTTCGGTATGGCATATAGTTTGTGTACGTTGTTTTTTGATAATCAAATGAAAATAATTAGTTGGAATATTCAAGGGGCCAAAAATCCCAAAAACTTCAGGAAGTTCTTTTTCTAAAGAAGAAATGTGACCAAATATTATGTTTATTAGTGAGACTTTGACTAATGAGGTTAACTCGAGGAAGATTATTTCCAAACTTGGATTTGATCATTCATTTATTGTGAATCCTAGTAATCACTCTGGTGGTATTTGGGCTCTTTGGACTTCAGATAATATTAGAGCTGTTGTACTTATGAATGATCAAAGAGCTATTCATTTGCTTGTGCATGATATATCGAAGACAACAAATGTGATTATTTCTGGCATTTATGGACCAACACAAGCTATGGAAAAAGATGGTTTTCGGAAGAATCTCCAGCAATTCAATCAGGGTAATGACTTACCATGGATGATAATAGGAGATTTTAATGAAATGTTACTTATGACTGATAAAAAGGATGGAATACTACTTACGCCTAGAAAATTAGATCGGTTCAACGCATTTATTAGGAATATCAAAGGAGAATCTATGATTTGTATTGGTAGATCTTTTTCCTGGAAGAAAAAAATAAATGGAAGTTGGGTTTATGAAAAATTAGATCGTGCGATAATTCGTGAAGACTTTTCAGAAATGTATCCAGATAGTATAAGTTGGAATGGAGAATTTACGATTTCGATCACTGTCCAGTAATTGTTAATACGACTAAAGAGTCAGATGGTTCTAAAGTTCGATTTCCTTTCCGTTATCAAAATTTTTGGTCCAACTATGAAAAAGCTGACTCTATTGTTAAAAAAACATGGAGGAAAAATGCTTACGGATCCAAAATGTTTAATTTCGTCTATAAATTGAAATCTATCAAGATGGAACTGAGACCCTGGGCTAAGTCTAGTTTTGGCAATATCAACAATAAATTGGAAAAAAATTTGGAGAAAATTGTTGAGGTGGAATCTAAGCTTTTAGATCAACCTATGAATTTAAGACTTAACAATTGGTTAGAACGGTTAATTAAACAAAGGGAAAAATTGTTGTTACTTAACCAAAAGTATTGGGGAAAATTGTCTAGGAAAGATTGCTGACTAATGGAGATAGGAACTCATCTTATTTCCAAAAAATTGCTCGTTTTAAAAGGAAAAAACTTTCTATTGTCAAAATTAAAAATTAGGATGATGTGACTCTAAATAATGCAGACGACATAGGGGATTGCTTTGTTAAAGAGTTCCAAGACAAATCTAAATCCCAGGCTAGACAAGGTAGAGATTTTCAGAATTTGGTTTTGCAAAAGGTTATTGATCAGGAAACAAATGATAACTTGCTTAAATGCCCAGATCTGTCAGAAATTCAAGATATAGTGTTTAGTATGAACCCTAATAAAACTCCAGGTCCTGATGGGTATGGGGCTGGTTTTTATCAGAAATTTTGGGATATTATTAAAGAAGATTTATTTCTTTGTGTAAAAGATTTTTTGAGAAAGGTGTACTCCTTAAGGAGGTTAATCATACTTTTATCACGCTCACTCCTAAAATTGACAATCCCATCCGAACTAATCAATTCAGACCAATTAGTCTGTGTTCTACCTTTTACAAAATAGTATCAAAGCTACTCGTTAACAGGATGCGTCCTACTCTGAATAATTTTATTTCCCCATTCCAAAGTTCGTTCATACCGGGATGATCTATTCATGATAACATCCTGACAACTCATGAAATTATGCATAAATTCAAGAATACTAAATGTAAAAAGGCTTGGGTAGGTATCAAATTGGATATGGGAAAAACCTATGATAGATTAGAATGGGATTTTGTTCTAGAATGCCTTAGACAAATTGGGTTTTGTGAGAGGTGGATTAATTTGAACAAGATTTGTATTACCACAGTTTCCTTCTCAGTACTGATTAATAATTCACCTTGTGGTTTCTTTAGGCCCGAACGAGGAATTAGACAAGGGGATCCTCTCTCTCCATATTTATTCATTATTGGAATGAATGTGTTTAGTTCCATTCTCATTAAAGCAGTTGAAGAGAAAAAAATCAGGGATTGGAATTAGGATATGACCTAGAGCTCCTACAATTCCCTGTTTGTTTTTTTACAGATGATAGCATTTTATTTTGTAAAGCCACTACTCAGGATACATTAAAGCTGAAGAGTTGTATAGAAAATTTTTGTAGTCTGTCAGGTCAACTTATAAATTATAACAAGTCTTCGTTAATATTCTCGAAGAATACAAAGATTAATGTGAAACAATCAATTAGTGGTATTTTTAATATTCCATTACGGAATCGTTGGGAAAGTATCTTGGGTGTCCGGTTTTTCAAGGAAAACCTAGAGAGTCAATCTCTTCATAAATAGTGGGTAAAGCTTCCAAGAGAATGGAAAGTTGGAAAGCAAACAAGTTATCCAAAGCTGGTTGTTCGGTTTTAATTCAATCTAACCTTGAATCCATTCCTGCTCATACAATGCAATGTTTTGAACTTCCTAGGAAACAACAAATAATCTAGATAGAATTAATAAGACTTTCTTCTGGAAAACTTCTGAAAACCAGGGGGTTCTCCCTCTGATTGCCTGGAATAAGGTCTGTAGGCCTAAAGAGTTAGGGGGGATTGGTCTTCGTCAAGCTATAGACATTAATAATGCTTTTTAAAGTAAACTTGCTTGGAAAATTCTCCAGAATGAAGACAGTATTTGGGTGAAAATTATGACAAATAAATACCTCGATAAGTCGAATTTTCTAGATTATCACAAAAAGATAGGAGACTCTCCTGTTTGGAAGAGTCTTCTTATAAATAGAGAAATCTTAAGGAAAGGAATTAGATGGAAAATTGGTAATGGTAAGAAGGTAATGTTCTGGACAGAAAACTGGGTTGAGAATGTTTCAATCAGACAAACCTTGATGCTTGACGATAGTCAAATTGAGAATGTAGATATCAATCTTTCAACTTTGGAGATTCATCAATCTTAGAAGGGGAAGCAAGAGCCCTTAGAGAAGCTGTCAAGTTCGCTATCAAAAGTGGGTTCAAAAAAAATTATCATTGAAGGAGATAATCTTATGGTAATTAAAGCCCTTCAAAATGCTTGGTCCATCCCTTGGAAAATTTCGTTCATCATTCGTGACATAAAGCAAATGATACTTCAGTGCGAGACAACTATTTTCAATCATATCTACCGAGAAGGAAATATGGCAGCGGATTGGGTTGCTAAGACAGGTCACTCTATCCCTAAAAATAAATGTTGGATCCCCCAAGAGTCTAGAGTTTTTTGTAATATTTTGAGAGATGATTTGGTTGGGCGTTATCTTGTGAGAAGAAACTCCTAACTTTCTCACCCACTTACCTTGTAAAAAAAAAAAAAAGTAAGGAGGGTGGTATGGGAAAGTAAGGTAATATAAGGAAAAGTTAGCAAAGTACTAGAGTTAAGTAAATGTCCAATTACCTATTTATTTTACATCTTTAAATTAATTATGTAAACTAAATAAATAATCTTAAATATAAATTATATAAAAATATATTGGAAACAAAATAAAATAAGGTAAAATAGAGAGGGAAAAATTTTATTTTACCTTCCTAAAGAACAGCTAAGTTTCCAAACAGGTTGACTTCTAGAGGATGAAGATTATATAGCAGCAGAGCAACACAGAAAACGCACTCAACACCCCAACACAACAACTACGTACAAACCAAAATTTCCCATGGGGAGTTTTCCCTGGGAAAAATTTCCCTTAGCTCCCAGTAAGGGAAATTTTCTCTAGAGAAATGGAGAAAACTTTCCCGAAGTCAACCTGCCGCCGAACATGGGAAAATAAGTCAACTCGAGAAAATTGACCATCAACCAAACGCACTCTAAGATATCATGAACGGGTAGTAATATATCCTGCTACGGTCATATAATTGAAATAACTAATCAGCATTCAATTTAGATACTCTGAGCATGTAACACAAATTCAAAAGTCCAAAAAATATTGTGGCATTTGTGATTGATGATGTTCTTCTTTTCTCTCGGGTAAGATTAAATAGATCCTTTTTTTTTTGAACGATATTCTTTTCTTTGGAGAGTATTTGAATACAACAAATATAACAAGCTTGTCTCTACATATATTCCTATCTACAAAGATACCAGTTTAAACGATATTGTCACGAAATTTATTTAATAAACTTGAACAAGTATAGATGTTTAAAAGCTTTTGTAAATACTATTAGCATCTTTTTAACAACCTACGGGTTTTTCTCAATTAAATTAAGTATGTGTAAGGGCAATGTGAAGGTAAATTTTGGGGAAGATTAATGGTAACTCCTAAGGCTGGGGGAATGGCAATTCGAAATAGTATGCGGCAGCTCCTTTTTTGCTATTAATTTATTGGAAGGTTTGGGGTGGGTGTGATTTTTCCGGTGACTCCGTATCGGGTCGATTTGCTTCCGCATTTAAGAGGTATTTCTAATACCGTATTACAGTTCCTTTTCATATGTTAGGAGGTCTCAGGAACAAAATCGCTCATGTGGTTGCCCATCTACAGTCCCTGGAGTGGTCTGTTAGATCTTGGGAGAGTAGAAGGCCTGCAATTTTAGAGGAGTTCTTGTCTTTGATTTATGTTCCTTTGATTCCATGGATTAATAAAATTTTGGCTTCAATAAAAAAAAAACATTTGACAATTTAGTAATTTAAACTATGGGTTAATTCATCCAACATTGAATACAGTTAACTACATTTAAAGTTAGAACAAAAATATATCAATATTTGATGTCTTTATTCAATAGGGGGGATTTAAAGCCTTCGTATAGTGAAATTCTTTTTTTAAAAGATAAAATCACATGTAATAAATAACTTAAATTCATCCAATTCACGGCGTAACATTTTAGCCGTGAATAAAATTATGAGTGATGATACGTGTCTTGAGGCAAAATATTGCTTAAGTGTCTTGTTCTTTATGAAATTAATACTAATTACTATTTTTAACCCCAATCTTTTTGACATTTTCTATTAATTATCAATTATAAGAATCTTAGAATGTATTGGCTACGCCAACAATTAAAATTGTCACGCTAACGAATGAACCTTATCCATTAGACATATTTTAGACGTCTTTTTGTAAATTTTTAAAAAATATAGATTAAATGTGATTTTATAACATTTATATGTATTATTATAGTTATAGAAATCAATCATATAATTTTTTTTCAATTTAATTTACAAATATATAAGTTGTATATAATGACAAGACACTTAAGATGTGTGTTGGCCCAAAAAATTTATGATTTTCGTTGGTAGAATTATCATGACCTTGCATTTTCCTTTATTTCTTTTGTCTTTCGTTTTGATGGATAGATAAATTAAATTAAATTAATCAACGTCAAAATTATGTTAAATGACGAGCACAATAATGATTCTCTGTTCATATATAACAAAGATACAGTACGTAGAACAGGTAGTGGAACGTTAAATAAAAGTGAGCAGACAAAGCCAAGCTGGGAATACAAACTTAGAAGACAAGTTATTAGACACTGATACACACACATATGCATCCCATCGATCATTCTTATTGTACTTTTATCCATAGGTTATAAGGTAATTGATCTAATAAGTACCCCCAAATGCCTTCTTGAGCTTCTTAACCTGATAACGGTCAAGCACCATGATCTTTTCTGCAAGGAATGGTGGTAGGTTCCCAGCAAACAGAGAATTATCTGTGAACTGAAGACCAGGCTTAGAACTGTCCAATGTTACAAATGCAAGGGCAGGAGTTTTCCCCACATTCACTTGGAAATGCAGGAGTGATTGTGGGAATATCATGATATCTCCCACTTTCAGGGTCTTATAATAAGCAGTGTTATTAGTAGAAATAAACCCAGCAATAATTTTACCCTTTGCCAGAAGGAGAACTTCTGAAGTACGGTGTGTGTGGACGGCCACCACACCCCCTGGTTCAAAGTCTAGCCTTGCCATGGCAAGCCCTAGCCCGTTGAACGCGGCAAACTCGGATGAAAATGCCGGGGTCACCGCACTTTTGTAAATATTTGTGGTATTCCCGGGAATACCTAGACCTGAGAAAACAAAGTCGTCAAAGGTCAATTTAGCGGGGTCCTTGCATGAGTACCCCGCTGGTCCACGAGGCAGTGTGTAGTCTGCCACGCAGAAGTCCTCCACTATTGCTTCTGAAAGGGAAGCAACAATGGACAGGCTTAACACTGCTACTACTACAAACTTCATTTTTGATTTACTAATTTGAGCTCAAAGTACTAAACTGCTATTAGTTGGTTTTCTTGCTCTATCAGTTGGCCGTATTTATAGAGTTGAGAAGGAGCACGAGTACAAATAAAGTTACTGCTCAGCACTAGGGTAGGAATATGAGAGTAGAGTATCAATAATTGAGGGTGCAAGCTAGTGAAGAAAGTGAAGTTAAAATTATCATATCCCTAGAGGATGGGATGATAAGATAATTCAGCCATCAATTATAATTAAATGTATAAAGTTTACATGCCAGGTTCATTTAATCAAATCCTCGTGATCTTGATGCTGTTGATGAATGACGGGCGATGGTAAGTTGGTAGTATTATAATCGCAATCCTCCTAGAAATGACCAATACCGGCCTCGCTATGGGACTCCTACTTTCTAGAGTGTAGACAAGTACAAGATCACATCAATACCTTCCCCATAATTTACAAAAGGCATTCTGCTTTTAATCATGTCTAGTGTCAACCTTATAGTACTTAACTCTATAAAAACCAACTTCTACAGCCCCGTTCTAAATCGTGATGGGGTTTAGGAAAGTTGTCGGGGAAGATTGTGGTGGATTATAGAATATTCTGGTGTAAATAATTATAAATATAGGTTGGTAAATTGTCGTGGCTTATGGTGAATTATAGTGGATTGTGATAGAATATAAAACGTTGTAGTGCGGTATGTAGTTAAACAAATATAGACCATTGATTATTTTTACATATACCTTGTTGAATAAGTCAATTAAATATAATAAAATCTTTCCTCATTCCTATTTCAAGTTAGATATTTTTCCTAAAATATATCTCATATATCAACTATTTGTACAATAATTAGTGCATATCTAATAAAAAAATATTTGTATTATTGTGTATGGATTACACTAACATTGATTCAAAAGAACATATATAGAAGTATACCCACGGACATTACTAGGAAAACTAGGTCTCAACTCGTGCGATGTACGGAATATATTAAAATAAGTAATTTTTAAAAATAAAAAAATTAAGAGAAATTATAATTATAATTTAGAAAGATTATTTCAAAATAATTATAATTACTGATAGTTGCACTAAAATAATTTAATTCAACATTTATCTACTTTTTGATTAGTCGTAATCTCTACAATTTATATCATTTATCCATTAAGCAGGACTCACAAACTTTACTATATAGATTATTATTATTATTATTATTATTATTATTATTATTATTATTCCAAAATAATTATAATAAATGATAGTTGCACCAACATAATTTAATTTAGCATTTATCTACTTTTTGATTGGTCGAAATTCTTACAATTAATGTGCTTTCTCTATTCATCGGGACCCACAAACTTTACTATTACTATTATTATTATTATTATTATTTCAAAATAATTATAATTATTGATAGTTGCACTGAAATCATTTAATTCAGCATTTATCTCATTTTTTATTGGTCGAAATCCCTACAATTAATCTTCTTTCTCCATTCAGCAGGACCCACAAACTTTACTATTAATATTATATAGATTTTTTAATTTCTTTAATTGTAAATAAAATCTGGAAAGAAGTTGAAAATAAAATGCAATTTAAATTATAATTAAACACTATTGTTTGAGACTTAGTAGTATTCGTTTTGAATGTAACTGTTGTCAAGCAGACATGGATTAAGGATATATTTTTTAATTTCTTTAATTGTAAATAAAATCTGTAAAGAAATTGAAAATAAAATATAATTTACTGCGTTGTGATTGATCTAAACTCCGATGAACGCTGCCGTGGCTTTATTTTGTGGGCCCACAATGATTTCTTCTATAATATATAGATTTGTCAAGGATTTAATTAGAAAGCAATTTCTTTATTATAATCAACTAATTTCAAACCACTACGATGCACAGGTATATTAAAAAGTAGGTATTTATTATTATAAAATAGCAACTATAGTCTATGGTTGTGTTCGACATTAGTGTTGGGGGTAGCATTTAGCGCCTTGATCAAGTCAAAACTCCAACTGCATAAATACTACCGTTCGGTAAGTTAGTATTTTGAGAAGCGTTTAGTGTTTTAAGGAACGTTTTGTGAAACAGTAATAAAGTTAATATTTAGCATTTGGCGTAGCGTTTTATATTTTCGGTCAAAAAATATCCTTTGAAAGTTTTATCTCTGGAAATTATTGATATCCTTTTATGTCAATTCACATTAATCTGTTAATTAAACCGCTAAATTTACCGAACACAATTCTCATTTGAACAGTCATCCGCTAATCGCTACTGAAACCGTTATCCGTTGCTTAAACCGCTATCATCTACATAAACATCTATCCGCTATCTAAAACACTAATTTTGTCGAACATGGCCTTTATAAGTATAAACATAAATTACAAAGAAAAAATTATAAATATACATATATATTGTATTAGAAAGAAAAAAAAATATAAATGACCCTATTTTACTTACAATAAATATACGAACATAAATATGCACGCATGTTTGGTTAATATGTACGGTGTACCCTAACATTTAAATAGTATATTACAATCCATTTTTAGTTCTAAACACAAAACCTTGGATCTGTTTACATATTGGATGTTTAAACTTGATATACATAAGAATATACAACATTGATAACAAAACAAATATAAATACAAATTTTAAGAGAAATGAAAGTCAATCTAACATTGTTTAAGTTGTATATTACAATTAAATTTGAACTTAAACACAAAATCTTTCACGTCTTTGCATATTAAATGTTTAAAACTAGACATACAAAAGAATATAAAACAAATTGGTAACATAAAACTGCTTAAGGCATTCCAAGAGCACACTAAGGAGACAGTAACAATGTCATAACAATATATTAAATACAATTATATGTCAAGATTACTCTGAGAAATTACAAATTGGAAATTTGTTAGCATTACAATAAAATATTATAGGGAGTATAACGAAAAGTAGCAGTACTCTTATTCATTATAATTGCAGAAACTAAAATAAGGTTAAGGTCGTGTTCGGCAATAGAGTTTGGGGTAGCGATTAGCGTTTTGACTAAGTCAAAACTCTAATTGCATAAATATTAGCGTTCGGTAAGCTAGCGTTTTGAGGAGCGTTTTGTGAAACGCTAATAAAGTTAACGTTTAGCGTTTGGAATAGCGTTTCAAATTTTTTCGGTTAAAAAATACCCTTTGTAAATTTTATCTTTGGAAATTATTGATACCCTTTTATGTCAAATCACATTAATATGTTAATTGAACCGCTAAATTTACCGAACACCGTTCTCATTTGAACAGTCATTTGCTATCCGCTACTTAAACCGTTATACGCTACATAAACCGCTATTCGCTATCTAAAACACTATTTTTTCCGAACATGGCCTAAATTAACTTGGATGCTTAAAGTAAATACTAAAATCTTAAAGTTAAATAAGTGTTGACAGTGATCGAAAAATTTGATAATAGCAACCCAATGTTTGATTCCCTGCACTGCTTGATACAAAAGACCCGTCCAACATATTCATAAGAACTTAATAATATAAATTTTAGACTGATGTGAATAACTTACATATAGAATCAATTCAGTCGTTACAAATCAATGTTTGATTTTCTTATGAAACTTGGAACAAATGTTGTGCGTGTAATTCAATCACTTATTTGCCTCTTTGGTACCATAATCGATTGAATATGTCAATCTTAGACACATTATCACTATGAATTTTACCTATATCAAAATCCAAGCACAAAGCAAGAGTAGGTATAGTAGTCGAATATGATTTGGGAGTTGGAGTTTTAGTTGGACTGGGGCGTTTTGTAGACGTGGATTAAATACAGTACAATTTTATATAAAATCTAATTACATAAAATTCTCTATAATTAATATAAAAATATACTTGGTTAAAACTAAGGGGTGAGAATTATAACCGATAAGAGAGAATCGATAAGAATTTTCTTAATTAAAAAATTAGAAAAATATCCTTCGGGAAATGCAGTTAATAAATTATATTTATTGATAATTTCATTGGACATGAACACCTAAATTCAATCCCCATTTAGTATTTCAAAATTCAAAGATATTACTTTTATATATTATATTATTATCACATTTATCTTCAACTTATTTATACATGAAATTTGAAAATATTTAATAATAGTTGTTATGAAACAATAAATAGATGAACACGACAAAATAATATAGAAGAATAATAGAGACAAGAGAGATTGAGAGAGGAGAATAAGTGCGTTTATTCATAACCCACAAGGGATATTTATACTAGTTACATAGCCATATCATATGGGAATAAAATTCTCCTATATCCTAACCGAAAAGATATCCAAGAGATATTAATGGACATTCACAAATATTATTTCAGAACACTCCTCCTTGAGTGTCCATTATTCTAAAGAATATGCCTCATTAAAACCTTACTAGGTAAACCCTATAGGACAAAACCTAGTTAAGGAAAAAGAGTACATAGTTCTTTAATACGCCCACATATGTTGTCTTCTTAAAAACATTTCCAAGGAAAACCTAGTGCGATAAAACCTCAGATAAGGGAAAAAGAGTACAACGTACATTAACTCCGCCGATGAGAACATCAGTTAAGATGACACAACCCAAATTTATCAACTAACTTTTCAAACTTTGCTGTCGGGAGTGATTTAGTAAATAAATCTGCTAAATTCTCACTAGAGCGAATCTATTGAACATTAATTTTGTTTTTCTTTTGGAGATCATGGGTGAAAACGAACTTTGGTAAGATATGCTTAGTTTTATCACCTTTGATGTACCCTGCTTTCTGTTGAATTATATACATGTTGCATTATCCTCATATAAAATTGTTGGGACATCTTTTTCTGAAGTCAAGCCTCACGATCCCAGAATGTGTTGAATTATAGACTTTATCCAAACACGTTTTCTACTAGCCTCATGAATTGCCGAAATTCCAACATGATTAGAGGGGGTGGTCGTTATAGTCTGTTTCATAGAACGCCAAGAAATGGCAGTTTCACCGCAAGTAAACACATATCCAGTTTATGAATGGTCATTATGGGGATCAAATAAATATCTGGCGTCAGTATAGTCAATCAGACTCGTTTTGACTTCACGAGGATAAAATAGACCCATATCCATTGTACCTTGAAAGAATCGAAATATATGCTTAACTCCGTTCCAATTACGTCGTGTTGGACATGAACTAAACGTTGCTAGCAAATTCACAAAAAAGGAAATATCTAATCGCATATGACTTGCTAGATACATTAGTACTCCAATAGAACCTCAATACGGTACTTCAAGACCGAGGAGTTCTTCCTTATCTTCAGGGGGTCTAAAAGGATCTCTTTTCACATCGATTGATCTTACCACCATTGGAGTGCTTAAAGGGTGTGCATTGTCCATGTACAATCACTTAAACACCTTTGCTACATAAGCCGACTGATGCACAAAAACTCCATTATCAAAATGTTCAACTTGTAAATCAAGACAAAACTTGGTTTTATCGATATCTTTCATTTCCAAGTCTTTTTAAACAATCTAATGCTTTTCAAAGATCTTACGGAGTTCCAATAATGTTTAAATCGTTAACATAGACGGCAATTATAACAAATTCAGATCCATATCTTTTTATAAAGATGCATAGGCAAATGAGATCATTTGTATAAGCTTCTTTCAATAGATACTCACTAAGACGATTATACCGCATGTGTTCAAATTGCTTTAAGCCATATAGAGATCAATTCAACTTGATTGGTCAAAGTTCTCTAGGATTCTTATTTGCTTCAAGCAATTTAAATCCTTCCGGGAGTTTCATGTAGATGTCGCTATCAAGTTTCCCATATAAGTAAGTTGTAATGACATCCATAAGATGCATAGTGAGATTTTCATGAATTGCTAGACTTAATAGGTATCAAAATGTAGTAGCATCAACTACATGGGAGTACGTTTCTTAATAATTGATACCCAACCTTTGAGAAAACCCTTGTGCAACAAGTCGTGCTTTATATCTTACAATCTCATTTTTCTCATTTCGTTTTCTTACAAAGACCCATTTGAATCCCACTTTTCTGATACCCTTTAGTGTACGAACTACAGATCTGAATACTTCTCTTTTGGTAAGTGAATATAATTCCACCTTAATGGCATCCTTCCATTTTGGCCAATCTTCTCTTTGTTTGCATTCCTCAACAGATTGCGGTTCATGATCCTCGTTTTCATTCATGATAGTGAGCACTACATTATAAGAAAACATTGTATCGATGTCGATTTCATGTCGGTTCCATCTTCTCCTAGTAATGACATAATTAATTGAGATCTCATCATTTTCGCGATTTTCAGGTACCTGAACTTGAGGTGCAACTTCCTCATTTGTCATGTTTGGGGACTCCTTTGGAGTTAACATATGTTGGTGATCATTGTTCTTTGCTCCTTTTCTTTTTCGGGGATTTTTGTATTTGGAACTGACTGGCGTACCACGCTTCATTTGTGGTTTGGGCTTATTTCTAATAATATTTTGTCCTACTAGGACATCGATTCTATAAGGACCATTAGTAGATGGGACATAGGATTTAGTGACTCTCTTTGGGTCAGAAAAGGCATATGGCAATTCATTTGCTAAAGTTTGCAGACGAATTATGTTTTGAACTTATAGTTCACATTGTTTTGTACGAGGATCAAGATGTGTTAATAATAATTCATTTTAGCTTATCTCCTTGTCCATCTGCTTATTTTCTCCCCTAATATTGGGAAGACTGTCTCATCAAAATGACAGTCCTCAAACCATGTTGTAAACTTATCTCCAGTTGTTCGCTCTAGATACTCAATTATGGATGGAGATTCATACCCAATATATATTCCCAGTCTTCTTTGGGATCCCATCTTAGTGCGTTGTGGTGGGGCAATTGGAACATACACCGCACATCAAAAAGTTCGTCGATGGGAGATATCAGGTTCATGGTCGTAAACCAATTGTAGGGGGGAATATTCTTGATAACATGTCGGGCTTATGCGGATCAATGTTGCGGCATGCAATATAGCATGTCCCCAAGCACTTATGGAAAACTTTTCCCTCATAAGTAATGGTCTTGCAATTAGTTGCAAGCGCTTGATAAATGATCATGCAAGACCATTTTGCGCATGGACATGTGGCACCAGATGATCAGCCTCTATGCCAACTGACGTACAAAATTATCAAAGGCTTTTGATGTAAATTCACCAGCATTATTAAGACGAATTTTCTTGATTGTATGATCTGGAAAATGTGCTCGTAATTTAATGAATTGAGCTAACAATCTTGCAAAAGCCAAGTTGCGGGTTGACAATAAACACACATATGACCATCTCATTGATGCATAAACTAAAACCATAAAGTATCTGAAGGGTCCACATGGTGGGTCTATTGGACCACAAATGTCACCTTGTATATGTTCCAGGAATTTTGGGGATTCAACCCCCACCTTAATTGGTGATGGTCTTATGATTAATTTTCCTTGAGTGCAAGCCGTGCATGTGAATTCATTAAATTGAGAGATCTTCTGGCCCCTTAAATTATGTCCATATGAGTTCTTTGTAATTTTTCGCATCGTGTTTGATTCAGGGTGCCCCAATCTATCATGTCATATGATAAATTCTTTGTCATTTGTAAACTTATAGTTTACTAAAGTATGTGCTTCAATTGGGCTAATCATTCTGTAGTATAACCCAGAAGATAATGATGGCAATCTTTCTAACACACATCTTTTCCCTAAGGAAAACTTTGTAATATACAAATATTCAACATTGCTTACTCTAGTTGTCTCAATATGATATTCAATTCTGCGAATACCCTTGAAACTTAATAAGTTTCTTTGAGACTTGGTTGAATCGAGTGCATCATCAATATGAAATATAGTCCCACTGGGTAGTGTTATATGGGCTCTTCCGGAGCCTTCTATTAAATTTGAACTACCTAAAATAGTGCTAAGATTTGCTTCTTTCATCAATGAGTAAGAAAAATATTTCTTATTTTTCAAAATAGTGTGTGTTGTAGCACTGTATGCAAGACACATATCCCCTCCTTTGTTCATGGCTCCAATAGAAGAATTTTCCATAACTATAAACAAAGGTAAAAGAGAGAGAGGAATTATAAAGCATCCATAGGGCATACATTTAACCATCAAAGCCCTTGAATGACATTGAGCTAAAGAATCTAAAATCAAGGAAAACAACACAATATTGGAAAACAACATTCATAATGTAATTAATACTAAATGGAAAACTATCAAAGGTTTTAATATCCTATTTCTTGACATGCTTAATATTCGACATTGCCATAGCCAATTAGATGACCAATTTTCCCTTTAGCGTGGGAAAAGAAATCATAAACATCCAGGTGCGACATGTCGAAGGGATGTTCACTAGCATCCTCTTGTATAAAGTTGGTCTCTATTTTTTTTTCCTTTGTTCTTTAGTGATGTTTGGTAGAGATCAACAAAATGTTTTGGCATACGGCAAGTACGCGACCAATTTCCGTTTCCCCCAAAACGGTAGCATAGGCTTTCCACAGTATTTTTGTCTTGGTCATTGTTTTCCCTCTTCTGGTAGGGATGTAATCTTTTAGTGGAATTATCACGACTACGACTACGACTACGACCATGACCACGACCACGACCACGATCAAGACCGTGACCTCTTCCACATCTACCGCTATCACGACCACGACTACTAGTGTAACCTTTATTTTCCCTATGATCATTGGGTTTGTATGTTACCACATTTGCTTCAGGGAATGTGGCAGAGCCAATAGGACGGCTCTTATGATTTTTCATCAAAAGCTCACTGTTTTTCTCAGCTACAAGTAGATAGAGATGGATCCGAATATTTTTCAAAACCCTTTTCACAATATTGTTGTTGCAAGATCAAATTACTTTCGTGAAAAGTTATAAATATTTTTTTCCAACATATCCACATCTGTGATCGTTTGACCACACAATTTCAGCCATGATGTGATTTGGAAAATCGCTGAATTATATTCAGCCATAGCTATAGTTCTGAAATCTAAGGTGCATCCATTTGGATCGAGCTTTTAGGAGGATCACTGTTTTCTGGTAGTCATGCTTTCTTTTAGACTGGTCCAAAATTTCAAAGGGTCTTCAATTGTGAGATATTATGTTTCAAGACTCTCATGGAGGTGGTGGTGTAGAAAGATCATAGCTTTGGCCTTGTCTTGATCAGTTGCTTGATTTCCATCCTTAATTGTCTCTCCTAAGCCTCTAGCCGCCAAATGAATTTTAGTATCTAGGACCCATGCTAAATAATTATCTCCAGATATGTCAAGGGCAATGAACTCGAGTTTGGCCAAATTCGACATGGTACTATTATGAACATATAATTAATATGTTAGATAAAGAACATAATACTTTTAAATAAACCATGTCCAAAAGAAATGTACATATGCATTGCAATTTGACCAAGTTATTAGTTCATTAATGCTAACTGAACATGCCAATGAGCTTTAGCTCAAGTGGCATGAGGATGGGAGGTTTATCCTCCCCAGCCCTGGTGACCACAATTTCGTTGGTGGGAATTGGTGGCAATTGTTGATGCCCTTGGGAGGCTTCTTGTGGGCCTCATATTGGTGCACCCCCTCCTCTTTGGGCTGGTAAGTCTACTCGGTTCTCCCTTAGATAGGGGACTCAGTAGGTGACCCAAACGTTAATAATTTTGTTGTACCATTAATTAACAAGTATACCATAAAAATCACACGTAGGCTTAAATTACCACAAATCGAGGAAAAAAAAACTTGTCATCAATTAATCATATAATCCACGGAATTAGATTTATTTAGAGGGAACTTCAGGTTCACCAACTAAATTAGATGAAAAGGAAAAAAAATTCTTGATGTGAACTTTTGATTCACTTATATGATAAAATTAGGATGAACTTCTGATCTTCCAAATATATATTGTCGGAGTGAGCTTATGGTTCACTAATAAAATAAAATGAATTTTATTTGGACAAATTTTGGTGGGTTTTTGCATTTTGGACCCGAAAATTTAGGGTAATTTATTTTTTGAACCTTTGGTTTTATTATTTATTATTTATACCCTAAAGTTTATGGGTTGAATAATAAAGGACCTTAAAGTCTGTAGGTTGAAAAAAAGGCTTGTGTAATATTTTTTTTCCTTCCCATGTTTGAATTAATCTTCCGATTAGTGTCAAGCTCAAGGACTAACGTTAAAACTAACATTAAAGTTATAATACATCTTACTTATTCATGTCGGAACTAATTAGACCTTGAAATAACCAGGGTCTAAGTAGTTTTGACATGAATAAGGGAGGTGTATTGAAACTTTAATATTAGTTTTAACCTTAGTCCTGAAGTTTGACCATAATCGGGAGATAAATGCAAACATGAGGAAAAAAAGAAAAACAGTACATGAACATTTTTTTCAACCTACAAACTTTAAGGTCCTTTTTTATTCAACCCATAAACATTAGGGTCCAAAAAATAAACAACAAAACCAAGGGTTCAGAAAATAAATCATATATATATATATATGTATATATATATATATATATATATATATATATATATATATGTAACGCCCCGGAAATTCAATTATAGAAAGTCAAGGTCAAACTAACGTTAACAGACAAAACTTAGCGGAAGACTTCAAGTTCAGTTTGGGCGTCACTGCCGTATCCCCGAAGGAATACAAGGCGAGAAAGGAAAACACAACTGTCTGCTAACGACAACTACTAACAACTCAACAAACTTTAAGAATTCATAACGAAAACAATATAAAAGGTTCAAGGACTTCTAGACTCGTCGTCCTCACTTCTAACTCCCGTCCCCAGCATTTAGATCTTCACCTGAAATCAAAACATTTCAGAAAATGAGGGGGAAATCTCAATAATGTCTACCCCTAACGTTTAAAACAGTTTAAGTTCATTTCAATTCATTTTGGGGAGAGGGATCAAATCAAACGTTTTACAAACCTTTAACCCTTAACTGTTTTCCTCAACCCATCCAATCCATATTTTAATTTGCGGGCGGGATACCGAATCCCTTAAAGTAACATTGCCTACCAAAGGCATTAAGAACATCGCCTACCAAAGGCATAAACATCGCCTACCAAAGGCATCAAGAACATCGCCTACCAAAGGCATAAACATCGCCTACCAAAGGCATCAAGAACATCGCCTACCAAAGGCATAAATAATATCGCCTACCAAAGGCATCAAATACTATCCTATATCAGGGAAGGAAGCCCTGATCTCCTGGTCCATAACCCTACAAGCTGTTACACCTGCACAACAGGTTATCCCCCGAAACCCGCTTAACGTTTCCACTTGAATTACTTAGACAGTATTCAAACTCAACTCACGACTCTCAAGTCAACCATCCCAAGTTATCAAAACCATTAACAAACTTTGAATAAAAGACCATTCAATTTCTCAACTCAAATAAACCAAGATCACAATCGAAACAAAAAGCTTATCAAAACAGATGGTCGCATTTCCACAAAAGTCCCCTTTCGGGATGCAATTCTCAAAATAGATTATAAAACATCAAAACACATTTAAAGAGCATCCCGGTGGGGATTAGAGCATAGACAATTACCTGATATACTTCATAGCACAGCAAATAGAAGAACACACTTGAGCTCACTAACGTCTCGCACTAACTCGGGCCTAGAATAAAAGTAATTATCTAATCAAAACGCGTTCTAACGAAGTTAGAATTATCTATTAACTACCTAACCCATCCCCTAGGAACACTTAGGTTCCTAACATTTACGAAATTACACTTAACATCTCCAAGATAACACATAACATGATCACACATTAATTTCACTCAACAATTCTTTATAAATAAAAGCAAACAGAGGACAGATTATAACATTCACATAAAACGAGTCACAACTCGACTTCCCGACATCCTATGGGTCTGGTTCTGGACTTTTCGGAAACCTCAGGATGTCTACTAAAACTTCTATGTTGATGGTTAAGCCCAACTCAGTCCCGAAGGACCTCAAAAACACCCGTCTTTCCCATTGGTCCAGATCTGACAGGTTCCGGTAAAACGGTTATAACTCGGGCTATACAAATCAAACGTTCGATCCGTAAAATTCCTATGGTTCCTAACATCTAAGGGAACCTCCAGTTCAAAGGGTTTGATCAAAAGGTAACTACACTAGCCGTGGCAACCCGATCTTTAGACACTAACAAAACTGTCCCGTTAACGGTAATCAATTAATTTGTTATTTCGGTTCTAACTTTTACCAAACGGTCTCGGGGTTCTAATTTGGACTCGAAACAGTAGCTAGGGTCTAAGATAGGAAGTCCAACTCAACTTAGGTCCAACAATTAAACTTGTAGAAGTAAATTTAATTTAGAAAAACATGAAAGACCCTTTAATAACTTTTAATAAAACCTAAGGTCATAAAATTACTTAAAACATAAATTACTTGACCAAGATTTTAAAGATTAAAGCATGGATTATTTACAAATAAGTTATAACAAGGGAAAATAATCAAGAATCAAGAATTAATAACAAGAATCGAATTTAAAGAACATGTGAATATTTAACTAACGATTCAAGAATTAATCTAGATAATTATACTTTAAAGATTCGTGCATACAATAATAATGTTATCTAAACCCTAACATGAATGAATCCTAAAAATAAAAGAACATACAATATTTAACTTAATGAAACAAGAAACCTAATTAATTTTCAAGAATCAAGAAGACTTAGTAACATTAAACTACTAATCAAGAACCTAAGGTTTTAATAACAAGAATTCAACCTAATTCATGTAACAAACTTAACAAGATTTATTCCTAGGAAACAATAAAGGACTTAACGATTAAACAACTAAACATTCAAGAATTTAACCTAAGTAATAAATTTTCAAATTCGTACATACAATAATATTGTGGTCTAACGATTCATGTAAAGAAAAAAAAATAAAGAACATTAAAGAACTACTTTTAAACCTAATAATCAACTATTACAACCTAAATCTAATTACAATTTATTACATAACATTACACATATCAAGTAAACAAATTACACATAACAATTAGGAAAAATTACACATAATTACAACAAGAAAATAATTACAATTAATTTTCCTAATTACAACACTAACAATACAATAATTATAAAAACAGAATATTAATAACAATAATAATTACAACATATAAAACAGATTAATAATAATTAAACAAGAAAAGAAAAAGGAAAAGAAAAGAAAAGAAAGAAGTATAACAGTTAGGGTAGGGTTTACGTAGGGTTTCGTGATTCGGGCAAAGGCGGCGTGGCGGAGGTGGTGCGACACTCGAGGCGGCGACGAGGGGCGGCGTCGGAGAATGGTTGTCGGACGGTCAGGGGCAGCGGCGAAGGAGTGTTCGACGTCGGTTTCTTGAGCAGCAGCAGCGGCAGGTTCGACGGCCCTTTCTTGGCCAGGACGCGGCGGCGTCGGGCGGCGAGGGTCGCTGGGGTGAGGCGGCGACGGCGACACCGGTGGCAACGGTGGTGGCGCTGGTGGTCGTCCGAGGAGGAGAATGAGAAAGCGAGAGGGAGAGAGAAGGAAAGGTCGCGGTGGTTCCGATTGATTGCGCGACATGGTGGCGGCGTGCGACGTTGGTGGTCGGCTGGTGGCTGGGCGAGAGAGAGAGAAAGGGAAAAGGGTTGAGAGCTAGGGTTTGAGGTTTGATAGTGTTTAGGGTTTTTAGGGGAAAAAGAGGGTTTTATATTACCCACTTAATTAGGGCCCAAATTAACCCAACTAATCCAACCCATTTAACAGTTAAAAACTGATTTTTCTAAAAACCTAATAATTCTAATAATAGTAATAATAATATTAATTTTAATAATCATATAATCACATAACAAATAATATTCACGTAATTATTCACATAATAATATTAACCAGCGGAAATTACTATTCTACCCTTGTTAGCCCCTCAACGGTCCTACGAACTCAAGCGTTAGCATGAATAAACACATTACGAACAACAGTAAATAACGAAGTCAAACCTATTCTATTAACGACGTCACGGTCAACATCGTTGGGTTTTTCGGGGTTTTACAATATATATATATATATATATATATATATATATATATATATATTTCTGGGTACAAGGGCGAGGATCGGAATATGCAAGATTTAAAGAGGGTATTTCGGAAAAATCATTATTAACCATTTTACTTTTTAATTTTTTTTACACATTCATTATTATGATAAGTTACAAATAATAATGAGTAATAGAATTGGCTAATAATTAGAAAAAAATTAGAATTAGTTTAAAAGATAAGTTACTATACATTATTATGATAAGTTACAACTTTACATTTACGCTGAGTTATCTTCCATTCTATTTATTTTATTTTTTGTTTTTTGCATTTTAGAATACATTGAAAGGAAGTAGATGTCCACTATTCGTAAACTTTTACAAATATGTATATTAACTTGATAAAAAACAAATATTTAGATTAATCAAAATTAATGGAGGGTGTTTTTTTTAATGGATTGTTCCTTTTTTTTTTAAACATTATGGACTTTTCATATTGGTGTTTTTGTGCTTCCTACTAATGGTCAATTAAGTGGTGTGCATTTTCTCTTGGTACCTTTGAGAGAAAAGTCATTTTATACATATTTATTGACAATGAAAGTTACTACTAATAACAATTAAATAAATAATATTAGCTAATTATAAAATTACAATATTTAATAAAAGACAAAATGACCTTCCATATGAAATTATTTTTTATAAGATAAGTATTTATTAAAGTTAGTTTTTCAATATAAAGGGAAAATTATATAAAATAACATTTGCATCAATAAAATGATGATATTGATAAGGTGATCGATCTAACATTGACAAAAAAATAATTATTATTGATTTCATTTTAGTAAAAAAAGTGTAAATATAAAATGATTCATGTATAATAACATGTTTTCTTATGCTATCAAAAAGAATTATTATTTACACTTTATGTGTGTTAACAAGAGTGAAAATTGATTTTTACGATAAAAAAAAATTGATGTTATAATTGAGATGGTGAGTGTGTGATTTGTTAAAGTGATATTATCTTTAAAAAAATAGTACCTTTTTTTGAGAGGTAAAAAAATTGCATTTAACTCAAGTTTGCAATAAGTGGCAATTTGTTTTAATTTTAGTATGTTCACAACTATCGTTCATAAAATACCAAGCCAGTTTAACTTTTTTATTTTATAAAATCCATTTAAATTTATACCAATGAAATTACTTTTTTCCAACTCTCCTTTTTAGCTAAGAAATTGTTAATATTTGGTTTAAAATTTATAGAATAATTATTATTAATTAATAATAAATGTTGTAAGTTACAAAATAAGTTAATATTATATAGTTCAAGTTACAAATTTAATTAATTATTATATTCAATTAAATTTTGATGACTTATGGATATTATGTTTCCATGATGTTATTTGTCTATAAAAGGTTGGATGGGTTGTTTGTGACAAAGCTACTCATCAAGCTCTAAAACACAATCTTTTTCCTCTCACAGTCTCACTACAATTATCATTTTCATTGGTTCTTAAGGTTGAGGTATTAGTTTTATTGTTGTTAGATTATTTTTTTGAATATTACACATTTCATTTTACTATTTTACGGTGATCATCACCATATAGGAAGAAGATAATTATATTTTTGAAGGTTGAAAATGGTTGTCTTATGAACTTCTTATTGCAACTTGGATGTCTTAGCTTTAAAGAACGGGTTGGTATTTTCATTCACTTTTAAGAATTGTTAACTTTTTTTTTTTTTTACACAAACATGTTGATTAGTTCTATATCATTACTTGCCATAAGATATGTGACTCTACTAAAACTTTTATTTGTGTTTTCATTTAAACTACTTGCATCATTGCATAGACATTTTCATATCATTTGCTCTCCTGATTTCCCATGCCCTTTCTTTTAAAATATAATTAGAAATGTTAATAGATACAAAAACTATTGTATATGTACAATTATGTCTACTAATTTGTCATTTCATGCAGGTTGGAACCTGAATGTTATGCATTATCAAAAAGAAGACTTATTATTACATAAAAATTTAAAATGATTGTAATAAGGCAAATATCAAGTAAACAATTATTTATGTTTTATGTACTAATAAAAGAGAAAATAATTTTATAACAATATAATTAAAATCAATGAGAAATTTTTATTTAATTTAAATTGAATACAAGGCAATATATACAAAAATTTAGCGAGACATTCCTAATAATCATGATACCACTACGCAAATATCAGGAGATTATATTATAATAATAATAATAATAATAATAACAATAATAATAATAATAATAATAATAATAATATAAAAGATAGCGAGGTATCCCATGCATTTTTTCCATTAATGTTAATACATACGTTATGCATTTGACAATTAAGACAATGAAATGGTGATTATTAAATTAATATTTATTATACTTAACCATTTAAGTTACATATTTTCAATTACAAACAAACAAAACGGTTGCTTTGTTCTTAAATTACCTTTAATATTGTTAATAACTTTTTTAAATAATTATGCTTGATCATCCACTCAAGGTTAACCAAATTTGTATAAATTCACAAGGTGCATGCTTTACAAATTATGGAATTTTGATAATGTGAAAGATGATACATTTTTAGTACAAGTATTATCCTCAACAATCAAAAGTTATGTTCACATACTTTACTTAATTTAAAGTCACACATTATATATTATTATATATTTTATATTATTTTACTCAAATTGATTTTTATCATTCAGCCATACAAATGTTTAAAAATATATATCATATATCATATATAATACAAATGCTTAAAAATGTATATAATACTAATCCTGAATTTCTCCATTTTGTTTTAAGTGTTGTTGATATTGGTTTGCACATGTGACATTTGAATAGTTCAAAAAAGTTGATAGCACTGCAAGTCCAACCAATTACTGAGACATATATGAGAATTCATGATAAGGTATGATGATCAATAGTTTTTTTTTATTAATTTGTATGCTCTTGATCGTCATGAAATATAATAATTGGATGTCAATTTTATGAGAGTTGAATTCCCTGAAATTGACAAGGAATTTATATGGTAGAGTGCGTGATATAATGCATATTGTAAACACTATATAATTTTAATGAAGGTATCCGTTTTTTAAGGCTCATTGTATTATCTTATAATTGTCAATTTGCAATATCTATGTGGAATGATATGGTTATTGCATGTTGTAACTTTTAACATGTTAAATTACAACAACTATTTTAGTATTGATTTGATTTGTTTCTTTCATTCTAATAAAGCAAAAGCCTCTCAGTTATTTTTTATCATACAAGAGATTAAAAATCTTCATCAATTTTGAATTGCATGTGCGCTCTATGCATCATTCATTGGACGTTGCATTTGGCCGGTGCGAAGACTATGAGATTAATAAAGGTAACATAGTTATTTTGTTTATACGATAACATCATATTATTGATAGTTTATTAATTTATCATTATAACAAATTTTATATTTTAAAGATTCACCTAATTGAAAGTCACTAGCATTTCAATTGCATTCTAATTCTTTATAGTTTTTTGACAATTCGAAAATAGTACTTATTTTTCTATTAAATAACAAATGAATTTTACAATTTGTTTCATACTACTATTAGTGACAAAAAAAACCTAAATTTTGAAACATTTTATGAGCCATCATTATCTTTTTGATTTATGAAAATGTTTAATTTTCTTTAACTTTATTTATTAATTAACTAATTTGTATGTATAATTGTTGTAGGCTTTTATCACATGAGTGTCACTTGAAATATGCAAGTAACCCAAAATATTAATTGACCAAAATAATGTTAAAAAACTACGATTAATTTCTTTTCCTCATCATCTAATCTTTAATACTCATATATAAACTATATAATAATATTATCATTTATCTTTTTAATTTAATATTATTATCATGACTATTTCTTTATTTAATATATTTCCATGATTGTCCATTGATCAACTCTTTTTACATCGTCAATACATATAAAAAAAAATTTATTTATGTCTTTATTGGGAACATTTGCAACATAAAGAATTAAAGTAATAATTTATCTTGAATTGAGGTTCGAAGAAATTTAACATATGAAGCATATCATAGTTAGTGAGAAGATAGTTGTATTAGTGAAGACAATTATGATAATTATGCTTAAGTACATTCATATATGCTGAATTAGACCTTTATATTATTGTAAAATGATTGCAACAAAAATTATAGTTACAAAGTTGTGATCATTGTAAACATAGTCTAAAATGTTATCAATAATACGCGAGATTTACTTTCGTCCCGTGCAACACATAGGTCTGAAGACTAGTTATCATATATTTCGGGGTCCAAAATGCAAACAACCCAATTCTGGTTCGTCAATGAAGTTATGTAAAATTGTTGTGCATAACGAATGTAAATAAATTAGTAGACAATAATTTGACTACATGCGTACAATAGTATTAGCGGAGGAACTCAGAAAATTAATAAGCAGCTACTATCATAACATGATCGAATTAAATTAGAGGAGATTAAACTATAGTGCCAATTAGTTGACCATGATGCAAAATTTCTACTAAATGTCAACCATTCTCTTCATATTATCAACGACAATCATAATATAGATTTACCTACGGAAGTATTGCATACCTTCGGTCAATTATCGGAATATTCGGGAATAGATATGTTAGAGACTGGCGCTGATAACGTGTTCTGAAATAATAAATAGATGAACACAATATAGAGAAAATAATAGAGAAAAACAATAGAGACAAGAGAGATTGAGAGAGGAGAATAAATGTGGTTATTCATAACCCACAAGGGGTATTTATACTAGTTACATAGCAATATCATATGAGAATAGAATTCTCCAATATCCTAACCGAAAAGATTCCCAAGAGATATTTAATGGACATTTACAAATATTATTCCATAACATTGTGTGGTCTAATTAATGATTATTTCACCATTGATAAGTGTCTTATTTTTCAGAACCTTGTCCATTAGACATATTTTACACATTTTTCTATAAATTTAAAAATTGTAGACAAAAACAATCTTTTTTATACAACCTACATGCGATAATATAATTATATAAGTCCATGGTACCATTTTTCAGTTTAATATGAAAATATATATTGGTTTTATGCCAAGGAAAGACATTTAAGAAATACCTTGCCCTAAGACACATACGTTTTTCAATACATATAATCTTAGAAAAGAATGTACAGAGCTTTGCTTTAGAAAAATACTGGGGGAGAATTTCAATAAATATATAAGCTATAAAATTTGGGTTTTTTGCATTTTGGACCCTCCATTTTAGAGGTATTTATATTCTGAGCTCTTGGTTTTCAACGTTAACTTTTTGGACCCTAAAATTTGTAGTATGAAAAAAAAGACCCTAAAGTTTGTGAGCTGAAAAAAAAAGCCCATTTCTCATTTTTCTTTTTCTTTCCATGTATGAATTTCTCTCCCGATTGGCATCAAACATCAATACTGGGGTTAAAATTGATATTAAAGTTATAATAAACCTCTCTTATTCATGTTGGAGTTACTTAAAACCATGTACTCAGGGGTCTAAGTAGCCCCGACATGAATAAGAGAGGCGTATTATAGCTTCAACATCATCTTTAACCATAGTTCTTAAGTTTCACGTCAATCGGGAGATAAATTCAAACTTGGGAGGAAAACAAAGAATGAGACAGAGACCTTTTTCTTTAGCCCACAAACTTTAAGGTCCTTTTTAATTCAGCCTACAAATTAGGGTCTAAAATTTAATGTTGAAAACCAAGGGTTCATAATATAAATACCCCTAAAGTTTGGGGTCCAAGATGCAAAAAACCCATAAAATTTCTCTAGTACTTGATTATTATTTTCATTCTTTTTGAGGGTCCGTTTGGACCTTGGAAAACAACATGGAAAAAAAATTATTCTGGAAAATGAAAATCTTTCCTTTGTTTGGATTGAAGAAAAAGGAATGGAAAAAAATAGTTGGAAAATTGCATGAAAATTTTGAAATAACAATGAATAAAAAATGTTCCCTTAAAAAAATGAAAGGAAAGTTGGGAGGAAAATTTAGGATCAAAGCCAACATTTTTTTTCATCCTCTCTCTCTCTAACTCCTCTCTCTCTCTCTCTCTCTCTCTCTCTCTCTCTCTCTAACTGTCTTCTCTCTCTCTCTCTCTCTCTCTCTCTCTCTCTCTCTCTCTAACTTTCTTCTCTTACTCTCTCTCTCTCTTCTCTCTTTCTCTCTCTCTAAGTATCTAACTCTCTTCCCTCTTTCTCTCGCGCACTCTCTCTTCTTTCTCTCTAAGTCTGTTCTCTTTCTTCTCTCTCTCTCTCTCTAACGTTCTCTCTCTCGCTCTCTCTCTAACTCTCTCCTCTCTCTAAGTCTCTTCTCTCTCCTTCTTTCTCACTCTCTAACTCTCTAATCTCTCTCTCGCACTCTCTTACTATCTTCTCTCTCTCTCTCTCTCTCTCTCTCATTCTCTTTTCTCTCTCTCTCAGTCGCTCTCTCTCTCTCTCTAACTCTCTTTTCTCTCTCTCTCTATCGCACTCTCTCTCTTACTATCTTCTCTCTCTCTCTCTCTCTCTCTCTCTCTCTCTCTCTCTCTAACTCTCTCTCTTTAACACTCTTCTCTAACTCTCTTTTCTCTCTCTCTCTCTCTAACTCTCTTTTCTCTCTCTCTCTCTCTCTCTCTGTAACTCTCTTTTCTCTCTCTATCTCTCTAATTCTCTTATCTCTCTCTCTCTCTCTCTCTCTCTCTCTCTCTCTCTCTCTCTCTCTCTCTCTTTCTCTCCCAAATCACATCATATGATCTAAAAAAATGAAACTTGATATTTACAAGTTTTCTTGAAATTTTATTTTTCCATGTATTTTTCCTCAAACCAAACAAGGAAAAAAAATTGAATAGGAAATCAATTTTTTTCCTTCAAAATTTACTTAAAACCAAACAAGAGAAACAAATTTACTTTACCCCAAAAAAATTTTCCTCCTAATTTTTTTTCCATCCTATTTTTCTAGGTCCAAACGGGCCCTAAGTGACTTGGTTTTCAACTTATTAGGAAAAAAAATATTAGGAAAAAAAATATAGGGCTATTTACATTCTGAACCCTTGGTTTTCAACTTTAACGTTTTGGACCCTAAAGTTTGTAGGCTGAAAAAAAAGGACCCTAAAGTTTGTGAGGTGAAAAAAGAGTCTGTTTCCCGTTTTTCTTTTTATTTCCATGTTTGAATTTCTCTCCCGATTGGCATCAAACTTCAAGACTAAGGTTAAAATCGATATTAAAGTTATAATAAACCTCTTTTATTCATGTTGGAGTTACTTAAAACCATGCACTCAGGGGTCTTAGTAGCCTCAAAATGAATAAGAGAGGTGTATTATAGCTTCAATATTAGTTTTAACCATAGTCCTGAAGTTTGACGTCAATCGAGAGATAAATTCAAATATGGGAGGAAAATAAAAAATGAGACAGGGGCCTTTTTCTTCAGTTCACAAACTTTAAGGTCCTTGTTTATTCAGCCTACAAACATTAGGGTCTAAAAAATTAATGTTGAAAACTAAGAGTTCTAAATATAAATACCCCTAAAGTTCGGGGTCCAAAATGCAAAAAACCCATTATATATTATTGCGCCGGATTCCAAAGTGATAGATAATATGAAATTAGAAAATTTTTTAATAATAATAATCATTAATGCGAGTTTTTTTTAACCTATAATGCTAGCTAGTAATTTATGAAGATAATTTTTCTACCCTTCATATTTCAAATTTAATATTTGTACTACTACAGTTTTCTAAATCATCTTATTTTATTTGCCGTGATTTTAATTAAGTACCAGGTACTTTCAAGAATGTATATTTTCTCAGTTAGTCTCTTTTTTTGTAAGAGTTTTTTGTACCCTTATTTAGGGTTTTTAGTCTCTTTCTAGAGGTCTTGTTCAGTTGGTGTGGTCTAATATATTGGATGAATATCGACTTTCAAATCGCTATAGCACGGGTTGTGAGGTTCTCTATTAATGGTAAAGATGCAGAGTCATCGAAGCAAGCAGAACTGAACGTTAGTAAGATTAGTATTAGTTATTTGGAAGTTAATTTTCGTATCTATGTTTTAGATCTACAATTGTTCAATCACGATTTCTATTGTAAGTGCTGTATCACTTGCTATTAAAGAAATCGTTATGTTTGGTTTCAAAAAAACTAAAATTATATTTTCCCTTTTTTAGTATTTAAACATTTCTTTTCAACCTAAAGCAAATAAGAACTTATTTTCCGAACATTATTATAATTTTTGCGTGTTTTAATTTATGTTTCTGATAGTTATTTTTTGTCCTCTTTTATTTGACATCAGACCTGCCACTTTCGTTCAATTCGTAATATTTCAAATTTTTTTTTTTTTTTGGGGGGGGGGGGGGAAGGTTGGAATATAAGTACTTTGAAATACTACCAAGTTTTGCAAGAATATCATCCGAGTTTAAAATTCTTCTATATGCAAGAATACCTCCCAGACATCTAAAAGAAACCATCAAAGGTATTTTTAATATTCCTCTGGCAGAGTCAATTGGGAAGTATTTAGGGTGTCGATTGAGCCAAGGACGCCAAAATAGAAGCAATTTCTCGGAGATCATACAGAAAGCAACAGATAGAATGATAGCATGAAAAGCAAATTTCCTTTCTAAAAAGCAGGTAGAATTGTTTGAATTCAAGTAAATTTGGAATCACTACCAGCATATACAATGCAATGCTTTAGACTCTCAAATTATGCTTGCAATTCCTTGGATAACATTAATAGAAACTTTTTAAGGAAAAAAGATAAGAATAAAAAAGGGATGCCAATGGTAGCTTGGAGTACAATTTGTACACCAAAGGATTATGGAGGCCTTAGTCTTAGGAAAGCAGAGGATACTAATATGGCGTTCCAATATAAATTGGCTTTGAAAATCATAAATGGAGATAGGCTTTGGGCTCAATTGATGAGGAAAAAAATATCTCCGTAATAGAGAGTTCTTAGAAATCAATCCTAGAGCCCAAGATTCAGCGGTTTGGAAAGCTATTTTGAAAACGAGAGCAATATTAACGCAAGGGGCGAGATGGATTTTAGGCAACGGAAAAAGTATTAAATTCTGGCAAGATAGATGGTGTGATAATAAGACCCTTTTAGAAATAATTAAGCCAGAACGAAATAATATAGAAAATATAGAAATCACAGTAGATATGTTTATCGGTGAGGATAAGACCTGGAATTTGGGAAAAATCAGGGAAGTAATCAGTGATAACAATGTTATCCAAAAAATCCTTGGCATACCAATCCCTTATGCAGACATTAGGGATGAAGTTTGCTGGGGACTGACAGGATATGGGAAATTCTCGATGAAAACAGCAACTAGAATTGCACAACAGTGTGATGACTGGCTACATAAATGGGAGTTTAATTGGACTTGGAGACTAGACTTGCCTCCAAAAGTTAAAATTTTCCTCTGGCAATGTCTTAGGAATGCACTCCCTAATAGAGGGAACCTTTTTCGTAGAGGTGTTAATCTAGACCCTCTTTGCCCTTCATGTCAGGAAGACATTGAATCCAATGATTACACTTTCTGGGACTGCCCTTTTGCGAAACGAGGCTGGAACTTAGCAAAACAACATAAGTGGTTGTCCTTCAACCCAATAGATCAATTGTCCCCGACTATAAAGCAACTACTCACTGCCTGGCGGAGTGATGGGGGAGAAAATGATGTAAATCGGGGAGTCTTTCTTCTTTGGACTCTCTAGAAAAGTAGAAATGACACAGTCTTAGGAACATCATTCACAATCACCTTCGTAACCTCATTCAAGCAAAGAAAAATGCTGCTGAATAGAAGATTAGAAATATAATAGAGGAGAATAGGATGGAGGCTAGGTACAATACACATCAGGGGGTGTCTAGCTTCCAATAAAATAGTGAGATGGCAGGTAACCCCAAGGGGCAGCATCAAACTAAATTTCGATGGTTCTTATAATCTAAACTCGGCGGTAGGAGGTTTTCTTCTTCGAGATTGGAGAAGAGTCATGATAAAGGCAGGTGTTGGGAACTATGGAGACTCCCCCATCATTGTTGCAGAAGCAAGAGCACTCCGTCATGGATTATTGGAAGCAACAAAAGCAGACTATTCTCATATATTCATTAAAGGAGATAACTTAGTAGTAATTCAAGCTATTCAAGGAAATTTTGCAATACCCTGGCAGATCAGGCATTTGGTGGAAGATATTCGCGGTCTTCTTTCTGAGTTTACATGGAGTAATATTTCCCATATTTATAGAGAAGCAAATGGTGCAGCTCACTGACTTTCAAAAAGAGGACATCATCTGCCAGTAGCTGAAACTTGGAATCAGATAGAGGATAGTTCAATAACATTTTGTATGAAGACAGGGTGAGAAGATTTCTTGTGAGAAGAAATCTTTAACCACCTCTTTCAGTTACCTTCTTAAAAAATAAAATAAAACTACCGAGGTTAAAATTCATATGTAAAAATTCCTACTAAAGATTTTAAAATTGTACTACCTGATGTCTTTGGAATCCTCGTAGGAGTTACTCCTTGTGTTTTATATTAATTGACACTTTGACTAAATTTTGACCATTAATTACTCACAAATTACAATGAGCTACAATATGAAGTTTCCATCATTAGAAAGATATTTTTCTAAAAATTACAATGGAGGTAATTTCATATTGTAACTCATTGTAATTTGTGATTGATTATTAACAGTCAAAATTTAGTAAAAGAATCAATTAATTTCTAAGATACATGTCCAACATTACAGCACAATGTGTCATCTGCAAAAATGCTGATCAAACTGTTGAGCATATCTTCTATGATTGTGAGCTTGCTAGGACTAACTAAGATGGCATCACCAAGTGGCTTCATCTCCCAAATGGTTACAACTCCTTCACTAGCTGGTCCAAGCGAAGTCTTAATTACTGTAGTTCTCCTACTTAACTGGCACAAGGAAGTCGCTTATGCTACTGTTGGTAGTCTAGTTTAAACATTTGGCGTAGGGAGCCTGTAAGACCTCAGATATATGGTTAAGTGTGGCTTAAAGGGATTGAAATTACTATTCAAATCACCAAGGTACACCTTCTTTTAAGGTAGTTCATCCGTTTGGAACTCCTTAGTTAAGCATGCTTGGCTGGGAGTAGTCTCATGAAGGGTGATTTCCTAGAAAGTTTTCCTAGGCAGTGCATGAGCGAGGACAAAGCACGCTAGAAAGATTCGTGGTGATTTATGTGGCTAGTCAATGATCCTTGAAAAAGTTAACGGTAATGTCAGTGGTCCGGGAGGGGCCGAGGCGTTTCAGATGGTATCGGAGTCGACTCGCGACTGTGTGCTACACCAATGGACGGGAGATCCATGGCCAATTGTACGCTTAAGTGGGGGTGATTGTAACACCTCGAATATATGGTTAAATATGGCTTAAAGGAATTGAAATAATTACTCATATTACCAAAGTGCACATTCTTTTAAGTTTAAGCTGAGAGTGGGTAACCTCCTGGGAAGTTTTCCCATGCAGCGTGTGAACGAGTACGAAGCATGCTAGAAAGACTCGTGGTGAGTAATGGGTTCAGTCAATGATCCCTGAAGAACTTATCGATAATGTCTGCGTCCCGGAAGGGGTCAGGGCGTTATAGAGCCACAAGGCTTTTCCACCTCCCGATTATGATTAGATAGGCTTGGAATATGGTTGTGTATAAGAACAAATCTGGGGACCCTCGTTGTCGTGAAAACTACAAAAGATATGCTTAGAGATAGAAATGTCTTTGTGACAAGACACTCTAAGTATTAGACATGTATTGACCTGATGTGCTAGCTTGTTCTTAGGGTTCTATTTCCTTGCTTTGGGTGTCTCCCTTCTTTTGTTAATGAAGTAATTTAATCAATTTAAAAGATATATATTAAAAAAAGTTCCATTTAAACTTCAATGCAATCATATGTCATTTTCATATTTATGGCAACCCAACATTATTCAAACATATATTTGCAAATAATAAATTTGATTTTCTTTTACATATATATATTATTTGTACTTAACTAATGTAATAAATAGATTATGTCTAGAAGTCTATCTTATGGTTTTCTTGTGTTCTCAATATTTACCGAGTTACTCAACCTAATTTGATTTTCCAAAAAATTGCTCAAAAGTACCCCAATATTTGAGGAAACTATTTTTCGGTATCCCAACATTTTAAAACTCATTTTGAGGTACCCTTAATTATTGGATTAGTAATTATTAGATGTTTTTCCGTTCATCAATTTTATTAAGTGACTGAAATACCCTTATTCTTCCATTCTTGAAGAAATACCCTTGAAGAAGAAGAATAAGGGAATTTCGGTCACTTAATAAAATTGATAACCGGAATGCACCGAATAATTACTAACCTAAAAATTAAGGGCAGCTCAAAATGAGTTTTGAAAAGTAGAGGTACCGAAAGTAGTTTCCCCAAATATCGGGTTACAGCCGAGTAAGTTTTTGTTGATTTTCATTTGGGTAATGTATTCAATCTAATTGGTAAGCTAAAGTTATATATGAGTTTCTAGCATGACATTGCGATATTAATGTTAAAATATTTATTATAATATTATATGTATGAAATTTTAACGCAAGGGACACTATTCAACAATGCTGGGAGTATTTATAAAGTTTATTGGTACTTACTTTCTTTATATTGGTTACTAATACAAATTACAACCAATATACTAATTAACATTATTCATATTTAACTTGGGAAAAAAATAATGTTGATCGCACTACTGTACCTAAATATAGTTTTTGAAAATGCAATACAAACGCCTATGATAAGTCATCTTATAGGGCTGTCAAAAAATTGTCCGACCAGAAAACCCAGTTCAGTCCGACCCGAAAAAAAGCGGGCATGGTCATAGAATTTCCATCCAAATTTTTACATTGTCCGATTTGACCGAAAATTCGGACACAATATTTTCCAATTTTCTATTGTGCGAACCCTGTTTAGACCCAAATTCATGTTTGTCCGAATTGTCCGACCCGAGTCTGACCCGGAAAATGTTCAAAAAAACTTGGTATATTGGTTAATCTTTTCCTTGGTTAATGTGTGTTTGTCTATTTTAGGAAGTCCTTTGTGAACCCATGTCATGGGCGAGTCTTTGTTCTAGAGTCATGATATGCGTGTCTTTTTCTTTAGATAGTATCATATAAGGTCTAGGATGAATCTTTGTGTTAGTGTTTACATGTAAGTGTCTTGCATTCTTTAGAAAGCATCTAGAATGAATCTTTGTGTTAGTGTTTGCATGTAACTGTCTTGCATTCATTAGAAATCATCATATAAGGTCAGGATGGGTCTTCGTGTAAGTGTCTTGCATTCTTTAGGAGGTCTCATACAGGTTCGTAGGGCATGTTAACCCATGTCATGGGTGAGTCCTTTTCCAGAGTCAACGTATGAATGTCCTGCATTATAGAAGTCTCTTATAGGGCCTACATCATGCTCACCCATGTCATGGGTGAGTCGTTAAGTCTTTTTCTTGAGTTAGCATGTAAGCGTTCGTCGTCTCATATAGGTTCATAGGTCATGAAAACCCATGTCATGAACAAGTCTGTGTCTAGAGTCATCATGTAAATATCCGTCTTTTTTAAGAAGTCTAGTGTAAACCCATGTCATGGATGAGTCTTTTCTCGTGTTGGCATATCATGTGAGTGTCTGTCTTTTTAGGAAGTCTAATGTAAACCCATGTCATAAGTTAGGATTTTCGGGTCAGCATATAGGCATTTGCACTTTAAGAGGTCTCATATAGAATTTAGGAAATGTAGTCCTATGTTGTAGGTAAGTCTTTTCCTTAAGTCGACATATAGCAATTTTGCATCCTAGGAAGTCCCATATAGATCAGTTAACTCTTTCAAACTCATGTCCTGGGTGTGTCTCTCCCGCGTCACCATATAGGCGTTTTTTATTTTAGGAAATCCATATAGGTCATTTAGGTCTTGCATGCATTGGGACGAGTTTTTCTTCATTTGTCTAGTGTCAGGGTCAAGGCCTGAGCTAACCATAAAAGGAATATTTGGGATGACGAGAAATTCTACAACAACCATAGATCCCGAGGGAACAACATGGAGAATTTTTATACTTTGGGTTCCCCATACGAGGACAAGCTAGGAGGGCACATCATCAAAGGAGCTTTAGAAGTAGCTACAGTCTTGGTTGTCAAGCATTTCATGCTCAGAGTCTGTTAGAGTCAGTTCTTCATTCATTTCTTTGCCTATGTTGCTATGTGATCAAACAGAATTTCGTGCTTGTGTTTTTTTACTTGAGTTAAGAAGTTCTCTCATCTATCCATCATCCGTATAAACCAAGTCTGACAAATTCATATTCTCTTATCCTTCCATCTTTGCTGTATACCTCGTTCCCATCTTTTATTTCATCGAATCCAGGGTTTAATTAAAGAAAAAAAAAGAAGAAAAAAAGAGAGAAAAACAAAAACAAAAAAAGAAAAAAGAAAAAGAGAGAAGCCAATTTGCACTCATCAAGCAAGCTGGGCAAAAGGAGAGAAGACCAAAATCATCAGTCTCTTGAAAAAGGACATCTCTATGCTCCTAAACCAGTAGCTTAACCAAATGTGTCGAGAACAGGGGGCTTGATCCCAACCTTCATTTCACCACCCACATTACCCTCATCTTTTCATCCAATCTCGACTTACCACCTACCATTCACATCATTGACCTCTCCATCAAATCTCAACCTTTTTCAAACCCTTAACCCAATCCAAAAGGTGTGCTATGACCAAAGGAGATAAGGGGTTTCAGTAGATTCATCTCAAAGCTCACCATGACCTGTGAACCTTTGTTCAAGAAGTTGAAGAAGGGAAGTAAAATAGAATGTGATGATCAATGAGTATTTGCAGCATCCACCGGTCCTTATGCCTCCAGTACCAGATGAGCCTCTACTCCTTTATCTTACAGTAACTAGCACCGCAATGGGGGCTAGCCTAGCCCAAAATATAAAAGGTCAAGAGAGCACCATCTTACTTGAGCAACTCTTGTTTTTGCCAAAGGGCGGGTTGTTTCAGATTTCTTGGCCGCGCCACCATCACAGGAACCTCCAAGCTCTCACTTGGAATTCCCAGATGAAGACATTTTCCTTACAAATGAAGATACATGGGAAATGTATTTTGACAGGGCTTCCAATCAAATGGATTGTGGAATAGGAGTACTACTGATCTCTCCAAAAGGTGCACATATTCCTGTATCTGTGAACCTGGATTTTGACGCCACAAACAATGCTGCCGAATATGAAGCCTGCATCAAGGGTTTACAAGCTGCTTTGGCCTTAGGTATACGCCATATAAAGGTCTTTGGAGATTCTAGCCTTATCATCAATGAGGCTAAGAACACGTGGAAAGTTCGGAATGAATGCCTTATGGCATACCAACAGAAGCTTTTGGGACTTGTTGATCTATTTGAGAAGATTAGCTTCCAATACCTTTCTAGGGATCACAATGAATTTGCTGATGCTCTAGCCAAGTTATCTTCAATGATATCGATCCCATTAGGCATGCTCCAACTACCAGTAATAGTAGAGCGGCAATTTGAACCAGCATATGTCTGCAATATGGAGACACAAGAAGAACAAACTGAGGAATGGTTCCATGACACATATAATTTTCTTCGGAAAGGAGAATATCCAGCCGAGCTAGAGGACAACGGGCAACCAGATCTTTAGCAGCACAATACTGTTTGATCCAAGATCGCTTGTACAAGAAATCAGCTACATACATCAATTTGTTGTGCATCAATGCTAAAAGTGCAAAAGAGGAGAAGGTGGACGTCACGTGAATAGGTGCATGCTAGTAAAGAAGATTCAAAGGGCTGGTTGTTATTGGTCCACTATGAAGGCAGATTGCTTGGATTTCATTCGAAGACGTCACAAATGCCGGGAGTATGCCAATTTGCAACATCAACCTCCCTCGTATTTGACTACTTTGACATCTCCATGGCCATTCTCGGTATGGGGTATTGACATCATTGGCTAGATACACCCAACAGGAAGACATGAATACATCTTGGCGGCCATTGATTATTTTACTAAGTGGGTAGAGTCAGCCTCTTATGCCAATCTCACATCCAAACAAATGGCAGAATTCATCCTTCAAGACATCATATGCGTCATGATCATTAGTGACAATGGAAGCCACTTTCGGAAAGAAGTAGAGACTTTGCTTGCTACTTACCATATTAAGCACCACCGGTCTTCACCACATCTACCCCAAAGCCAAAAGGTGTGTTGTGACTAATGCCATCAGAAAGGTGAACGGGAGTCAATCCCATGGAGAAGAAAGTCGAAAAAAGAGAAAAGGAAAAAGTTAAGAAGGAAATAAGAAGTGAGAACACGAAAATAAGTCATGCACACCTCATAAAATCTCATCTCAAACCTTAACCTCATCATCCATATACCTCAGCCTTCTATAAACTTTTCATCCATCCATAACCTGCATATGAACCCTCAAACCATCATGACCATCTTTTCGAACCACTAAGCCTTCCCCGACGCACTATCCATTAAAGTTACACTTAAAGAACTACGAATGGCTTGATTCCACCTTGGATACGTAGGAAAACCTCTTTGAGGCCTGACCGTTACAAGGAGCATCCTTTGTCCTCAAAATGTTGGTCTTTGAGAGAAGAAAAAAAACAACAAGAGAGGCTAGCTTAAAAACCTGTTAGGGCAGGCTAGGCAAAAGGAGAGTGAGAGAATAAGAGAGGCTAGCTTGAAAACCCGTCAGGGCAGCTTAGGCAAAAGGAGAGTAAACCCTGGATTTCATCATCATCAACCCTCCATCTTCCTTCCGTCAGACTTGGATATCATTCCATAACCATGTTCCAACCTTTTCCCAAGAGATGATGTCTATCCCATTTGATCATCTCTTCAAGACACTATCATTCTTGAGTGTCTCCTTATATCATTCATTAATAAACTCTCAACCCTTTCTCAGAAGATTATGTCTATCCCATTTGACCATCTCTTCTCCCCTTTAAGACGTGATCATTCTTAAGTGTCTCCACATCCCATTCATTAATAAAACCATCGTCCACTGTCTCCTTCGCCAAACACTTCCTAACCAACCCTTTCATCCCATCTCATCCTTTAAGGACTTTTTTCAGCTCAGTCATTGATGTAAGTATGAGGCTGTAGACACCGAATTTTGTACCGGTATTAGTTTTAGCTATTTGTAAAAATAAGTTAGCCGAGTAGTTTAGTAGCATGCAAACCCATTTCTTTTCTAGCCCGAAAACGAGCATAATGACCCAATATTACGGGACAAACCCGTCTGGGTTCTTTGGGCCAGAGCATAGCTCAGCTCGGCAAGAACCCGTCTGGGTTGCTGGGCCAAACACAGCTCGGCCCAAAGCTAAACTCGGCTGAGTTCGACGTCGCGGCTAAACCTAAACCCTAAACGCACCCCCTACTCCCCCTATTCCACTATAAATTAAACCCTTTTTTCCCTTCCATGGACACCAATGGTATGCTAGAGTATTGACACTAGCATATTCTCTCCACCTCTTCTCTCCCTTTGCATGCTGCTTCACTAAAGGTTAGCATAGTTGATGTAAACCATGTAACATATCGAATTCATGTTTCTTTTGTATTTTCAATTCAATATTTTGCATGGCGTTAATGATGAATTTGTGAAATTTATATCTAATTCCTCCCTTTAACCTTTTTTGCTTTGATTTAATTCTAGTAGAGTCTATTCGTTTGAATAGGCGAATTTGACAATTTTAATTGTCAAATTCGTAACCTTACCCCCGAATCCGTCTTTGGGTTCGTAGGCCGGAGTTGTTTATCAAAATGGTTTGTTGTTTTTCTCCTAAAATTCAACTGGCGACTCTATTTTCGTACTTTGGTATTTTCCTTTTTATGGTTTCTATGACCTAATTTGTGTTTAGCGCAAGGAGCAACCCGGCTTGGTTCAATTCATGAACCCAGACGGGTTTTCACCTTCTTTTCTTTTTTTTTTCTCCTCTCTTTGTTTTTCTCCTTTCTCGTAGGATCTGCAGTTAAGAACCCGTCTTGGTTCCAGCAGTGAACCCAGACGGGTTCCTTGTGTTTTCCCCTTCCTTTTTGTCTTTTTCTTTTTTTTTTTCTTTCTTAAAAGGTGAATCTCGGGCTCAGGGCGCATAAATTGTTTTTAATCTGTCAGCAAAGTTATTCTTGAAAGTTCAATCTTATTTAAGGTTAAGCAATCCTAGTCGGCTCCCAATCATTCTTTCAAGTAGCGCCGCGAAAAAAGGTCATCAATTTTTCGGGGTCTACAGATTGGCGACTCCACTGGGGACTTAAACTTAAAAAGAGGGTAAAACTTGAAAGAATTAAATTTTAGTGTTTTTTGCAAAAAAAAAAGAGGAGGAATTAATTTATTTCACATTTTTATCATTGTTAGGCATATTGCATACCAGGCTACTCTTGGGCCTTTATGGCTGGGGAGCACAAAAGCGTTGGTTTAGGTTTTAAAACTAGGAATCAATCCCGAGAGCGGGAGGTCACTACTTGTGGGATGCACTTACATCGCCAAGCATTTGATCTCTCCTCTCCCCGTGTTACACTCTAAAGGTTTCCTTGAAACCCAAAGAGCAACACCCCACACATTTTTCCTTGAATTCCATATAAGGAAAATGCACCGGGGCGAGAACATGTGGTACCCTATTCATCTCCCTAAACCTAGAAAAAACCCTGGATCTAAAGCCATGGTTAGGCTCATCCCGCATCTGTATGTCATGTGAATTAATCCTGTAAAAGTTGAGTCCAAGTGTCTAGCCCGATCATGAGTGGGACGTCATTCTAGCCCGCGTAGGATCAAATGAGAGATGGACTGGCCCAAACCCAGACGGGTTTGATGTGCCTGGTCTAGTTGGACTCACTGTGGAATCACATGTCTGCCTATTTGAAAGGGAGGAATTACGCTCAAACCTGCACGGGTTTGGGCACTGCTTTCTTCTCCTTCCACATCGTGCCAAACTGTTCGATACTGCAGTCAGCCCAATTCACTTACCATTGATCCTACTCGGCCCTTTATGACGCCCCTTGAGTCAGTGTCAGTCCTGTCAGTCATCATGCTAGGTCCATATAGAGTTAGGACATGCACTCCCATAAAAGTGGGTGAGTCACCCTTGTGTCAGCATGTAGGCGTCATGTCCATGTCCTAGGTTCATATAGGTCTATTAAGTCATGCATGCATTGGGTGGCGTAAAGGTTCTTTCGAGCACTAATCGGTTCCATGCAGCAAGATAGCGGACCATCTCCGAGCCCGCATCCAGAACCCACAAACCGGAGCTCATTTACAATCCCAACTGCTGCATCGCCCAATCCAGTGAATCCAGTGAATCCACCATGGCCACTAGCGTGCCTAGCCCCCCTCAGAAAACTGTTGAGACTAATTCCATCCAACGGAGGCCGTAAACCTTTCTTACTTTCAGTTTAACTTGCTTCACTTAGAAAAATCTGGACGAGATCTCAAAAGTTTTTGAAACCTTTTCCTTCAAACCTTCTGATTTTGAGACAAGTTATGAAAGTTGTATTTGACTGCTTTAACTATCTTAGAAAGTATAAATGTGCGTTCCGCAAATCTTTGGGCTAAGTTTAGTTGATTGAGCCCCATCCCGTGAGTCCACATTGCCTAAATTTTGAATTGATCACTTTTATCAATTCCATGATCCCTTGAGTGACTCACCCATTAGTTGCATCTCTAGAACTTGTTTTGCATCTTGCTTGAGACTATACATTTGCATTGCATGCTGTGACAAAGTGATTAAGGCATTCGATTTTATTTTGATAAGCTACATAGCTAAATAGCCTTCCTTACATTATATTTACCGTTCTTTTTGCCCCGCCTAGCTTTTGTTTATCCTTTTTTTCATGATTGAACCCTGACAATACGAGCATTGGCCTCTGATATCCAGTATCCCTTTGCCTTGCTTGGTTGGATGAGAGTTTGTCTTTTTTTGGAAGTTTGGGAGAATCTGAAAGTCCCATATCTTGAGCGATTGGTATTTGGTTATGTTGTTCATATATTATATCAAAGTCAAAGATTCCATAGATATTCTTCTCCCTGATCACCCACAAAAAAAAGAAGTAAAAAAAAAAAGTAAAAAAAAAGGAAAAGAGTTTCAAAAATAAAAGGGTGATTAGGGAGATTCAATTTAAAGTTCAGAAAACTTTGACCCGGTTGTATTCAGTTGAGATGTTTCAGGGTGAAAGGTGAAATGTCTTGCATACATTAAGCAAGAAGGAGAGTTTAGAGTGTTTTATTCGTTGAAAATCAATCCAAGCATGACTCTTAACTCCTCACTCCCAAATTTTACCGCTCCTTACCCTAACCTAAGCCCCGTTGCAACCCGAAAAAGTCTTTTTGATTGTCACTTGTGCATTGCATACCAGTAGTGGAGAGCGAGGTTCTTACCAAGCTTATGGTAGTTTGTTTCTATTGGTTTGAGTATGAGAAAACACACATACATTTTCAAAATTGAGGGTTTGAGTGTTTGTTCTTTCCTATGAGAGGTTTGCTCTTTTAAGCGACCTACGCCCATAACTAACCGCGCATTTGCATTATTCTTAAGATCACATGATTTATGCCTCTGAAGTACTTGTTCTCTCCTTTGGGATTCGAAAATTTCTTCCTATCTCTTTCGAACTGAGTTTTAATTTTGTCCAGATTAATCTTTGTGCTTGCTTGTTGAATTGAGTTTACAAAAAAAAGAAGAAAAAAAAAACAACTATGCAACCCAGACGGGTTTATGGGCCTCCTTTACCCCGCTTCTCGACCCAGTTTCTATAGGTGAAGCTCCCATTGGGCTTGAACGCGACGGGTTTGGGGCAGTTATTGGGCTATCTCACAAAACCATTTCGCCTCCATCTTGGGTCATAATGCGGGTCCACGAGATGGTTATTCGCCCCCTAAATCGTAGTTCGAACGCATTGTAGCGTTTAATTCTCGTTTTTATTTTTATTTTGGTCTTTTTCGTTTGGGAAGTGGGAGTAATCCCACCATGTAGATTGCATATCGCATTGCACATTTTGTTACTTTGTGCATAAGAGTACATGAAAATAAAAGAAGTGCATTACGTAGCATCATCATTGCATAAGCATCACATCAAGAGTTCGCTAGTGCATATAAAAATAAAAATAAAAAAGCGTTATTTCATCATTGCATTGCATCGCCCTAAGTGCATAATAAAGAGTCATGCATAGCATTACATAGGTTCGTTGCATAAAGACCTGCATGTGCATCTTTCTCAATCCTCATCACGGACCTCCGTGTCGCCGCCACTAGCGTTATCAGCCCCATGGGCTCCACTTCCACCAGCTCCAAAGTAAGTGTCCCATTGATAGTAGGAGGAGTCTACCACCTCTGTATCGCCACCTGAGCCAGATAGATGCAACACTTCGGTACTACCTGCATTAAGCCAAGAGTGTTCTGGAACCTGCCACTCTTGATTACCTCCAGGCCACCCCTGTGGAGCAGGCCAAGAAGTTCTTACGGCGGGCTCTGGGACAGACCATCCCGACCATTCCTGCGTTTGTGTTCCCCATCCGCACGCTCGAGGCTCAAACCTCCTTGCGAAGGAGTAACGGGTACAACGGGTTGAGACGGAAGCACTGATGAGGCGTCATCTGCGAGGGCACGGTTACACCCCGCAGATGCACCCGAATCACTGCAAAGCACCACGGTAGGATCGACCGCCGCAAAGGAAGTGCCATAACCTAAATCCACAGTCGGTGTAGGAGACGCAGGAACATACCCAGGCATTCCATAAGGGTACTGAGGCAAAGGATGGGAGGGCTGACGCCTAGACCCCGAATGATGAGATTCTGAAGGAGTACCTAAATGCAATGAAATGCCTTCTTGCTCGCCGCACACAGCTCCACCAACAGCGCTAGACTCGGAGCCTGTCTCCACCACAAAATTGGGGGTACCACGACGAGAACCGCGGCTCCGACGAGAATTCCCATGATCATGAGACCTCACCTCATGGCCGTGCTCACCTAAAGATATGGAGGATATGCTGTTCTCCACCGAAAGTCGTGGCCAAAACCCGTGTCTCCGTAGTGAGAACTGGTTGAATGACTATCTTCGAGTAAAATACCTTTCCCACGGTCATCGTGAGCCGGCATGCCCATGCTCCGCCTATTCCTCTCCCTGTGCCTTCGGAGAGCAGCTTCACCCCCATAAGACCGTCTCGCGTCGGCCATGAAGGAAGAATGTCGAGGGAGGTCCATCTGCTCCGACCGGCCACGAGGCACGCGTCGATCCAATGGCGAGGAGGATCCACAGGACGAGACTGTGCATCATCATCCATGTTTGCATCCCCAACCACAGAGCCCGCAAGGTCTTTCTCACGAGCCCACTTGAGTGTGAAGTAATTTTGAGGAAGCCTTTGCTTGTTTCCCATCGCACGAATGAGGAAATTGGTCAAAGTTTGAGCAAGTTACAAGTAAGCAAAGAAAAAGGGAATCACCTACCGCTTTCCAGATCTTCTCTAGTTCCGTTTGATGTCTTCACCGGTCGCCCTGTAGCCGCAAACCATGTCCCTGCACTGCTCGACTCTTCTCGTCATCTTCGCAATAGGGCCCCAACTACAACAAGCAAAGAAATGGTCATATTAGGCGATAGTAGAAGGAACATGAAAAGAGCAAATGAAGGTCTTCTTCCCCACCTTTCTAAAGGCCAGGCGGTCCCGATATTGTTCCCATTCCTCCCAGAATTAATCGGGCGATGCCATTGATGCATGATTAGTGTACCAGGAACCCCTGCCGCAGAACGCCTCGTGCAAGGCTCGCGGATCATGCATGGTCTCGGGGGGGTCTGATGGTATTATCCACATTTCATGGCCCAGGGTTTGCCTCGTAAGTCTCTCACCAAGACTCCAGACCCAACCGGACGGACTCTCCATCACCAAGCGCAGGCTGCTATCCCTATGCGCCGCATTTCGTGAGGGAATAAAGTCTTGCGGAAACTCGAAGCCAACTCAGGCATTCCAATTGACATCATCCTGCACAAGTAAAGGAAGCATAAGCACCAAAGAAATGCAAGAGAGATTATATGAAAGATGTACCTCTTCAAGGTGATCCAAGATGCGGCGCAGCTCATTTAAGCTCCCAAATGGTTTCTTCTTGTGCTCAAGGTAGTTTTTGTGCCATCGTTCTGCGGCAAGATGCTGGACGTGTCGGGTAGGGATAGTGAATCCCTTAATGTACTCATATCCCCATACCTGCAAGTACGTCAATACCGAGGCTCACGATCTGAAAAAAAGAGAAATGCATGTAAAAGAGAAGCGTCTCGAAGATTACCTCGAGCACCTTCCACATGCTCGGACCGCTCATCTCCCGCGGACTCTCCGGTGCAAAGAATGGGTCCACATCAGTGCCAGGCCGAACACCAATGCGAAGCCAACGAACGAAGTTAGCATAAGCAGCCTTTGCCCAGTTCCGATGAATGACTTGCTCTAGATCAAGGAGATTCTTCATCCAGGTCAAATAAACGTCGTCCCCTCGATTGGCAAACATCGTGGCAGAGATGAAATATGCCAGGAAAATGAAGCGATGCTGAAACTCATCCATATGAGTGAAGTTGGCAGAAGTAATGACATCCTCGAAGGAGCCATAAGAAAGCTTCATCTTTCGACCAAATCGGCGTCGTTCGAGCATAGGCTCTAATAATTCCATCACCTGATCCGGCACAACAGGGTCGAATTCGACATCTTGACCACCCCAGCGTAGCCCGGTAATCATCACAAAGTCAACAGGGGATATGGCCATCTCTCCTACAGGGAGGTGGAAGGTGTTGGTGGAATCCCAGAATCTCTCTGCAAGCGCACGCCCCATCACCCGTGGTGTACAAGGTTCCTGTGCCTTGACATTTCGTAAGAGGTCGAATCCCGACTCTTCTAAAAGTGCAAGCGCCCAATTATCTTCCGCAAAATGCTCCACCACCTTGATCGGTTTCCGCATATTGCCACCAGTTCTAAGGGAGTCCTCCTGAGGATCCACCATAAAAATTCAAAAAAAAGAGACAAGTCCCTACGGCAACCTATCAGGTGATCCCTAGTTTAGCAAAAGCTAATTTGAGCTTCCACTAAATTAGGGGGCTAAAAAAAAAAAATCATTCGGCCCACCCAAGGAAATGAGGGTTGGGCCTCGCTTTTTTCGGCCCAACCAGACGGGTTCCCACAACAACAAGGAGGTTTGGGCCTCTCTTTTCGGCCCAGAAAAATTGGGCCGCTCACTTACAACCACCCAGACGGGTTCTTGCGCCGAAAAAATTGGGCCGATTAAGGGATGGATTTGGGCTTTTCATCTAATTGCAGCCCAACCCAGATGAGTACAAGAAAAAAAAAGGATGGGCCGTATGCAGAACTCAGACGGGTTCCAGAGAAGTTGGGCCGCATCAGCCCAACTCACACGGGTTCTTCGACGACGGGCCAAGGCGCAGACGGGCTCATTTTTAGAATTAACCCAGACGGGTTCTTAGCGCCAAAAAAAAAAAGGGCTTGGGCCTCTCTTTTCGGCCCGCCCAGACGGGCTCTTGCAAAGTACGTTGGGCCGTTCATTTTCAGCCAACTCACATGGGTTCCTGCGCCGAAAAATTGGGCCGCTCACTTACAGGAACCCAGACGGGTTCTCTTCGCCGAAAAGTTGGGCCGATTTAGGGATGGATTTGGACCCTTCATCTAATTGCAATCCAACTTAAACGGGTTTGTTTTCACTATGCGTTCCATTCTAAAAACATCGGCCTATCATCCTCGGTTCTCTAAAGCTCGATTTGAACAATACGGGTAATCGAATAAATTACTTCATTATTTGTAGCTAAATCAACAAGTTAGAATTAAAACATTTTCTACTTGCAAATTTATGCTATAATTAAAGAGCAAAGTCAGGAAGAAGACATTACCCGGACATGTGAATGCTTGTGCCATACGTGATTCCACGGTTCAGGCACCAGTATCGACGGTTCCCAACCCGGCCTAGGAGTCCATGCTCGGCGGGAGGACATTTCATGTGCCCAGTTTGTTGCATGGGGTTGAACGGGCGGATCTCTAACTTTTCTAACCATTGCTAGTGAATGAATGATTTTTGAGCAAGAATAGGAAGTAGAAGAATGAGATATGTGATTGAGGGTGTGAAGAGGCCCCTTTTTTATAAGGGAAGTGGATGCATGCACACCACACAAATGGCCAACCGGCGGGTCCCAGCAACAAGATCATGGAGGGCATGCATTGGCCGAAAATCTATCCTAAAATCTATCCTAAAATCACATGCATTGGCCAAAAAAAAAAAAGAAGAGAAAATGGAAAAGGACGCCAGACAGGTTCTTGATAGCCCAAAATGCCAGCCCAACGCATCGCAGCCAAAATGGAAAAGACCCCAGACGGGTTCTTTGCGCCAAAAACACCGGCCCAGATGCGTCGCAGAAAATGGGCCTTACATTTGCAGGCCCAATGCCGGAACCCAGACGGGTTCCTTGCGCCAAAATGACCGGCCCAAGCTCATCGCAGCCAAAGTGGGCTTTGCAATTGCAAGCCCAATTCAAGAACTCACACGGGTTTGCAGAGCCAAAATGAGCCCAAATTCGCCGCTCTAATTCAAGCCCAAAGCAATGGCAAACTTAAGCCCATTTCCGAGAGCTAAAGCACAACTGACAGGTAAATTCTCTGACTCGCTCTGGTTTTCAGATAAACTGATGCCCTCCTTCTCTGTTTTGCAGAACAATGCACGAGATACATCGGTCGTCAGGCGGTTACAAAAGACGAACTCATCTTCGGTGGCCGTCATCGGGCCTTCACAATGCGATGACACCCTTTTCAGCACAAAGACACAAGTCACGGCACGCTTCACGGCGAAATGAAGTGCGCTACCTCGGTCCGCCTCACGGCGAAATGAAGTGGACCACCCCATCATCACGGCATGCTTCACGGCGAAATGAAGCACGTCACCTTGATCCACCTCACGGCGAAATGAAGTGGATCACCTCATCATCACGGCACGCTTCACGGCGAAATGAAGCGCGTCACCTCGGTCTGCCTCACGGCGAAATGAAGTGGACCACCCCATCATCACGACATGCTTCACGGTGAAATGAAGCACGTCACCTTGATCCACCTCACGGCGAAATGAAGTGGATCACCTCATCATCACGGCACGCTTCACGGCGAAATGAAGTGCGTCACCTCGGTCCGCCTCACGGCGAAATGAAGTGGACCACCCCATCATCACGGCATGCTTCACGGCGAAATGAAGCACGTCACCTTGATCCACCTCACGGCGAAATGAAGTGGATCACCTCCTCATCACGGCACGCTCCACGGCGAAATGAAGCGCGTCACCTCGGTCTGCCTCACGGCGAAATGAAGTGGACCACCCCATCATCACGGCATGCTTCACGGCGAAATGAAGCACGTCACCTTGATCCACCTCACGACGAAATGAAGTGGATCACCTCATCATCACGGCACGCTTCACGGCGAAATGAAGCGCGTCACCTCGGTCCGCCTCACGGCGAAATGAAGTGGACCACCCCATCATCCTGTCATGCTTCACGGTGAAATGAAGCATGCCCCCCAGATCCGCCTCACGGCGAAATGAAGCGGCTTTACGGAAGAAACTAAGCAGGTCAACCCACACAGACACAGGTCTCGCACTCCACGGCGAAATGAAGTGCATGGCCTTGATCAACCTCACGGCGAAATGAGGAGGATCAATCTTCGACTTTACGGAAGAAACTAAGCCCAACCAACATCGGCGCAGACTGCCGTCAGCGTCAACCGGCCGAGCGAAGCTCGATTCATCACGGCACGCTTCACGGCGAAATGAAGCGCGTCACTCCGCCACTACGCGAAATGAAGTGGACCACCCCATCATCCCGTCATGCTTCACGGCGAAATGAAGCATGCCCCGAATCCGCCTCACGGCGAAATGAAGCGGATCGACTCCGACCGGCTTTACGGAAGAAACTAAGCAGGTCAACCCATACAGACACAGGTCTTGCACTCCACGGCGAAATGAAGTGCATGACCTTGATCTACCTCACGGCGAAATGAGGCAGATCAATTCGGTCAGCTTTACGGAAGAAACTAAGCAGGCCAACCAACATCAGCGCAGGACCAAGCTTCCAAGCGTCAACCAGCTTCAGAACAGGCTTCTGATTCATATCCAAGATCATCAAGACTACTTTGATCATCGTTTTACTCAAACTCGATCAAAGTGGGGACTATCTGTATACACCGAATTTTGTACCGGTATTAGTTTTAGCTATTTGTAAAAATAAGTTAGCCGAGTAGTTTAGTAGCATGCAAACCCATTTCTTTTCTAGCCCGAAAACGAGCATAATGACCCAATATTACGGGACAACCTGCAGGTTCTTTGGGCGAGCATAGCTCACCGGCAAGAACCCGCAGGTTCTTTGGGGCCAAACACAGCTCGGCCCAAAGCTAAACTCGGCTGAGTTCGACGTCGCGGCTAAACCTAAACCCTAAACGCACCCCCTACTCCCCCTATTCCACTATAAATTAAACCCTTTTTTCCCTTCCATGGACACCAATGGTATGCTAGAGTATTGACACTAGCATATTCTCTACACCTCTTCTATCCATTTGCATGATGCTTCACTAAAGGTTAGCATAGTTGATGTAAACCATGTAACATATCGAATTCATGTTTCTTTTGTATTTTCAATTCAATATTTTGCATGGCGTTAATGATGAATTTGTGAAATTTATATCTAATTCCTCCCTTTAACCTTTTTTGCTTTGATTTAATTCTAGTAGAGTCTATTCGTTTGAATAGGCGAATTTGACAATTTTAATTGTCAAATTCGTAACACCCGAATCCGTCTTTGGGTTCGTAGGCGGAGTTGTTTATCAAAATGGCTTGTTGTTTTTCTCCTAAAATTCAACCGCGACTCTATTTTCGTACTTTGGTATTTTCCTTTTATGGTTTCTATGACCTAATTTGTGTTTAGCGCATGAGCAACCCGCTTGTTCAATTCATGAACCTGCATTTGTTTTCACCTTCTTTTCTTTTTTTTTTTTCTCCTCTCTTTGTTTTTCTCCTTTCTCGTAGGATCTGCAGTTAAGAACCCGTCTTGGTTCCAGCAGTGAACCCAGACGGGTTCCTTGTGTTTTCCCCTTCCTTTTTGTCTTTTTCTTTTTTTTTTCTTTCTTAAAAGGTGAATCTCGGGCTCAGGGCGCATAAATCGTTTTTAATCTGTCAGCAAAGTTATTCTTGAAAGTTCAACCTTATTTAAGGTTAAGCAATCCTAGTCGGCTCCCAATCATTCTTTTAAGTAGCGCCGCGAAAAAAGGTCATCAATTTTTCGGGGTCTACAGAGGCTCTGTGTGGCTTACTTCTCAGCAAGAGCGAAAGTCGTCCATATCAGATCAGCGGCTAACTGGCAACCACATGATCATGAACAGACTCAGAAACAAGCTACTCTAAACTGGGGGCTCGCGCTACCTTTGTGACATCGTTCAAGACATTTATGAGAGATAGCTTCAAAGAGGGACACTTACTCCCTGTCCTACAAGGTCCTACAACTTCAATTTCATAGATGTCCTAATAGTGGTCTCATCAAGAAAAAAAAAGAGAGACCAGAAAAAAAGAAGAAATAAAAAATGAAATAAAAGGAAAAAAAAAAAGAAAGAAAAAAAGAAAGAAAAAAGAAAAGAAGAAAAGAGGGGCTAACTTGAAAACCCTTTGGGCAAGTTAGGCAAAAGGGGAGATTGAGACTCACTACCAAGGACTATGCCTCCTCCTATTTTATGGTCCCCATGCATCATCTTGTCAATCCACATCGAAACTAGGGGCTTGTAAATCTCCAAAGTGCTCTCCAAAGCAGGACAATGCCATCAAGAGTCTACACCAAACTGGGGGCTTGTCATACATCAGCATACATTTGCAAGGAATCAAGGTCATCTACGTGATCATTCAAGAAATGCATCCTTCAGGCTTGTTGCCTCCATCTTTGTTCCATGTCCCGTGGATCGAAACATTAACTTATCTTGAATTTTCCTGAAATTCCCCACGAGAGGCCTTAATCCTTAGAAAGCATTGTCTTAGGGAGTCATGGTTTTAGGAAAGCATTGTCTTAGGAAATCTTTGTCCACGAAAGTCTTTGTCTAAATATAAAGTCGGGGGTTTGTCTGCATTAAAGCATCATATGTGTATCCTATCTATGCATAATAGGTTTGCATTGCATCTCTAAGTCGTGTCAGGGCCTCATTGAGTCAATTTGTCATGTATCGAGGCAGTTTGTCATGCATCAAATCAGTCTGTCACGCATTGAGTCGATCTGTCATGTATGGAGTCAGTCTGTTGTGTGTCGAGTTAGCTTGTCGTACATAAGGTCAATAGTTGTGCATAAATGCATGAGTGCATGAATGCTTGTGTCAAAACAAAATTGCATTGTCTATGCAAGAGTTTGGTATACTAGTTGCATGCATACCCACATATCTGAAAATAAAAAATAAAAAAAAGAGAAGAGAAAGAAGAAGAAGCAAGGAAGTGCCACATCGCTGCTCCAGAATGCAACACTGGGGGCTGTTGAAGCCCATATGCTATCTCAATCAGACCGGTCGACATGGTTTCTAATCATCAAGAGCAAGATTAGAGAAATCTCTAATCACACTCTAGATGACTTCTATCTATCATCCGAAGCTCATCCTCATGACGATCTTCGAGCCTGCCATGGACGTCACTGACACCATCATCAACATCGGGAAAAGCCGATTCGCCTCAAGAAAATCCGTTGGGCATCAACATCGAAAAAATCCGATCCGCCTCGGGAAAATCCGTTGGGCACCATCGACTGCTTCGGGAAAATCCGATCTGCCTCGGGAAAATCCGTTGGGCATCGTCATCGATCTGCCAGATAGGTAATTCTCTATATCTCTAACCATTGTTCAAAATGATCTAACATTCTGCTTTGGTTTCTATGCAGGGAGCCATCACAGACACCAGGTCACAGCTAAAAGGCGCCACCATCATCCAGCTACCGCATAAAAATTCGCCAGCTCTAAGGTCGCCGACAAAGGGACCACCACCATCCAGCTACCGCATAAAAGGTCGCTGTCATCATCATCACCCAGGGCCATCGGCAGAGTTTCGATGCAGTCCCAATCTTGAGCCACCGGCATCGTGCCCGGTGAAGTCTCAATCTCCGAGCCATCGACATCATGCCCGATGAAGTCTCAACCCCCAAGGCCATTAGCATCGCGTCTGGTGAAGTCCTTCGGCATTGAAAATGCCAAAATCATCAACACCAACACCGGGAAAGACTAGAACCGACATCGGGAAAGACCGGAATCGACAGCGGGAAAGACTGGAACCGACACCGGGAAAGACTGGAGTCGACACCGGGAAAGACTGTACCCCCGACACCGGGAAAGATTGGAACCGACACTGGGAAAGACTGGGACCGACACTGGGAAAGACTAGAAAACTCCATGAACCATCGGCATTATGTCCGATAACAAGTAAGGCGTCATTCTCGTCCGAGATCAACGACGACTCATCAACAGTCAGGTAGAGCATCATTCTTGCTCGAGATCATCCACAAAGAGGCGTATACCGCCCACAACTGCGACACAGGACGAAGCTTCCAAGTATCAACCCACACCTTCAAGTAAGGCGTCATTCTCGCCCATATCAACAACGACCCATCAACAGTCAGGTAGAGCATCATTGTTGCTCGAGATCATCCCCAAAGAGGCGCATGCTACCCACATCTGTGACACAGGACGAAGCTTCCAAGTGTCAACCCACACCTTCAAGTAAGGCGTCATTCTCGCCCGAGATCAACAACGACTCATCAACGGTCAGGTAGAGCATCATTCTTGCTCAAGATCACCCCAAAAAGGGCGCATGCCGCCCGCAACTGCAATGCAGGACTCAGCTTCCAAGCATCATCCCAAGCTTTGCAATCCAAAGTCATATCCTCAGACTACTTTGACCTTCGTCTTATTCGGACTCGATCAAAGTGGGGGCTCTCCGTAAACATCGGAATTTGTACCGGCATAATCCCGACTCATCAAAATCAGCAAACCATATGGGCCAAATGATAAGTGGGTCATTGGGCCCAAAAGGTCAACAGCCTGAGCCCGAGAAGTCAACAGGCCGCCTACATTCACTTAAAACCCCCCTGGGTTTTAATTTTCAGAAGACCAACCCACACAGAAGCAGGCCCAAAAGCGCGCCTCGGCCCAGAAATAACTCAAAATCCACCTAGGTTTTGAGAGGAACGGCGAAGCGACGTTGTTTGGTGCCACGTCACCAATCCGTGTGATGATCAGCTAAAACCCGCCTTAGGTTTTAAGTTGTCTGGCGCCAAAATCTGCATGCATGCAATTCAATCTCTTGATCTCTGCCCACGTGTTTGACCTTGCATTTGACCTCCCAAAACCTGCCTAGGTTTTGATCCGGGGAGGGCATGATTCTTGGGGTATGTTCCCCTTGGTTTCCTTCCAAATCTCTCACTCCCTCACCTATAAATACCCCTTCCATTTCACCTTCATCATCATCAACAAGACAACAACTCACACAAAATACCACCATTATACTCAAATTCTCCACATTCTACTTCCCTCACTCCACCAACTATCATCATCATCCTACCAAAACTCTCTTAAACATCCTCCACTATATCCGTTCTTATCTCCTAATATAATTATAACCACTCTCATAATCCCCATACCACTCCTACACCATTCACCCAAATAATCCATATCTTCATCATCCTATCCGAGGTCATAATCGGGGCTAAGTCAAGGAATTCAATATATCATCGTATTCGGGTAACCCACATCAAACAAGGTTTGCTTTTGTCATTATTATTGCAGTTTTTCATCATGTAATCCATTCTTTAATTCCTTTACTTGTACATATTTTGTAAAGTAAAAACCGCATTTTATATTGCGTGATTTGAATAATAACTTTGCGAAATTAACCAAACTTCGCCTTGCTCTCTTTCTTTTCAATGTTGATTTTAGTAGAGTCTGTTTTATAACAGGCGGTTTCGAGAGTTCTTATAACTCTCGAATTCGTAACCTTACCCCCGAATCTAGAAATCGGGTTCGTAGACCGGAGTCTTTCTTTTCTTATTTTATGGTTTGTCGATTTTCTTAAATCGGCTGACGAATCTTTAAACATTTTACAAATTCGTTTAATTATTTAAAATATTCGATTTCTTGCACAAAAATAATTTAAGAAAATAATTTAATTCATGTCCAATATTTATCCAAGGAGGGTCCCGAGAGAAATGGGCCAGAAAATGATAAAACCTAGGCGGGTTTTAGCAGATTCCAGTGGCCCGCTTGTTTTCTCTTGGGCCTGGATTTATTAAGTGGGTCAGGATTAAATTATTGTTTAATTAATTTGTGTAATTACAGATAATTTAAATAATAAAAAATGGGTTTATAAATAAATAAAGTTTCATCACCCCGAAAATGAATTTCGAAAATTAAAAATTCCCTTATTTAAGGATTAAGCAACCTTAGTCGTCTCCCGATCACATTAGTAGCGCATCCGAAAACATTTCCCCGAACGAGAATTTTCCGGGTCCTACAGATAGATAAGAAGTAAAGAAGTGAGCAAGGTCAAAACTAATGTTGAGGCTATAATACACCTTGTAATTGTCATTTTACCTATTAATCCATTTGTAATAATCTATATTTGACCCTTGGACCTAAACTACATTTTGGGCTACTCCCAATGGTATTTAGGGGTCCAAATAGCTCCGACATGAATAAGGAAGGCGTATTATACCTTCAATATAAGTTTTAATCTTAGTCCTGAAGTTTGACACCAATCGGGAAGCAAATCCAAACATGGGAAGAAAAAAAAAAGCGAGACACATGCCTTTTTTTTTCAACCCACAAACTATAAGATCCTTTTTTATTCAAGCTATAAACTTTAAGGTCAAAAAATTAACAATAAAAACCAAGAGTCTAGAAAATTAATTACTCTATACTTTAGGGTTCAAAATGCAAAACACCAGCAATTGCATCCTGAACTTAAAAAAAATGCAACAATTACAATACTTATTCTATTTTTTGTATTTAACATTTTAATTAGTAAAATACAAAATAACTATAATGAAGATTTTTTTTATTAGAACTTAATATCTTAATGGTTATTCTATTTCGTAATATTACTTAAACTATATGGTGAAAAGAAGGTATGGAAAATATACTTAATCTCGTAATAATTACAATAACTTATGACTATTATAAAAGTATGAATGTACATTAAATAATAGAGAGAGAAACATTAGAAAGAAGTGAGATTAAAACAGGAAAATAGAATGATCTTATCCAATATTCCACAAGGATAGTTAATCTAACTACAATACAAAGGGTTCAACACAATATGGAAAATATATAGAGCATAAAACATTCTCATATTATATCACCCCAATATAAAAATATACTTAAAAGATATTTGACAAATATATGAACATTCATAATATATTATTTCCTATCTATCGCCCTTGAGTATCTATTATCAAAAGAATATGTCTCCTTAAAATCCTACTAGGAAAACTCAATCGGAAAAAAACTCAGTGAAGAAAAAATAGTACATTATTCTTAATACGTTAACATATGTTGTCTCTTTAAACCTCTCTAAAGAAAACTTAGTGAAACAAACCTCAAATAAGGGAAACAAAGCACAAAGTATATTAACTCTCCTAGTGAAAACATCAAGCAATATTTCTGACTAGGGGTATTTAGCTTTAATGAGAAACTTCTCAAAATTTACGGTCGAACTAGCAAGATATATCACTAGTCCAATGCCATTCAAATAGAGTGCTTTAGGACCCATATACGCAGGGTGAAACAAGAAAATAACCAATGGGGTGCCCGACTTTTATATTGTTTCAAGCTTGATTTAAAATTAATTTTTATCAATTTATAACAAGATACTTTTAGCTAATTTATTGTTTTGTATGGTATAATTTATTTAAAATCGATTACTATAGTTGTGTCTCTACCCTCACAATTCAAGCGATCTAGTACTAGTTAATAAATTAAAATTAATTCACAATCATATTAATAAAATCTATGTACTCTCCATTTTTAGTCCATTACAAGACACACACAGGGTCAATCTATAGGATTTTCTGTCAATAAACTCGTAAAATGCTTATAATATTATCTTATTCTCCACAAAGAAAGAAGGTAATAAAAAATAGTTAGAAGCATGTAATCTAAAATATGTATGAACATTGTTTAAGATCAGAAGCTAATAGAAAAGAGAAATTACAAACTTTCAAATTATAGTTAAAGGACCAATAAACAAAGAAAAGGCAAATGGTCTAAATGAAATGGTAAAACAACAGTAACAAGGTGCAATCTAATTGGAAATAAGAAAAGTATAGGGCAAAGAAATATTATCCTTCCTTCCAAAAAGGAAAGAGTCACTTTCTTTGGAAATAGTCGAAGTGAAGGGTTCTAGAGAGAGAACCTCCATCTTCTTTCTAGAAGCGGGGTCTCGGTTTTTCTAAGTTTTTGTTGTCTGCTTCTGGGATTGGAACAATGGAGAGTCAGACTGAGTGATTTAAGCAAATCTTTGTGTTTTTTAGTTTCGATTAACCATACCCTTAAGAAATCATCATGTTTTGCTGCAAACCCCTCCACCCAGATTAGTCCAAAAACAAATAAATGTCGATCTAGGTTTTCATGATGAAAACCCAGTGGATTTGCGAATTGGGGCTGAGAAACGCCAGGCTGAGAATTGGGGAAAATCAGGAAAGGAAGGGCATCTCACTAATCATATCTTTTACAGGAGATCTAAAGTACAATCAAGTGGACAAAGATCAGTTCTAAAGAGTGTTGTTCGAGACTACAGGAGAGTTCTGACTCAAGAATGCTCGAGTGCCTGTTTGTGTGAGAATGGGCGTGCAAGAAATTGGATGTTTTTTCTGCGATTTAGCTTCACCCAGGTGTGTTCCTTCCTTTTCTTCTTTCTTTGATTTTGTCAAATTGTGTTTGTTCGATCTGCTTGTTGGGATTGTGATATTGTGTGGCCTGCACATAGTTGTGATTATTCTAGCCTAAATTGGGAGGGTAGCAGACTGTTCTTCGTTACCTCGCCTGTAGTTCAATTGGAGAAATACACTGTATCTAGTTGGATTCCAACCAATTTGATTGCTGATGTTCTATATATAAAGCAGAACCGAGGGTTGTGTTTGTATCACCCTCAACTGCACTTGTGTCTTTCTCTTGTTTTCTTCAAGTCTGTGTGTGAAGAATCTACTACTTCCCCCCTCACTGACACCCTCATTGACGATGGGGGTTCTTTTCACCAAAATCAAAATCCCCATCTTTGTCCTGCTACCCAACCCAGAGGTTCAAATAATGGGTGGAAGCCGAACTGATCATGCACTCCATCCGTCTCAGGAACCAAGTCGTTCCTTTGCCCAGGCAAAGAAGTTCGGCCTTGGATGTACTCATCTTTTGACGGGTTCCATTTCTGCACAAGGAGCTGGTAATCCGGGCTCGTCAGGTATTCGTAACCCAACACTTCATTTAGGTTCGTTCCCTGATAATTCCATTGAACCAAACAATTCTGCCCGGGTCTCTCCACCTCATTCTCCTAAGGTTTCCCAGTATACTGGGGAACTTAAAGCTTTGGCCCTTTTGATCAAGCCATAGGGTGAGTTTTTACCTCTGTCCTACCTTAGTAATCGTGCTAGGGCTGATTAGAAATTTTTTAAGGGGGATATGTGATTTGTGGCTATGGGTAATGGTTGGGTAGTAGTCTAATTTGCTAATACTGAAGATAGAGATAGAGTTTGGAATTGGAAACCCTACACTTTGGGGGGTTTGAATATAATCATGCTGGAATTTGTGCCTTTTTCCGACCCGTTTGCTATTGAAATTACTCATGTTGATCAATGGGTTCGTATTCCCAGGATCCCGTGGGAGTTCTAGGACTTTGATATTCTAGTTCATCTACTGAAACCAGTGGGTAGAGTCATTAAGGTTGACTAGAACACTCTTTTACGCCTCAAGGGGAAGTTTGCTAGAGTTTGTATTAACATAGATGTAACCAAACCATTGCCTGGCTCCCTGGTTGTCTCGGTTGCAGGGCAATAAAAAATTATCCCCCTTATTTATGAGAATTTGCATGAAGTCTATGCTTTCTGTGGGGCTGAGGACCATAAAATTGAAGGTTGTCCCAACGTGCCCAACCATTCTAAGGTGGAGATAGTGGTGGAAAGGTTTAATGGGCCCCCGACTGCTTGGGGGGAAACCTCAAAAAACAACCTACTCAATGTCAATGTCTGAAAATTAGATTCGTATCTCCCCTAAGAAACGCTAGCGTTCTATGAATCTTAATAGGGGTGGATCCACTACCTCCAATTTAAAACTTGTTGGTGTCCCCTCTTCATCTAAGGGGAAAGGTGTTGCCCATGATTATGATGAGGAGACTATTAATCCGCCTAGGGATGGCGATGGGGCGGGTTCGGGGCGGGTAGAGTCGTACCCTTACCCGTACCCGTTTTCAAAATCACTACCCTTACCCTTACCCATATTTAGCGGGTACTAAATATTTGTACCCTTACCCGTACCCACCGGGTATGCAGGTACAACGGGTACTATGCGGGTATACATAATGATCAAATTTTACCACCCATTTTATACCCATATGTACAAATTAACGGGTTGTATTCGGGTAATTTAATCACTGTTTTTGGGATATGATATAACATTTTCATAAATCAGAATGATATGATATTTTCATAAGAAAAGAACCTTTAGCAGCACAGAGAATATAAGAAAAGAGCCCTGAAGGAGTGACGGGGAAAATTTAGAAAGGGCACTAGGCGGAGGCGATCTTTACGGGCGAGAAATCTGAGTGGGCCTTGGCTAAATTTTGGGCTTCTTATTTGCGGAGCGGGTTGGGGCGGGTACCCACCGGGTTCTACCTTGTACCCGTACCCGTACCCGACCCGTACCCGCACCCATACCCGACCCGCACCCGTATTTTTTAAAAAAATTGTGCCCTTACCCGCTTTTTGCGGGGCGGGTAGAGGCGGGTACCCGCGGGTACGGGTTTTATTGCCATCCCTAAGTCCGCCTAGTGCGGCGAAGATGTCCCCTATTCGTTCCGAAGAACCCAAGGATGGTCAATCTAACCCAACTACCAATCTGGTGCCGAATGATATTATCTTGGCCCATAGGGACCAGATGGTCCCAAAGGCAGAGTTGTGCCACACAAATGTTATTGATCCGCTGGGGGAACAGTATGGACAGTTCATGGAGGATGATAGTCAGGCAATAGGCAACCAGGAGGATTATGTTGATGCTTTCCTGGATCTTCCATAGATCCAGGTTGTTGACATGTCTACGGATTTGGTTAAAAGAAAGAGGGGTGACAATTGGGAGGGCTCCGCCTAACCAATCTTTGATGTGTTATGTGTCCCTGTAATCTAATGTACTTGGATTTGTGTTGAAATAAGGCTAGCCTTGTTTGTCTCATGGTCTAATAAAAGACTATGGTAGTGTCGGCTTATTGTGGCAGGGTTTACCAACCCATTTAGGTAGCCCCCAAGTACATAAATGGGGTATCGTGACTTTCCTTGTTATGTTTGATGTCGTAGCTTTGTATTTTGTGTGGTGTATGAATGAAAACTTGGGGACTACCCCAATTATTAGTAAATGTGTTTCCCTGCTGTGTTGGCTTCTAATCCCAAGTTGGGCTTGCAGTTTATTTGGAGGGACAAAGAGGAATGATGAGATGACTCTGATTGTTTTGTACTGGTTAAATTGTGCGATTTTAGTGATGAGACTGCCTAATTGGTGGCTTCTGATTTGGTCTTTGATATTTTTAAGCTGGTATAATGCATTCTACCCCCTTGTCTTGGAATGCCAGCTCTCTTCTTCTCTTCATTTTTCTTTAAACAGGAAGAGAGGTTGGAGGCTCCAAGTCATGGGTTCTGGTGGAAATTTTCTATTTTCTTGGGGATGGCTAATGATGTTTTTGAAGCCACCCCGCTGATATGAATTAGGTGCTTCTTGAGGCTAGGTCTATTGTTGTCTTTCTATGCTTACAATGTGGTTGCTAGGTAATGACCTCTGTAGGAAAAGCGGGTGGCTATTCATTTGTCATGATTTTATTTTGGTATTTCTCAATCATAGGAAACTGGACTTTATTGGTTGGCTCGCTAATCCTTAACTATGACTGTTACTATGATCTGGTTTATTTCGTAGGTGAAAAAAAATCAAGTGTGGAATTAGACCATCAATGGGAGTGTCCAAACGATGCAGCAGAGGGCACCCACATGCAGAAAAAAAATGATCAAACTCTACTCCTTGGATTTTTTATTAACTCTAAGTACTTGGTCTGTAATGTTAATTTGTCGTGCTGTAAAGTCTTTCAACGTAATGAAAATTTTAGAAATTCCCTCGGCGAGTGTGGAGATACCTTCAGTATCCCACCAAGGCCTTATTCAGAACATCCATGATTTATCATGGCAATGAAAATCTATGGTGGGTTAAATCCCATTATACGATAGATGCATAATTTGGGTATACAGGTCTCGGGGATTTTCATCCCCCCCCCCCCCCAAACTTAATAGTAAATATTTATGAAAGTTATAGCATGGAATGTATGTGGTGCACAAAGGAAAAATATTGCTCTCGAACTAAAAGCTCTCGTTGTCAATTGCAAACTTGATATTATGTTTGTGTTTGTAACACCCCCCAGGTTACTAACCACAAATTAAGCTAATGACTTACTTAACCTTATGATTAGCAGCGGATAAACACATGAGAGCATTACCGCCGTCCGTGTAAACGGACAAGGCTAAAACTACAACCCATGGCAGACAATCAAGCATAAACCTAACTTAAACATGCATCATCAAGACATAACTTCAACTTAACAACCTCAAAACAACATAACACAACCCAACAAAATTTTTACAAGCTAGAATATCAATGATTGCTCTTATTTCCTTTAGAAAGTGCCTTTATCTACCTTTAATCTCCTTAAGACGCTCTAGGGTTTCGTCCTTCCGGGGCTTTCCCTTTTCCTTTTTGTCGAGGTTCCTAAAACGAAAACATAAAACATCAAAGGGTGAGATAAACTCGGTACGTATACCCCCGATAACGTAAGAATCTTTTCGAAGAAAATTTTACTTATTAGCGCGGTTCCGAAAACATTTAAGAACTACAGAAACAACCATAACTATAAACAACAATATAACTTATGTGGCATGACCATAACTTAACCTGTACGTGAAGAGTATAACTTAACCTGTAACTTAACTCACAACTTAAATGAAAACATACTTATGAGTTCCTTCCATTAGAAAATAATATAACCTTAGAAATAATATAACATTAGGAATACTATATCATAGTTTCAAAAGAAACTTAAATCATACATGACTTAACATACAACTCACTCACACAAGTCATAACATAAACCTGACCTTAAATCCTTATAAATCAAGACTTATAAAACCTTGGCATGTACTCATAAAGCTTTACTTTGGCTCAAATAACTTGAGAAACTTAAGAAACTTTAAACTTGGTTATCATATTATTGTCCTGAAGACCCCGTACTTGCGATCATCAGCTGAGCCTCCGTATGCGCATACCCGAACCGATCCGGATGGTGGAGAATGTCCTATACTTGCCAGATTTCCATGGGGTGCACTTTAGGCACTATATTCATACTTTTCCCTAGTGTGCACAAGGCACGGTTATCCTGGTGTGCACTACGACACGGTTAACAAGGTGCGCTCTAAGGCATGGGTTCCCTGGGGTGCGCTAAGGCACGATTAAGGATGGGGGTGCTCTACAACATGATTATACATGGTGTGCTCTAAACACGATAAAACATGGGCGTGACCTTTATTAAAAATTTTAGAAACTTGGAACCTTGACCTTGGGTTCTTAATAAAACTGGATCCTTAACCACCTTTGTAATCATAACTTAAACCCATCCTTGAAATCTCCTTGAACAAGAATTGTGCTTATAACGAAATTTATTCATGAAATACCTTGAACATCCAAAGAATGGAAGTACTGTAAAAGTCTCGAACATAAAGGATTCCTATTATAAATACTTAAGAGAAAGATAAACGATAAAATTAACTTGAAAAGTCAACCTTGGGTACTTAAAAATCCATGAGAACTTGTATATGCTTTTGCACATAAATCATGAGAATTTACATATGAATACGAAAAAATATAATTTCAGCAGTTAGCATAAAAGGATTAATTTATAATATTATGCATAAAATGTCAAGCAATATACGTACCTTAAGACTTAAAAACACGCCTGGACGGGTAGAGATTTGAACAGTAGCGCAACGATCTCTTGAAGGGACTTTAAAAGAAAAGAAATCATGAATTAGGACTTAACTTAGATGGTATCATGGAAGAATAACTTAATGAATTTTCTACAAATAACAAAAATGAACTCGATTTTTAAGGCGTACTTATAAGATCATAACTTATCCATCAAATATCGGATCATGGCATAAATGGACTTTCCGGAAAGCTCAGGTTACACACTCCAACTTTATAGTTGATCATGAAAGCTAGAAATGTGGCTAAGTTGGGTAAAAACTAACATCTTTACAAGGTGCCCAGAATAATAACCATTTAAACTTCAATTATTCGAAAAATCATAACTCGAGCTCTACTTATCGGTTTGGAATGGGTAAGCTATCTATGAAAAGCTCGTAATACATACTTTAAATTTCATTTTAACCTCAAGTTGATTTGAGCATGGCAAAGGGTCGGATTTTGGCCAAGAATACAAGCAGTCACAAAAACACATTCTAGGTAACCTCAGATTATTAGCCTCGAGTCGGGAACTCATAACTCTCACTGCCGATGTCCTGTGAATATGAATTATACCTTTCTGGAAGTATTAAAGTGTCCCCTATAACTTTCATGTTCAGCCCTTAAACTATAGAAACCTCTAACGTTTCGAAAAATGTCCATCTTTGGACTGACGTCAAATGATCACAAATTTGCGCAACCTCACGGTTTCGGCCATAACTCCTAATATACTTATTAAAACGAAGAGCTACAAAAACCGGATGTTAGCCAACACTTTATTCTACCTATTCATGCCAGATTGAAAAGTTTATCGAAAATTGCTAGCATGCATGCTTAACTTCCATGATTTTAATATAACCTCCCTTAAAGCATATTTGATAATTACAATTACGATTTCCAGACTTGAATCACTTAGGAAACTACCATTATAGTTCACTTTAAGTACATGCAAGGCCAACACTTCACATATTTCATGTCTCTTACACATAATTCAACATGAACCACTCTATAATCATCACTACATTTACTCCGACACTAATCTACACACATGCACGTAACTTAAATCGATTTTTAATCCTTCTACAATGAATCTAACAAATAAAACCACATGCATGTCACAATCCATCATCATCCATGCTTATTTAATCATAAAAAACACAAATTTAACTCAAACTTACCCAAACTTTCACTTGATTTCCTTAGTTCCTAGGAACCCCCTCTTAAATGTATTGAAATCCTTGAGTAATCTTTGAGAAAACCTAAGAATTACAAGGAGGAGAAACTTAAAACATAAACTTGATTTATCTTAAGAAGAAGAGAGAGATGAAGTGGAATACCCTTGAAATAAGAGGAGGAAAGGTGAGATGATGTGATGATGGTGCGTCGGCGGTCGAAGGGTGGCCGGAAAAGTCGATGGCGGTGGCGGCTGGTGGCTGACAGCAGGGTCGTGGGCAGCAGGGTCGGCTGGTGGAGGGGGACGGTAAAGAGGGAGCAACAGAGATTGAGGGAGTGTTTGAGATTATCTTCAAATGAGAGTATTCTTTCTATCACAACATATATATATATATATATATATATATATATATATATGTATGTATACTAATATTAAGGCCCATTAAAAAGCCTCCCCCTCACCTTCTCCCTTTGATCAGCCGACCCATGGCCCAAATGGGGAGGATTTTTTGATCCATTTAATTCTCCCTCTTGTACTTATGTCTCCTTAATTCCCAAATATCTTAAATTTATTAAACCGTAAAAATACTATTGGTAACCCAAATAAAGATACCATACACCTCTATGAAATTTCTCATAATTATAAGAGATATTAGATGACAATATACCGACCTTTGAGGGTATTGGATTGTAATATACCAACCTTTATTACTGGACAACAATATCCCTGACCTTTATACTTAGGTGAAATTATTATACCAACAATGACTAAGGGGGTGGTGACAGTGTTGAGTTACACTTAATATTATAATTTTGAGGCAAGACAAAAATAGATAAATAAATATGGCTAATAGAAGAAAGATATGAATTAATCATTATGATAATATTTGATATATCATCTTGATAATATTTGATATGAATTGATCAATCATGATAATTGGGATCCATGACATCTAAGGATACAAATTGATTTGATTATTAAGATAACTTATGTACAAATTTATGTCGGGGTATGCTAAAATAATACAAGCACAAGTATCATGATTCTTTACATATCTTTATTAATTGATTATATTTTTATGTACAACTAAGTTGTTTTTTTACATGGATATCTTTATTAATTAATAGCATGATATACATATATATGCATGTCCAATATATACTCATACATATGCAAGCTTATAAGAAAAAGTGCAATAAATGTATTTCCTGATTGATTTGACATCTCACAAAAATAATGATTGCTTGCTTTATGTATACAAGTTTGAAGTGATTATGCAAATCAAGTCTCACCATTATTAATTGATTATACTTATCATCTTGCAATACATTTACAAAAGATACATGGGATACATATATATTTGCATATCAATTATGATTTATAAGTATAACTCATCAAGAATTGAGATTATCTTGGCATATCACTTACAAGGATGACTCCCACATCTCTTGCCTATATCAATTTGCTTCTTGGAGATCATGCATGCCAAGAGTCAAGAATTGATTTATTCACTTGATTGACTCTTTGACCTTGTTGCACTATAAATACGAGGAGCATTTGATCATCTAAGGGAACAAGAGAAGAGACAAGAGGACACAAGAGAACATCTCACTTGAGCATTATTAATTCCTATTGTTATTGAGTATGAGATTAAAGTTGTATTGAGCTATTTGTTATTGAGTTGAGTGATTGAGATAATTATTGTTAGGGAGAGGATTTAAGAGTTGAGAGGTCGACTCCGTCACACTTGATTAAGAGACGATATCAACTGGTGAGATCTTGAGAGTAGAGAAGGCTCTAAGATGGGTTGTAGAAATCCATCCTAATAATAATTCGAGGTTAAATCCTAGAGTTGGAGAACTCTAGGCGGTGACGTACTCCGAAATTGAGTTCGGAGGAACATCGTAAACAACTACCGGGTTTCGTCTATCTTTTAATTTTTGTTATTTATTTTCCGCATTTTATTTAACTAGCCTAATAAAACTTTCAATTGGTATCAGAGCCTAACCTACTTTTTAAGACTTCACTGTCTGTAGGATCGATCTCATGGCTAGGTATGGATATAATTTTGATGATTTTCCTTCTCCTTTTGATGGATCTAACTACTCTTTTTGGAGTGACAGGATGAAAACGTTTATACAAACCCACTATAATGAGGTTTGGAGCATAGTTATCCATGAATCAAATGTTAATAAAGCAAGAAATGAGCGCACTGATGATTATATGAAATATGTCTCATTGAACTCAAGAGCTACGCACATATTGTTTTGTGCAATTTCTTATAATATTCTTGAACAAGTTATTAGTTGTGAAAATGCCAAGAATATTTGGGATACTCTTTATTCATTATATGGTTCTAATGAAGAATGTTTAGAATTTGGTGTGAACAAAAAGGAAGAGATTATAGTGATCGACGAATCCAAAGATCACTATGTTAAAGAGATGGTTGTGAAAGTGGAACAAGTTGAGCAAGAAAATGAAGAAGAGATTCAACCATTATCAACACTATTAGATGAGAAAAGTGAGGTAAAATCTCAAATGATCCATGGTTCTCAATCTTGTCTTGATCCAATTAATTTGAATTTTAGAACAAATATATATGGTTTAAAATTTTTCAAATATAGTACTAGGTCAATGCATGTCAAGATTAAGTAGAAAGAATTATCTACCTCATTATTATCGCCTAACCATTATGGACCCAAAAAAAAACGGGTACCAAAATCTTGTTCTAGAAATTTTCTTTTGCAGAGACCTAAGAGTAATGAACACGATTATGGATATCAAACAAAGTCTTACATTGGCAAAATCAAATGGTGTAATGAAGCTTTTAAGCTTTTCCTAAACTCAAGTGTACATGGTAGTTTTAAAGTTCCACAATCAAATGTCTTAAAAGTGGTAAGTCTTGGATTGCCTAAGGTAAAACTTCGGTAAATATTTTTAACAAAACCATCCCCTTTGATTCTAATCATATATTTAATAAGGGGAATGAATTTTCGTGATTGTAAAGTATAAGTTTGATTGGTTCTTGTTTGATTATGTGTTGCTTCAATTTTATTTTTGAAACGAAAAACATCTTGATTTCTAAATCTTTATACATTGCTTGATTTCTCATTTTGATGTATAGACCATGATTCCATAACTATTACATCTCTAATTTCCTTAAGTTAATTGAGACTTATTTGATATTTATTTACCACGTGTAAGGATCTTTATGCCACAATTATTTTTGAAAGGGGGAGGTGTTTTAAAATATTGATAAATTAATAAGGTTGTTAATTATTACAATGAAATGAGTCAAATGTGAAACATATAATATTGGATTTGAACAAGAATAATTTTGATGACAAATATCAATTTGTGAATTTACAAGCTTGACCCTTTCTTTGTTTTGGGAACGAGTATAAATTAAGGGGGAGCTATGGTATTATTTCTCATGTCATATTTTTTTAACCATTTTTAATGATGACACAGGGGGAGAAGAATACATTGATGGTAAGTATGATCATGAGCTAAGGTATGTATATCTATATCATTTCATACTAGTTGTTGAATTGTTTGTCATCATCAAAAAGGGGGAGATTGTTGGCTCTATGAAGTATATAATGATTTTGATGATAACAAACGGTAAAATAAGTTCTATATATGAGAGTGGAAATTGAATTAATTGAATTATTATGTTTCTCATATATAATACTTATTTTGGTCCAATATATTAATTGAGAATATTTGTATGGACCTTGTTATATAAATCATGTCACACCACAATATTTAAGTGAGTTATTTTGTGTGATATCATAATATTTGATTGGACAAATTTGGGAAATGTGACTTGATTAATATCATGAGAATATTGGATAAAATGAGATGTGCAAATCTAATGAATGTCCAAATGCATTGAACCAAAACATTTATCATTTTGGCAACAAGTAATATTATATAAATATTGAACTTAAATGTTTATCAAAGTTATATAATATGACATGATTCACTTGCTTGTTTCTTGAGTATTATATCTTATTGATAAGGTGAAAGAATTCAAATGCCACATCTTGTGAGAAACATATCAAGATCAAGAGATCATGCATGCCAAGAATCAAGAATTGCTTTATTCACTTGATTGACTCTTCGACCTTGTTGCACTATAAATACGAGGAGCATTTGATCATCTAAGGGAACAAGAGAAGAGACAAGAGGACACAAGAAAACATCTCACTTGAGCATTATTAATTCCTATTGTTATTGAGTGTGAGATTAAAGTTGTATTGAGCTATTTGTTATTGAGTTGAGTAATTGAGATAATTATTGTTAGAGAGAGGATTTAAGAGTTGAGAGGTCGACTCCGTCACACTTGATTGAGAGGCGATATCAAGTGGTGAGATCTTGAGAGTAGAGAAGACTCTAAGATCGATTGTAGAAATCCATCCTAATAATAATTCGAGGTTAAATCCTAGAGTTGGAGAACCCTAGGCGGTGACGTACTCCGAATTTGAGTTCGGAGGAACATCGTAAACAACTACCGGGTTTTGTCTATCTTTTAATTTTTGTTATTTATTTTCCGTATTTTATTTAACTAGCCTAATCAAACTTTCAGACGGGTTAACTGGTTTATGTTCTGACGTGACAGGCGGAGGGAAAATGACTGACCCTTACCCAGTAACCCCATTAACCCCTCCGTTTTTCTCACTAATTAACCCACGTAAAAACAATTGACCCTAACACAGTGACTAATGGGGTGGTGAACCGGTCTTTGTACTGATGTGACAGACAACCAACTAATGTCTTGTAATGTTGGTTAATGAGAAAAACTAATTTATTAATAGCGTTATAAGCCTGGGACAGTTTTTTCCCTTTGCCAGCCACGTTAGCACACATGGAGACCGATTCACCACCCCCTTAGTTACTGGTATAATGTCACCTAGGTATAAAGGTCAGTGATATTGATGTCCAATAGTAAAGGTTGGTATATTACAATCCAACACCCCCAAAGGTCGGTATATTATCATCCAAAAACACTAATTACAATCCTAAACTGGCTTGAGTACAAGAAGGTCCCGATATATCGGTCTCGGTAGAAGAATTCATAAACAATCAGGATCAATATAAAAATTATCGGAAGAGATTCATCAAGAAAAGAAAATTAAACTGATCCGATGAAGATCGTTACACTGTTAAAGTCCTGCAAAACATACACTGGGTTAGAAAAATGGAACACGCGCTTTAATTATTCGTGATTTATTGTTAACCTTGATTATTTAAACTAATTAATACGTATTAAGGGGTTGATTTTCATCGGGTTATTACAGTGTTAGAAACTATGACCAATGACTCCAACTCCGTGAATATTATTAAAAAGTTGGGTTCGATAACGCAGAGATTGTGCCACCTCTAAACCATTCAGGAGGTCTATGGGCTCTTTGGAATAATAGCAATGTTCATGTGGCTACTTTAAGTAAACAGCAAAGAGCGATACATCTTATTATGCATGATGTAGAGAGACAGAAGAACTGTATAATCATAGGTGCTTATGGTCCTGTCGACCAACGGGACAAAGAGGATTTCTGGTGCAAGATGACAAACCTGCATGCTACATTTGATCTTCCCTAGTGTCTAATTGGGGATTTTAATGAACTAGAATCGGGACTGGAAAAGCAGGGTGGAAACCCAGCTTCTCGAAATAAGGTGGAAATGTTAAATGAATTTTTGGGAAACATCAATGGAGCATCAGCAATGGTAAGGGGTGGACTGTTCACGTGGAAGAAAAAAATTCATGGACATTGGATTTTTAAAAGACTAGACAGAGCAATGATGAGAAATGACTTTTATGAGGTATACCCTGATACAGTTTCGTATCACGGCACATTCACCTTTTCGGATCATTGCCTTATCTTTTTGGAAACCTCTTAAAGGACAAAAAAGGGCAAAAACTACTCGTTTCGATACCAGCTTTTCTGGAGTCAATATGACCAAATGAAACAAATTACTAGGAAAATGTTGGCTCGGCCACAAAATGGATCCCCCATATTTCGTATCGCATAGAAACTGAAACTTGTGAAACATGAACTAAAAGATTGGGCTTGGAAACAGTTTGGACACTTCAAGAGTAAATTGGATGTGAATTTGGAAAAAAATGGTTATATTGAACATAAACTCTTAGATAATCCACAGAGTGTTAGGTTTAATCAATGGTTAAATAGGATGATTAAACAAAGAGAGAAACTCATACTGTACAATCAAAAATATTGGGGTAGACTATCTCGGAGAAAATGGTTGGTAGATGGGTATCGTAACTCAGCCTATTTCCAAAGAGTTACCAAGGCCAGGATGAAACACCAGGGTAACATAAAGATGAAAATGGAGGATGGAATCTGGTTAGATTCAGAAAAAGAAATTGGTGATCAATCTGTAGAAGACTTAAGGAAAAGATTTACCTCCCAGCTAGAGGTGGGCAGTGGGTCGGGTGCCCTATGGGCTGCAAGGGTCAAGACTGGATTTTTAAGGTCAAAGCCCATTCAAAATCGAAAAGGGGGCGGGCTGTTCATGGGTCAACAAAATTAGGGCCAAAGTTGGGTATCTCGCGCGTCAGTTTAGGGTCAGAAAAAATAGGGCCAAAACTAGGTTTTCTCGCTCAGACGCTCACATCTCACCTTCGTAGTTCTCACTCTCGGGGCCTCTCCCTCTCACTTTCTTCCTAGTAAACGCCAACGCCGTCGCCGGAAACAATCGTTGTCTCACCTTCGATCTCCCTCTCACTTTCTTCCTCTCTTCTCACTCGAATCGCTAGGGACTGGGGAACGATTTTCGATTCTCACCTTCTCACTCGAATCGAATTGTTGGGGACAAGAGCTTCATGCTTAATCCGGTTAGTTTCTATGACTTTTGTGCTAATTGTTGGATTTTTTGTGCGTTTTGTTCAGATTTAGTGTTAGGGTTAGGTTTCCTTTTCGTCAGTTTTCTTTGGTGGTTTAGGTTAGGTTTAGGGTTACGAGCCCCGACATGCAGCGATCATGCAAATCTTTGCATCAAAATATTGATTTGAATATAATTCAGCTACTGCGTTCTGCAACTTGAGTAGTGGATTGATTTTTGTTTGAGTTGTGGATTGATTTTTGTTTGAGTTTGGGGGCAGAGAGTGTTGCTACTGCATTCTGCAGCTTCTACTTGTTCATATTACAGAATATGTTCATGCAAAATGTTGGTAGTAAAAGCTTTGAGCAAAGAATTTGAATAAAGTTCATGCAAAATGTTGGTGAATGGTGAGTTGGTGACTGGTGGTAAAAGGTTTGATTATTGAATGAGTTTTGGTGCCTATAAAATAATGAGATAAGTATCCAGGTCAAAAAGTACATACACAACACTTGAAATATATCAATCTGTTACTTCATTCAACTTTAGTTACCTAACTCAATCTTTGACAAATTAATGATCATTCTAATTTCTAACAAAACAAAGCATCATTATTCAATATTCATTGAATACCCAGAAAACTTTTACCCAGAAAAAAAGAAGGTGGCATCAAATTCATACCTAACTAACCTAAGATAATAGGGGAATTCTTCAAAAGTGATTTGCCCAGCAACCTGTTTGGATAATTCAAGGTCATTTTGCTCAGCAAAAATGATATCCAAGGCATAATTATTTTGAAGTTGGATATGTCACAAAAACTTTGAATGATGCTTGCTTTTGATTTTGGGCTAGTGATTTGCCCAGCAAATCAACATTGCTAGAAACAAACCCAGTAGTGGTACTTGTAAACATTGTAGAAGGACAAGATTGAGTACACTGTTGATTTCTTAGCTGCAAACTTCCATGCCATATCATCGCTCTTTGCTTGACAAGCTTTTGACAATGGCGTGGGTAGGAGGCTCAGTGTGTCTGCAAGAAAGGAGGGAGTGCAGTAGCACCTTTATTTTCAACAGAGGGTGTGTTGGCTGGAATTGGCAAGATTTCAAGGATAGTAGGTTGTTTGTCATACTTTACAGGCTATCAAATACACATTTGGGTGACTTTTTGTGGGAGTGAAGGGGTGTTCTATGATTAGTATAATAATGCTTGCAATCTAGGCCTAAGGTGGCAATGTAGTAGTGTTTTCCAGTGTAGTGAATGATGTGGGTGGCGTACTGTGAACAAAGCCCATTAACATTCTTATTATGGACCTTGGTGCATTATTGTGCTCATTTTGGCACATGAATATTGGATGAATAAAATTTGGTTGACAAGGCCTTTACTTATAAAAAAAAAAGAAGGATATTAGGATGTATTGTGATTATGTGAATTATGTGATGATTTATGATTGTGATCTCATATTTTTGTTGTGTGTTATACTTATAGTGATGGAAAGCCAATCAACTTCAAGGCAAGTGGCAGAAGATGGTTATAGTGAGTACACTGCTCCCCCTCCTAAAAGAAGGAAGAAGTCCACAGTGTGGAGAGAACTCATAGAGGGGACGAATGGTCAAGGTGAGCCAACTGCTACTTGTAAACATTGTAAGATTGCTTTGTGTGCTAATACGGGTAGTGGTACTTCTCATTTGAGGAGGCACCTAAATAGATGTGCTTTAAGACCTATTGGGTATGTTCCTACTGAGGGAGGTAGTGATGATGAGGGAGCATTCATTTTTGACATGTCTGAGCTTAGGAAATAAATTGTGCTATATATTGTAGAAGGGACTCATTCCTTTACTACCGTTGAGGAACCTGGTTTTAGGAGAATGATGTCTAAAGCTAACCCAAACTTTGTGCCATTTAGTCGTTCCACGGCTCAAAGGGAGTTATTGTCTATGTTTGTGGGAGAAAGAGAGAAGGTGAAGGACATGGTAATGAAATCTCCTGGTAGGATTTGCTTGACCACTGATAATTGGAAGTTTAACCATACTCACCAACACTACATTTGCATCACTGCGCATTTTGTGGATATTTATTGGAAGCTACAACAGAGAATTCTTAGGTTTAGAGCTTTGGCGCTTCCTTATGATGGCCAAAGCATAGCAAATGAGGTCTTTTTGTTTCTTAGTCAGTGGGGAATTGTGGATAAGATACTCTCAATCACTATGGATAATGCTAGATACAATGATGTGATGATGTCTAGTCTCAAAAGAAGTCTTACGCCTAGAAACGGGTTGGTTTGTGGTGGTGCGTTTTTCCACATAAGGTGTTGTGCGCACATCTTGAATCTCATTTTGCAAATGGGCTTGAATATGATCAATGAAACACTAGATAAGATTCGAGGGTTCGTGAAAGTGTTACTTAAATCTTCTCAAAGAAGTAAGGAGTTTTACGATAATGTTGAAAAGGTTTTTCACCTAGATGTGAAAAGGAAGTTAAACCTAGACATGCAAGTCCGTTGGAATTCAACATACAAGATGTTGGACAATGTCTTGTATTATAAGGATGTGTTTGTGTATCTTTTGTCAACGGATTCACCATTGAAAGCTCATGTACCCTTAGAAGATAAGTGGGAGAAGGTGGTTGTAATACATAAGTTTCTCAAGTTGTTCTACGAAGTGACTTGCATGTTTAGCGCCACTAAGACTCCAACATCGAATTTGTATTTTAAAGGAGCTTGGTTGATTCATTGTCGGTTGCTTGAGGCAACTCAGGGTCCTCATGACTTCTTAGCTAACATGGCAAATCAAATGCTTGTTAAGTTTCACAAATATTGGTCTGAGTATAATTTATATTTGTCTTGTGCTGTTATCCTTGATCCAAGGTTTAAAGTTAAATTTGTCGAGTACTGTTTCACGAAGTTGCTTAATTCTCCTGATGAAGTCACAAGGCGGGTTGATAATGTGTTGGTCGCTTTGAGTACATTGTATGATGAATACACACATCAACCAGTGTCAGTTTCACCAGCTGTCTCTTCTTCTCCTCTTACTAGTGGCCTTGGAGAAGAATATTTTGAGGATTACAATAGTTTTCAAGGTAGAAGTTCTAGGCCACAATCTGGAAGATCACATCTTGATTTGTACTTAGAAGAGTTACCCCTTGATAGGAACTCAGAGATAGATGTTTTGAAGTATTGGTATGGAAATTCAGTAAGATTTCCCGAGCTTTCTGCTATGGCAAGGAATTTATTAACTATACCCATTAGCACGGTAGCTTCAGAGTCTGCATTTAGTCTTGGAAAAACCATTTCTCCCACCCGTAGTGCACTTAAGCCCAAGACTGTGCAAGCACTAGTATGTCTTCAAGACTGGCGGCGGGCAGAATATGATGTTATGGCAGCGACGACAATTGACGATAATACGGACGAGGAGGTGGATGATGAGGATGACACAAGTCACTATTTTTAGGTAATTCCTTTGGTATTATAAAATATGTTAATTTATTTCTATTATGATTGGATGAATTGTCCCTAATTTTTGAAATTTTTCTTTGGACAGGGTTTGTTCTTTTTCTCGGTCAATCAATCTAATATATTCATTATAGAAGATTGAGTTTTTGGTCCTATTCGGTGTTTGAAGTCTTTGATCACACAAGGTTTATTTTTTTAATGCTTCATTCAAAGTTTTTGTATTTTGGGTTGAATTGCCTAATAATTCCTTATAATATGTGTAAAAATTGTTCTCTAGGTTATTATGCCAGTTCATGAAGTTCTCAAGTATATGAATCAAGTTTATCAAGAATATACAATTAGCTATTTCGAATGTAATTATGTCATTTTGGATGTAATTTTGGTCCTACTATTTGGGATATAATTATGTAATTTTGGTCCTACTATTTTGGATATAATTATGTGGATATTAAAAAAAGGGGGGGTGGAGCAGAAAGTCCAAGCAGCAGGAAAAAAAAATCAGATTTTAATAGCATGAAAAAAATCAGATTTTAATAGCATGAAAAAAATCAAATTTTAATAGCTGGTAAAAAAATCAAATTTTTATAATAGGGAAAAAACAGATTATAATAGCAGGGAAAAAAACATATTATAATAGCAAGAAATAACTGATTTTAATAATAAGAAAAATAAAATCATCCAATAAAAAAAAGAAATCAGTTTTAATAACAAACAGCAGCAGAAAAAAAATAATCAAATGTAAATGGGTGGGTCATGGACGGGTCAGGGTCAGCTGGCCCATGATTGACCCTACTCCTTGTCTCAAAAGTGTTGACCCGACCCTAGCCCATAAGGGTAAAGGGTCAGCCCTAACCCGGCCCATTGCCCTCCTCTACTCCCTGCGAAACTCAGCATTACCTAGGATGGGCGGGGAAATTACCCATGTCATCTCCCCTGAGGATAATACCAGACTTACTGGCATTCCAACGACTGAGGAAATCAAGGCAGCAGTGTTTGACATGGATCCTTTCAAAACTCCAGGACCTGATGGTTTTGGTGCGGGTTTTTTATCAGGATGCATGGGAGTGTATACAACATGACATATTTAAGGCGGTTCAAGATTTCTTTGAACATGGTCGTCTTCTAAAGGAACTTAATCACACTTTTATTACCCTCATCCCCAAAAATGACAATCCGAGCCAGAAAACCCATTACTGGCCTATCAATATATGCAACACGTTTTATAAAATTATAGGAAAAATCATGGTAGCCCGCCTCCGCCCAATACTAAGAACTTGTCTCACCCTTTCAAAGCGCCTTTATCCCGAGAAGGGCTATTCAGGATAATATTCTTCTGACGCATGAAATAATGCATAAGTTTAAGAATTCGACCTCAAAAAAGGGATGGGTGGCAATGAAACTTGGCATGGAAAAAGCATATGATAGGATTGAATGAGATTTCTTGAAAGAAGTCTTAAATAGAATGAGGTTTAGCGAAAATTGGTTGATCCTGGTTGACCAATGTGTCAGTACGGTCACCTACTCCATGTTGATAAATGGTGTGTCTGCAGGGATTTTCAGAGCCTCGCGAGGTTTAAGACAGGGAGACCTTCAGTCTCCGTATCTATTTATTCTATGTATGAATGTTTTTAATCAGTGGTTAGAAAAGGTAGTGGATAACTCCAAGTTGGGGATCAGAATAAAGCTAGCGCCTAGATCCCTAAAAATACTTGGGCTGTTTTTCACGGATGATTGTCTCCTCTTCTGCAAGGCTACGACTAGAGCGGCAAATACCCTGAAGAAAATCCTGTTAGAGTTCTGCAATTGCTCAGGTCAATTGGTTAATTTTCATAAGTCCAAACTTCTGTTTTCAAAAAATACTCCGCATCAAGCTAGGGAGTCTATTAAGGGCATTTTTAATATCCCAAGCACATAATCTCTAGGGAAATACCTAGGATGTCACCTTCCCCATAATCGCCAGAATAACCAAATCTATAATAAGCTCATTGGGAGGGCGACGGATAGAATGGCTGCCTGGAAAGCCAACTCCCTCTCCAAGGCAGGTCGGGTAGTCTTAATTCAGGCTAACTTGGAATCCTTGCCAGCCCCACGCTATGCAATGTTTTTGGCTTCCTAAATCGACGTGCTTAAACCTAGACAAAATAAACAAGAATTTTTTTCCAGAAAAAGGATGGCGAGAACCGTGGGATCGGATGCCAATGGTTGCTTGAGATACAATTTGTATGCCTAAAGAATATGGGGGTCTTGGCCTCCGAAAGACGTAAGCAATAAATATGACATTCCAATGTAAATTAGCGTGGAGAGTAAGAACGGTATTTGGGAAAAAATCATGAGGGAAATGTATCTTAGAACGAGTGGATTTTTTTTACTGCTCTGTTAAGTCCATGGACTCTACAGTGTGGAGAAACCCTGTTAAAGTTATAGATATCCTAAGGGCGGGCATGCGTTGGAGGATTGGGGATGGAAAATAAGTAAAATTTTGGAAGGACATACGGGTTGAGGAGGCCCCATTAAATGAAACACTAGATAGAACAGATAATGACGATCATGACATAACCATTAGTGAGTTCATTTCCTACGATAAAGTTTGGGAAGAAGCTAAACTATGACAACACATTCAAGATCCTAGAATTATGCAAAAATACTAGGGATTCCTCTTCCAATTACAGATATAAAAGACAAACTATGTTGGGGTTTAGCTGCTTCGGGTACTTTCACAACCAAGACTACTCTTAGAATCATCCGAGAATGTACCAATTTCTCAAACAAATGGTAGTATAGGTGGATTTGGGATATTGACATTCCTTCTAAAATAGGAATTTTTCTGTAGATGTGTCTTCATAATGCACTTCCAACTAGGGGAACCCTTCTGAGGAGAGGGATCCAACTGGACCCTGTTTGTCCACTTTGTCTTAAAGACATTGAAAATATAGATCATCCTTTTTGGAAGTGCTCAACAATTAGTAGATCCTGGAACTTAGCAGTCCAGCATGGTTGAATTCCAATAATTTTGTCCAGCAATTTCTAGATATAAACAAGCATTCATTGTACAATTCAAATCTAACTCGGGGGGTTTTCCTATTGTTGACAATTTGGAAGCAGCGGAATGAAACAGTCTTCCGACACAAGATTTCTCGTCCATTGAACTGTCTCATCCAAGCAAAACAAATTTCGGCGGAATGGCAAATTCGCAATCATAACCAGGTAGATTTAGAGGGCAACGAAATTCTGGGGAGCCCTACTCTTCTCTCCACCTTGTGAAGTGGGAGGCTCCCCCAATAAGAGTGTTCAAACACAACTTCGATGGCTCGCTCCTCAACAATTCGGTGGCGGGAGGATACATTGTCCGAGATTGGAGAGGGGGGTTGCTGAGAGCTGGGGTGCGAACGTATGGGGATGCCTCTATCTTGGTTGCTGAGGCTAGAGCTCTGAGGGATGGACTGATGGGCGTCTGCGAGGTGGGGTTTAAAAATATCATCATAGAAGGTGACAACTTAGTAGTAATCAAATCAACTAAAGGGTGAGTTTTCAATCCCTTGGCAAATCAAAGGTCCTATCCAGGACATCCGTATGTTGATGGCAAGATGTCACGTTTTCGAAATCTCCCATATCTACAGGGAAGCAAATGTCGCTGCTGACTGATTATCAAATCAAGGACACATATCATCAGCGGTGAGGGATTAGTCCACTATCAACGACCCAACCTTAAATAATATTATCTGCCTTGACAGAACGGGACGATTTCTTGCGAGAAGGCATCATTAGCCTGCTTTCTCTCTTTCTTACCCCTTGTTAAAAAAAATCCTTCCTTCCAAAAAACATAATTAAATATAGCATAAACGAAAAGCAAATGCTCCTATTAATTTTAAAAAGTCAAAACAAGGACACATATCATCAGTGGTGGGGGATTGGTCCACTATCAACGACCCAACCTTAAATAATATTATCTACCTTGACAGAGCGGGACGATTTCTTGCGAGAAGGCATCATTACCTTGCTTTCTCTCTTTCTTACCCCTTGCTAAAAAAATTCCTTCCTTCCAAAAAACGTAATTAAATATAGCATAAACGAAAAGCAAATACTCCTATTAATTTTAAAAAGTCAAAAAAATAAAGGAGCCTGGTGTAAGTAAAAGTATTAATTTATTGAACTTGCAAAGCAAATGAGAAGAAATTTAAAAAACCGACTAACGTCGAAAAACATAAAATTAACGTTAAAAGTAACTTTCATGTCTACCTACAAATTTGAACCCTTGACCTGATTGAATCCCAAGAATTGGCCTGTTAATTCTTCTTTATGCAGTGTAATATTCTTCTTTATGCAGTGTGATGTTCATGTTAATGGTTACGATTACTCATGTTGAGCAATGTTTTTGTTTGATCGATGTGTTGATCATTACTAATCAACATGATATTCATGTTGATGTCACTTGTTATTTATATTGATGTAAATGACTTTCAATGTCTACTTGTGAGATATATGTGTGTATGTGAATGTTCATTGTGGGGGTGATGTTCTTTTTATGTGTTTATGATCATGTGTGTTACAGTGCTTGTTCATGTCAAATGTTAGGCATTAATGTGATGAGGGATGATTATGGTGATTGGGGGGGGGGGTTCTTTCTTGTGTTGTGTGATGTTTATGTTGACGTAACTGGTTGTTCATACTCGGATCAGTTTAATTTTTTCTAGTGAGTAAATTGCATCTACTATACCTAAGATTTGCGGTAATAATTTTTACACACCCCACATTTGTGAAATAATTTTTACCTTACCTCACAATAGCTCTAAGTGTTTTATATCCTACCTGAAGTTTGACGTAATAATTATTACACACCCCACTTTTGTTAAATAATTTTTACCTTGCCTCACATAAATTGTAAGTGATTTTTACCGTACTTGAGGTTTGTTGTAAGTGTTATTGCAACACTACAACATAACAAGGATGTCACGGCTTAACAGAGCGATCCATATCGTATTGGACGCAGAATTTCTTTGTGCGACTGATAACTTATATAATGAAATGTTTAGCTAGGAGTAGTGGTATTATTTATTTGTCACTTTTTATTTTTATTTCTTACTGTGAATAACTTAAATCATGATGTATGAGTCAATAACTAGCTATGTATGGGTAAATTCACATTTTGGTGGAAATCGATAACTGTGAAAGGGTTTAGGATTGATCTACGTGATCGGCAGTGCAGAGGGTAGTAAGGAAGGAATGAGAGGTTAGGGAAAGTTTAATGGAACATAGATTTTATTGTAGATGACGGAGGTTGAGATTTTATTGTATGGGTAAATTCACATTTTGGTGGAAATCGATAACTGTGAAAGGATTCATGACATTCAAATGTTGTTTTGGATTCTAGATCTTCAGTAGTAATGGTGGAAATTGAAGATCTAGATTTTCAGTAACACTTACTGCCATAACACGTTAAGTAAAAATCACTTACAACTATTGTGAGGTAGGGTAAAAATTATTTCACAAAGGTGGTATCTATAATAATTATTACGACAAACCTCGGGTAGGATAAAAAACACTTAGAGCTTACGTGAGGTAAGGTAAAAATTATTTCACAAATGTGGGGTGTGTAAAAATTATCACAGCAAATCTCAGGTAGGGTAAATGTAATTGACTCTTTTTTCTAGTTGTGTAGTCTTGTAATCAATGGATGAAAAATTAATGAAGACTTCTATGTTTAATGAAGGAGGTTGTGTTTAATGATGGTGTCTGTGTTTAATGAATACATTTTTTCCCTTTTTTTTCTAACTCACATGGGTTCTCCTCCCAAAAATTAAAAAAGGTCAGCCAATCAAAATTAAGTTTAATCTATACAAATAAAGATAAAACAACCAATAAATGAATCATAAATCTATATATTATAATAGAAATCGTTGTGGACCCCATGAAATAAAGCCACGCGAGTGTTTCTCGAAGTCTAGACCAATCACAGCGTAATAAATTGTATTTTATTTTCAATTTCTTTCCAGATTTTATGTACAATTAAAGAAATTAAAAAATATATCCTTAATCCACGTCTATTTGACACAAATTACATTCAAAACGAGTCCTGCTAAGTCTCAAAAAGTAGTGTTCAATTTTAATTTTAATTGTATTTTATTTTCTATTTCTTTCCAGATGTTATTTATAATTAAAGAAATTAAAAAATATATCATTAATCCACGTTTGTTTGACAACACTTACATTCAAAACAAGTCCTACTAAGTCTCAAATAGTAGTGTTCAATTTTAATTTTAATTGTATTTTATTTTCTATTTCTTTCCATATTTTGTTTACAATTCAAGAAATTTAAAAATATATCCTTAAACGAGTCCTACGAAATCTCAAACAGTAGAATGAAATTAAATTTAATTACACCACTAAAACCAAACCGTCCACAACTAATGACCTTAATATCCGAAACACTTCAAAACCATTACCAATTAGATTATTAACATGACCAGTGCGGTTAGCTCAATGAGATTAATGAGTTTTGTAGATATCTATATAAATATAACACGTGTTAAAAGTTATATCTATTTCCCAAATATTAACATATTACTATGAATCTATTTTCTCAAACAACATCCTAAATATCCCAAAATTAAATCTCTCTTCATCTACAGTCAGGAGAAAGCAAGATCAATGTTATCGTACTTCAGAATCAAATAGGCATAATCATTTACGCTCCATCAATAAGCTTCACATTCATAAACGTTTTCCTCAATATTCATCAGTAAGTTTCACATCCATGACTTTTATACAATTTCAAAAGTAACTAATTGAGTTACTCCGTGCATCACACGGATTCGGGCCTAGTTTTGTAATTAATGGCTGAGATTTATTATGCTTCCATGCTTACCTTTCGATTCTTTCTTTTTCTTCGATAACTAGGTTTGAAATATTGTTTGTGATATCTAAATCTTCAAAGTTTCATCATGCAACTATGGATGTTTCTTAGAAACATTCTCTTTAATGTATTTATACTTTATAGATTTGTTCAATATGACCTATTCTTTAGAAAGGTATGTAGGAAGTTACACAACCTAAAATACCTTGCATACCTAAAATTGTTTAGAAAGGTATGAATTATATTTTCCACATTACTTATTAAATATATGAATTTTTAAACATATATGATATATAAGGTAGCTAACGTGAGAATTAAAGTGGTGTGAGAAAGATGAAATAAAGTGAGATAAAGTAGAACAAGTGAAATAGTTTTATCCGACCACACAAAAGAACATGACCCTTATTAAATATTGTAAATACATATTTAAAAATGGGTTTTTGGTTGGGAAAAATCCGTACTGATGGCCTTGTGATCGAGAAAAATCTAAAGTGACTTTTTGGCCGGTGGCAGTCTATACTTATTCGTAATTTTCTCATAGCATCCCAAATTGAATTTCCGGCACCGGAATGATGATGTGGCAACCGGAGCACGTGCCGTCTTAAATAAAAGCATGCCACGTCGGTATTTTTAATTCAATTTTAGTTTTGTTCAGATGCCAGCTAATATTCACGAAAATTAAATGGGAAAGGAAATAGTTTGTCATGTCTGCATTGAATGCTCTCACCTAACTGTTGGATTAGCCTCTCTCTATCTACCAAACCTAATAGTGCCGATTAATCATCCAAAAAAACAACATTTAAAAACTTTCGAAATGCAGATCTTCGGTGAAACCCAGATTCATGCATGATAGAAGGCAGAGAAAAGGTGCGATATTTCAAGTTTTTTTGTTCTTGGAGACAAAATTTAGCAAAGAAGGAGGTTTAAAATTGTGATCTCAAACGTTTTATTGTTGAAGACTTGAAGGAATCAAAGGTTAGTTTCGAAAATCTTAATTCGTTCTGGGTGAAATTGTTGCTTTTATGTTTCACTATGTTTGTTTATGTCTGGGTTGAGTATGGTTTTAATGTTAAGTTTGGGTTGTTGTTTAGTAATAATTGAAACTGTTTGGGTTTGTTCGGTTTTAGGGTTTGCCATTGAAATGTGTTTTGTTTTTCTTCTACAGTAATCATGGATGTTCTCACGTTGCACTTACATTATGGGGGAAAATTTGTGTGGAAGGGTAGAAAGATGAAGTATGTTGGAGGAAACTGTCGACTGATAAAGGATTTTGAAGTTGATAAACTATCCTTCTTTGAGATCAAAGGAATTGGGGAAATTGACATTTGGTTCAGAAATTTGGAGGGTGTATTCTATGTTCTGCCTGGTCGAACCATGGAGAGGGGATTGAGACAACTAATCAGTGACAATGACTCATGTGCAGCTATGAGTGCAGCTATGGTCGAACCATGTAGCTATGGTCGAACCAAAGGAGATCTCTATGAGTGGTTAGTCATGGCTATTCGACTAACTAATGTTCTTTATGCTTTACTGAGATTGATGAATCAGGTTTTGAAGCACCTTATTAGCAAGTGTGTTATTGTCTACTTTGATGACATGCTTGCGAATAACAAGAGTGAGAAAGATCATACTTTTCACCTCCAATCTATTATGGAGATCTTGGCTCACGAAAAGATGCATGTGAATCTATCCAAGTGTTACTTCTTCATCAACAACATAGTCCTTCTTGGCTATGTACTCTCGGCTGAAGTGATCCAGATTGATGAAGAGAAGGTCAAAGCTAGCAAGGAGTGGTATACTCCAACTAATATTCTTGGTGATCAAATCTTCCACGGCTTGACTTCTTTCTATAAGAGGTTTGTGAAGAATTTCAGCACTATTCTATCACCTATGGCCGAGCTACTAAAGTCTAAGAAGTTTTCATGGGCTCCAACAATCCAACAAGTGTTCGACACCAGCAAAAGAAAACTTTGCACCACACCTGTCCTAACCCTACACAACTTTAATAAGAAGTCTGAGGCTGAGTGTGATGTTTATGGAGTTAGTATTGGAATTGTTCAATCAGTTCTATCTCAAGAGGGTCGTCCTTTAACTTATTACTGAGAGAAGTTCGGTGACCCTAGATTCATGGAAGAGAATCGAAGCCAATTTCGCTTGTACAGTAAGAAGATCTCTTTCAGTCCATCAAGTTCAAAACCAAATTCTTGGTCACCTGAGAAGAATGCTGGAGATCTGTCTAAACCTGGTCTCACCTTTGGGGACCCAAGGTTCATAGAGAATAATGGAGAGCAGCCCGAACCATCTATTGAGGAGATCACAGCTCACGTGAAGGTCCTGATTCACGTAGAGTTTACAGTTGGGCCAACTGAAGTCTTTAAACTTGAACCTCCAAGTTTGAGGACAAACTTCTTCCAACAAGGGGGGAATGATGTATTTTGTCCCACGCCAAATACATCCCAAGAGGCCCAATACAATTTCAAGGAGGTAGAACAAGCTATAGAGGAAAACATGAGCATAGAGGCCCATAGGCCCATACATATTGTGTGCTCCTTATGGCAAGAGGATGTCCAAACATCCTAGGATCTACAAACCACACGCCCAACAAGCCCAAGAAAGGCCCAAGGTCACGTTCATGAAGGCCAACTTCGTCATTTGTGTTCTTTTTGGATGTATTTTTATTTTATAGTTTTATTATTTCGGTGTGTTTTAAATTAATTAGGAGTAGATAAATCTAGAACATTCTAAACTGTTCCAAAATGTTCTAGAAAGTCAAAGTAGACGTGTGATAGGAGTAATTAGGCGCCAATTGGTTGTTATCCTAGATAAGGTTGGCTTATTTTGTAACTAATCCATATTGGATTAGGAAAGCCTAAACCTATTAGGATAAGTAGTTTGTAACCAACTCCCCTTAGGATAAGGAGTCCTAATCCAAGGGAGAGTAGTAGTAGTAGGCGTCTAGGAGCAGGAAGACTTAGCTTGCACGCCAAGCTGGGGTTGTTAGAAACCCTAGGTTCAAGTCTAGTATAAATAGCCTAGGCTTGTAATCGTTTGAATCATTCCAGTTTAGAAATATGAATCAAGCTTTGAGCTTACCCCTTGAGTGTTTGGATTAACCCTCAACCCCTCTTCTATTGTATCTTGGTGTGGTAACCAAGTGGTTTAGGAAGAACTTGATCCTAGGTTGCGGTCTAGATCAAGAAACCCTAGATTGTCCTTCTTGTGGATTCAAGTAGGAAATCTAGTTCTATCCCTTTATCTTACTATCTCTTAGAAAGATAATATCTACCCTCACCCTCCATCCTTTCCAACGCCATCCTCATCCCCTTCATCACTACCAATTCGTCCACCCTCCCCTTCCCTCACAAAATAGCTCAACCAACTCCCTCTCTCTCCATAACAACTTCCTAACAACTTTCTCTCTCCTCCAACAACCTCACAAACCTCATCCTCCCTCCTTCACCTCACGTCAACCCTCCTCTTTTCTCTCCCCTCTTCACGTCAACTCTAGCCCTTTCCCATCCCAAGAATCATCCCTTCCCTTTTCAAGATTCAATCTTTCTTGAATCTTGAAACCATAAAAGCCCTCACGGCAAAATTCCCTTTCACTTTTCCCACCTTTCACACGTGAACCACCCCCACCTTAACCCTAAATTCTCGTGCGGTGTCCCACTCTTAGATCGTTTGCACGTCACCCCTATGATGTGTAATTGATCAACCGCTCTCTTGATCCCATTATACATCACAAACCTAAACCCAAAACCAAACCCAAACCACCACCTTCTAAGCCCAACTCACCCCAACCCCAGCCCAAATGACCACCTTCTAATCCCAGGTCACCCATAACCAAGCCCAAGTCACCATCTTGCAAGCCCAAATCAACCATACAGAAACCCAAATCAGCAATTGCTCCACCCAAATCATCTAGCCCCAAGCCCTAAGTCCCACCTCCCAAATCCAACCCCCTACTTTCTAAGCCCAATCCCAAGCCCACTAAACCAGAATCACAAACTTTCAACCCCAACCACCAACCATCTAAGCCCAAATCCTTCCATTCCATTCCAAGCCCAAACTCCAACCTCCTAAGCCAAAATCTCAAAGTCCCAAACACACCATCCTACCACCCAAGCTTGAGTACTTGGAGGAATCTGATTTTAGTGATGATGACTCTGAGGACTCTTCATACAAACGTCATGAAGAAGTGGATTCAGCAGATGAAGTAGATTCAGCAAAAGTGGTGGGTATGAAGAGGAAAGGGAAAAGAAGAATGGATGATCCAGATGATGAAGAACTACAACAATTGGCATAAGATTATCAGGAGGAATATTTCCTTGAGTCAGATGTTGACACTAGTGATGATGAAGTGCATATTACTTACCAAAGGGTGAGGGAGTTTTCTAAGCTAAAAGAAGCTACAATTAAACGAGTTGTAATGCAGACTTCAACAAGGATGGAGTTAAGGAACAGGGAGGCTGAGACAAGAGAGGATGATGGTGATATGAACAGAAAGCCAACTGTGGAGAGTGAGTATGAGGATTCAGATGCAGACATGGAAACCCCAGATTCCAGTGAGTGTGAGGAAGACTGCAACAGATTGTTGAGGAGGAGAGACAAGCCATGCAAGGTTACCATTGATGAGAGGACAAACTTTAAGAACTTTGAATGTAAGGTAGGGATGAAATTTGGGACTATGGAGAATTTCAAAGATGCAATGATCAGATATGCATTGTTCCAAGGTAGAAACTTGAAAATTGACACTTCGGACCGCAGGAGACACAGGTTGTGTGTTAGATGCGTAGGAGGTTGTAAGTTTCAGATCTATGTTTCTTGGCATGAAAGGTTGGCGACATATATCCTTAAAAGCCTAAATAGGACACATACTTGTCAGAGGAACATGACCAGGAATAGACAACTGAAGTCTAGTTGGGTTGCTAAGTATTATTTGGTGAGGTTTGTTGAAGATCCCTTTTGGAAAGGTACTGACATTAGGAAAACTTTGCAACAAGACTTAGGAATATGTGTGAACTACTATTTTCCCGACAAGGTGAGAAGGGCAGCTGCACAACTATTACATGGGAGCATGAAGGATCACTACATGAAGTTTGGTTGATACTTGGAAGTGTTGAAAAGGACCAACCCCAACAGTATGTACCAACTGGAAATTATTGAGAAGCCCTTGTGTGATCCCACTTTTCAGAGGTTCTTTGTTTGTTTTGTGGGGCTGAAAAAGGGGTTCATTGGTGGATGTAGACCAGTCATATGCATTGATGCTGGATTCCCAAAAACCTTTCTTGGTGGGACATTGATGAGTGCTGTTGGTTATGATGCAAACAACCAAATGTTCCCTATAGCTTGGGCAGCAGTTAAAAGTGAAAACAATAGCAGCTAGGAGTGATTCTTATCCAAATTCAAAGAGTGCTTCGAGCTAACTGATGGAAGTGGACTGACAATCATGTTTGATCAACATAATGTGAGTACACTAACCAAATTCAAATAGTACTTTCTGTTCAAACCTATTACTTTCTGTCCAAATTTATTTCTTTGCCTAATTTTGTTATTTTCTGATAAGCATAATTACTGTCCTAATTTCTCTTGTAAGCATACATTCAAATGTGGTTATGAGCCTAATTTCTTTCTGTACAATTTTTCCCATTTTTAATTACTTTATGTCCTAATGTTGTTTCTGGACTAATATCTGGACTAATATCTGCTGTATTTTTGCGTTCCTTACAGTCCATCCTTCATGGGATGAGGACAGTGTTACCAAAATTTGAGCACAAAAATTATGCTCGTCATATTTATGCTAATTGGCACAAGATTCACAAAGGGGATGAGTTAAAGATGCTGTTTTGGACAGCTGCAAAAGCATACAATGAGACTGATTTTAGCTTTGCCATGGATAATCTCAAGAGGACATCTCCCAAGGTAGCTGAGGACTTTTTAAGAAAAGATCCTAAGACATTTTGCAGAGCTTTCATTCGAACAAACCCAAAGTGTGATGCTATTGTAAGTAATATGGCCGAGACTTTCAATGCATATGTAGTTAATGCTAGAGGGAAACACTTGATTTATATGCTAGAGGACATTAGGGTTGCATTGATGGAAAGGGTTGCTTTGAAGCGGATGGGAATGGAAAACTCACCAGATGAGATTTGCCCTAGGATTAGGAAATCTCTTGAGACAGAAAAGGAGAAGGCCATGCTTTGCTTCCCAAGTACTGTAGCAGGGAATATGAAGTTCCAAGTTGACCATGGGGCCGAGAAACATGTAATTGACATGAAAAATGCAACCTGTAGCTGCAGAAAATGGGATGTGAGTGGAATCCCTTGTTGCCATGTCATTCGATGTGCTGAGTGGTTGAAGGAAAAGCCTGAAAAACATGTTAATTCATACTACACAAAGGAGTGTTACCTCAAGTGTTATGAGCATTGTATAAACCTGATGCATATTCATATCATAAGCATCATGAAGAAGTTATCAAAGATCTTACAATTCTCATAAATGAGCTACAAGCTTCTAATTCCCGTGACATCCATGGTAGTTTCTATGGAAGAGGTTTATTGAGATACTTACAACAAGATCCATGAAGATTAATCTACATCAAAGTTGAAGGGCTTTGGAAGATCTACATCATGGTTTTTGAATCTTTAAGTTTGGATAAGTTTTGAGCTAGTTATCATCATTTTATGTACATTTGTATCTTTGTGATGTCACTTTTGTATTGGTTGATGTAAGCCTAAAGAGGCCTAATTCTTGATGTATGTCACGCCTAAAGGGAGGTTCTAATACTATAAATACCCCCTTTATGGTGCCTTGTAAAGACAATCTATTGAATCATAATAAACACAAAAGTCTCTCTAAAGTCATCATGCTTTAGTTTCTCTCTAGCATTCTAGCTAGGAGTTTCGAATTCCTTGAGGGGATTTCATCAAATCTTCTCTTCTATTCCAAGAGGGAGCAATCTTGGATGGTTCAAAGGAGGAGTTGGATATCAAATTGATTGTGGTGCGACTATATCAATCAAGGAGGTTTCCATTGCTAATTCTATCTTGTTCTTACGTCAAACGTGTTGTTCTACATTGGTTGGTACGTTTTTCTTAGTCTTTTGTTTTACTTGATTGTCATTCTTGTCATAATCATTAGAACTCTCGTCCAAGCCTTTCGTTTCATACCTTTTTTCCATTCGTTTCATTCGTTTGTTTGAGAAATCAACAATCACAAGTTCTTACTTGTGAACGATCCGTTTTCATTTCGTGTATAATGGATTAGTTTTGATTCATTATGCATCAAAAGTGGTATCAGAGCTTAGCTTGTTGATATCTCTTATTTCTTACATCATTTTTGCACCTTGTTTTTCATCATATTCACGCCACCCTTGAGTTCTTCCAAGAACTCATAAAGAATTCATCAAGAATTCATCAAGAACCTTAAGCTCCACAAAGAACCCTAAGACCAAACACAAACCTAGCCTAATCCGTCCCTTACCTACGTGAGTTCTAAGATTGACATCAAGATTGAATCAAATGGACGAGTCTCAAACCCATTCACCTAAGAATGTTGATGCTATGATGATGCAAATTGATATGTTGCAAAAACAATTAAAGACCTATATGGATTTAAACCGTGCTTTACAAAGGGAGTCTTTAAATGTTGATGAAGGTGCTTCATATGGCACGCCTAGTTCACTCTCAAGAAGGGGTGAATGTTTTGATTTTAAAGTTGAAATACCCGAATTTGATGGTAGTCTAGATCCGGAGGTATTTCTTGATTGGATTCAAACGGTTGAACGTGTATTTGATTTGAAAGAAGTTAATGATGAGCTAAAAGTGAAGTATGTAGCATTGAAGTTGAGAAAGCATGCTTCTATTTGGTGGACTAACTTGCAAAAGAAGCGACAAGCAAAGGGAAAGGACAAAATTCGTTCATGGGAAAAGATGAAGTCCAAATTGCAAGGCAAGTTTCTACCCCAAAGCTACGTCCAAGACAACTATGTCAAGCTTCAAAAGCTAGTTCAAGGATCCAAATCGGTGGAAGAGTATACTAAGGAGTTTGAACATCTCCTTTGGCGTTGTGATTTGAAGGAGAATGAGCCACAAGTTTTGGTACGTTTTCTAATTGGTTTAAATGATTGGATACGTAATGTTGTTGAGTTACATTCTTATCAATCATTGGATGAATTAAGTAGTTTGGCCTTGAAAGTATAAAGGCAAAGGAAAGAAAGGGGAAAAGATACCATGAGAACGTACCCTATACAATCTAAACCTTATACCACACGTCCACCTACCCAAACACAATACAAAACTCCACAAAATCAGCCCCCACCCTCCCAAAAACCCTACGGCAAAACCCCACAAAATCAGCCACAAAATCCCCCATCCAAACCCCATGTCCAAGAATCAAGGACATTGCCTCCAAGAAGATGTTTTAGGTGCCAAGGATTGGGTCACATTGCATCCGAATGTCCTAACAAACGTGTAGTTTCTCTTGTTGAATATCAAAGTGCTTTATATGTTGAACCAAGTTGTCATGAAAGTGAGTATGAAGAAGAGCAACTTGGGGAGGAAAATGACGTTTGTGAAGAGGAAAATGTAGAAGAAGCGGATGATGGAGAATTGCTTGTGTTGAGGAGGGCATTAAGCGTGGCTTCTACACCAAATGAATTGGAGCAACGTGAAACTATCTTCCATACTAGATGTACGGTTCAAGGGAAGGTATGTTCACTCATTATAGATGGTGGTAGTTGTACTAATGCGGCTTCTACTATAATGGTTGAAAAATTGAAGTTGGAAGTGAGTCCTCATCCCTCTCCTTACAATATACAATGGTTGAGTCATGGAAAGGGTATTAAGATTGATAAACGTGTGCTTGTATCTTTATCCATTGGGAAGAGTTATAAAGATTAAATATGGTGTGATGTAATACCAATGGATGCTTGTCATATTTTGCTTGGGAGACCTTGGCTTTTTGATAGGTACGTCACACATGATGGGAGAATGAACACTTATTCCTTCACCATCAACAAGAAGAAGATCACATTGGCCCCTTTGCCACCTTCTTCTATCATTCGGCCACCCCAACAAAAGGAGCAAGAGAAGGAGTCCAATATTGTTTCTTTGCTAAAAGCGGATCAACATGAGTTCCATGAGCAAAAGGAGTTGATTTTGGCTAATTTGCAAGAGGAACAAGCTGCCCCAACTCATGAACACCCATGGCTTCAACCCATCCTAAGAAGGTTCAATCATTTGTTCCCTAATGAGATGCCACAAGGCTTGCCACCAAGAAGGGAGATAGAACACAAAATTGATCTCATTCCCGGAGCCATTCTTCCAAATAAAGCGGCATATAGAATGAACCCTAAGGAGGCTCAAGAGGTACAAAAACAGGTTGATGAGCTACTTTCAAAGGGCTTGATAAGGCCTAGCATGAGTCCATATGTCGTCCCAGTGTTACTAGTTCCAAAGAAAGATGGTTCGCAACGCATGTGTATGGATTGTAGGTCCATCAACAAGATAACTATCAAGTATAGATTCCCTATCCCACGCTTGGAGGATCTACTTGATGAGTTATATGGGAGTGTAGTCTTCTCTAAAATTGATTTGAGAAGTGGATATCACCAAATCTGCATCCATGAAGGTGATGAGTGGAAAACGGCTTTCAAAACAAAGGAAGGGCTATATGAATGGTTAGTCATGCCATTTGGTCTTACTAATGCACCTTCCATATTTATGCGTTTAATGAATCATGTATTGAAGCCTTTAATTGACAAATGTGTAGTAGTGTACTTTGATGACATTCTTGTATATAGTAAGAGTGAGCTTGATCATGTAAAGCATTTAGAGCTAGTCATGTGTATTTTGGAGAAAGAGAAGCTCTACGCCAATATGGAGAAATGCTCCTTCTTCTCACCCAAGGTCGTCTTCCTTGGATATGTGCTTTCACAAGATGGTATTCAAGTGGATCAAGGCAAAATTAAAGCTATTCATGAGTGGCCTACGCCATCGTCCATCCATGAGGTACGATCATTTCATGGTTTAGCTTCTTTCTATAGAAGATTTATCAAGAATTTTAGCACTATTATGGCTCCTATGACCGAGTTGTTGAAAAATAAGGAGTTTGAATGGAGTAGAAGTGCTGAAAAGGCGTTTGAAATGATCAAAGAAGAGATTTGTAATGCACCAATACTTGTCTTGCCATGCTTTGACAAAATCTTTGAAGTTGAAGTAGATGCAAATGGTGTTGGTATTGGAGCGGTGTTGTCTCAAGAAGGAAGGCCAATTGCTTATTTTAGTGAGAAGTTGAATGAGGCAAAGAGGAAGTATAGTACATATGACAAAGAGTTCTATGCCATTATAAGAGCTCTTGAGCATTGGAGACATTATCTACTAAGTGGAGAGTTTATTCTTCATAGTGATCACGAAGCTCTCAAGTATATTCAAGGGCAACATAAACTCAATCCAAGACATGCCAAATGGGTTGAATTCATGCAATCTTTCCAATTCGTGATCAAGCATAAAGCCGGCCATTTGAATAAAGGTGTCGACGCTCTTTCAAGAAGGTATTTGCTTACACATATTCTTGGTTCAAAAGTTGCTGGATTTGATCATATTAAAGATTTGTATGAGAATGATCAAGATTTCAAAGAGGTGTTTGAGCTCTCAAAAAAGCATCCACACGAGATGTTTCATATTGAAGAGGGGTTTCTTTTCAAAGGAAATCAACTTTGTATCCCAAGGAGTAGCTTGCGTGAATTATTGATCATGGAGGTTCATGGAGGAGCCCTAGCTGGTCACTTTGGTATTGAAAAGACTTATTTGATGATGAGAGATCATTATTTTTGGCCAAGCATGATCAAAGATGTTGAGCATATTGTAAAAAGATGTGGGACTTGTAATCTTGCTAAGTCTCATGTTCTACCACAAGGGTTATACACGCGTCTACCTATTCCCTACAATCCATGGGAAGATGTGAGCCTAGACTTCGTTGTGGGTCTACCAAGGACTCAAAGAGGGAAAGATTCTATTATGGTTGTTGTTGATAGATTCTCGAAAATGGCACACTTCATTCCTTGCCATACTACCTATGATGCTACTAAGGTTGCAAATCTCTACTTTGAAGAAGTTGTGAAGCTACATGGTATTCCAAGGACCATGGTGAGTGATAGAGATTCGAAATTCCTTGGTCATTTTTGGATTACTTTATGGAAGAAGTTGGGTACAAAGCTCAAATTTAGCACGACATGTCATCCCCAAACGGATGGACAAACTGAAGTTGTCAACCGTACATTGGGAGCCTTATTACGAGCTTTGGTGAGCAAGGATAAGAAAAGCTGGGATACTTTGCTAAGTCATGCTGAATTTGCTTATAATCGGAGTCCAAATCGAGCTACAAAGTTATCTCCATTTGAAGTTGTGTATGGTAAGAATCCTCTCAAGCCTATGGATTTATCTCCTATGTCTACATCAACTAAATTCAGTTTTGAAGCTAGTAAGAGAGTGGAGGAGATTAAGAAGTTACATGAGGAGGTTCGTGAAAAGATCATGAGGTATACTCAAAGGGTTGAAGAGAAGGTCAATCAAAAGAGGAAGAAAGTTATTTTCAAACCTGGAGACTTGCTATGGATACACCTCAAGAAAGAAAGGTTTCCAAGCAGAAGAAAAGGGAAATTGAAACCAAGAAGTGATGGTCCTTTTGAGGTTATTGAGAAGATCGGAGATAATGCTTATAAGTTGAAGCTAGATGATAGTTATGAGGGAAGTTGTACTTTCAATGTAAGTGATCTCAAACCTTATTATCAAGAAGGTGAAGAGATTCCAAGTTTGAGGGCAAACTTTTCTCAAGAAGGGGTGAATGATGCATATTCATATCATAAGCATCATGAAGAAGCTATCAAAGATCTTACAATTCTCTTAAATGAGCTACAAGCTTCTAATTCACGTGAAATCCATGGTAGTTTCTATGGAAGAGGTTTATTGAGCTACTTACAACAAGATCCATGAAGATTCATCTACATCAAAGTTGAAGGGCTTTGGAAGATCTACATCATGGTTTTTGAATCTTTAAGTTTGGATAAGTTTTGAGCTAGTTATCATCATTTTATGTACATTTGTATCTTTGTGATGTCACTTTTGTATTGGGTGATGTAAGCCTAAAGAGGCCTAATTCTTGATGTATGTCACGCCTAAAGGGAGGTTCTAGTACTATAAATACCCCCTTTATGGTGCCTTGTAAAGACAATCTATTGAATCATAATAAACACAAAAGTCTCTCTAAAGTCATCATGCTTTAGTTTCTCTCTAGCATTCTAGCTAGGAGTTTCGAATGCCTTGAGGGGATTTCGTCAAATCTTCTCTTCTATTCCAAGAGGGAGCAATCTTGGATGGTGCAAACGAGGAGTTGGATATCAAATTGATTGTGGTGCGACTATATCAATCAAGGAGGTTTCCATTGCCAATTCTATCTTGTTCTTACGTCAAATGTGTTGTTCTACATTGGTTGGTACGTTTTGCTTAGTCTTTTGTTTCTCTTGATTGTCATTCTTGTCATAATCATTAGAACTTTCGTCCAAGCCTTTCGTTTCATACCTTTTTTCCATTCGTTTCATTCGTTTGTTTGAGAAATCAACAATCACAAGTTCTTACTTGTGAACGATCCGTTTTCATTTCGTGTATAACTGATTAGTTTTGAGTCATTATGCATCAAAACCCTTGTGCTGGTGAGAAATAATGACCTCAAAAAGACTTCCCCCTAGACCCTCCCCCTGTTGTTATCCCTTCTGGCAGACCCAATGATGCATAATGGATCACAAGACAACCAAAATGCCAAGAAAGAACATGGATCAAAAACACAAGTAAGAACTTGCAAGAGATGAATCAGATAAGGACCTTTACAGCGAACTGAACAGCGGAAACTTTGATAGAATTTGATAGAATTGAGCAACGAAACTCTTCGGATTGATACAGACACACCACAATCTTCAAGAGCTCCTACTCCTCCTGTCACCACCCAAGAATGCTCAATCTTGGATTAGAAGAGAAGATTTCACACGAAAAACCCAAAGGGAATTCGTTTTCTAGCCAAAACTAGAGAGAAAACAACACATAGTGTTTGTATCTGATTTTATTGAATATGAGATAATATGTCTTTACAAGAGACCCAAGAGGTCTATTTATAGCAATAGGAAAAACCCCTCCCTAAAGAAACGTCACCTCAGCAAGGCCGCGTTACCGGGCAAGGCCCTTTAGGCGACACTACCCGACAAGGCCCTTTACAAAACACTTACAACAAAGGCCCTTTATTACAACAAAGACTCTTGAGATAAGGAGCTCAACAGTCCCTTAGTTTTAAAGATATTCACGACGCAACTACTTGAAACAACTTGCAGCAGGCTGATAAGGTCCTTTAGTGCTTCCTCCTGATGCATAGAAGGATGATATGCATCATTCTCCCTTTCTTGAAAAGAGTTTGCCCTCAAACTTGGAATTTCTTCACCTTCATTATAATAAGGCTTAAGATCACACACATTGAAAGTACAACTTCCTTCATACTCACCTTCCATCTTCAAACGATAAGCGTTATCACCAAGTCTTTCTAAGACCTCATAAGGACCTTCACCTCTCGGTTTCAATTTCCCTTTTCTCTTACTTGGAAATCTCTCTTTCTTCAAATGTAACCACACTAAATCTCCAGGCTTGAATATAACTTTCTTCCTCTTTTGATTCACTTTCTCTTCAACCTTTTGAGTATATCTCTTAATCTTCTCACGAACTTCCTCATGCAGCTTCTTAATCTCCTCTACTCTTTTACTTGCTTCAAAACTAAACTTCATAGATGTAGAAATAGGAGATAAATCCATGGGTTTAAGAGGATTTCTTCCATAAACAACTTCAAATGGAGATAACTTTGTAGCACGATTAGGACTTCTATTATATGCAAACTCGGCAATGCTCAACAAAGTATCCCAACTCTTCTTTTCTTTATTCACCAATGTCCTCAACAAGGCTCCCAAGGTTCGATTGATTACCTCCGTTTGCCCATCCGTTTGTGGATGACAAGCCGTGCTAAACTTGAGCCTTGTTCCCATTTTCTTCCAGAGAGTAACCCAAAAATGACTTAGAAACTTAGAGTCTCTATCACTCACCATAGTCTTGAGTATGCCATGCAACTTCACAATTTCATCAAAATATAAGGTAGCAACTTTCGTAGCATCATATGTAGTATTGCAAGGAACAAAATGCGCCATCTTTGAAAATCGATCTACAACCACCATAATAGAATCTTTACCTCTTTGAGTTCGAGGTAGACCCACAATGAAGTCTAAACTCACATCTTCCCAAGGGTGATATGGAATAGGTAGCGGTGTATACAAGCCTTGTGGTAATACATGTGACTTAGCAAGGTTACACGTACCACATCTCTTAACAATATGCTCAACATCCTTCACCATGCTAGGCCAGAAGTAATAATCTCTCAACATCAAATAAGTCTTCTCTATACCAAAATGACCCGCCAAGGCACCTTCATCGACTTCTTGAATCAACAATTCGCGCAATGAGGTCCTTGGTATACATAACTGATTTCCTTTGAACAAGAAACCATCTTCAATATGAAACATTTCATGAGGATGTTTCTTTGACAACTCATATACTTCTTTGAAATCTTGATCATCTTGATATAAATCCTTAATATGCTCAAGTCCAGCAATGTTAGAATCAAGAACATATGTAAGTAAGTACCTTCTCGAAAGAGCATCAGCGCCCTTGTTCAAATGCCCGGCCTTATGCTTGATCACAAACTGAAAAGCTTGCATAAATTCAACCCATTTTGCATGTCGTGGGTTAAGCTTGTGTTGGCCTTGGATAAACTTGAGAGCTTCATGATCACTATGTAGAATAAACTCTCCACTTAGTAGATAATGCCTCCAATGCTCAAGAGCTCTTATAATGGCATAGAACTCCTTGTCATATGTACTAAACTTCCTTTTGGCATCATTCAACTTCTCGCTAAAGTAGGCTATTGGCCTTCCTCTGTGTAAGGACAAAGACCAATACCAACTCCACTAGCATCCACTTCTACTTCAAATACTTTGTCAAAACAAGGCAAGGCTAGAAGAGGTGCATTATATAACTTCTCTTTGATACCTTCAAACGCCAATTGAGCGTTTTTGTTCCATGTAAACTCCCTTTGCTTCAACAACTCAGTCATAGGAGCCAAAATAGTAGAGAAATTCTTGATAAACCTTCTATAAAATGAAGCTAATCCATGAAATGATTGTACCTCATGTAAATTCGTTGGTGTTGGCCATTCTTGGATAGCTTTGACCTTTCCTTCATCTACTTGAATCCCATTTTTGGAGAGCACATATCCAAGGAAGATGACCTTGGGTGAAAAGAACGAGCACTTCTCCAAGTTGGCGTAGAGCTTTTCTTTCTCCAAGATATACAAAACTAGCTCTAAGTGCTTTACATGATCAATCTCACTTCTACTATATACAAGTATGTCATCAAAATATACAACAACACACTTTCCAATCAAAGGTTTCAATACATGATTCATTAACCTCATGAAAGTAGAAGGAGCATTTGTTAGACCAAAGGGCATTACTAACCATTCATATAAGCCTTCTTTGGTTTTGAAAGCTGTTTTCCATTCATCTCCTTCACATATGCAAATTTGATGATATCCACTCTTCAAATCAATCTTTGAAAACACAATACTTCCATAAAGTTCATCAAGAAGGTCCTCCAGACGTGGAATGGGAAAACGATATTTGATGGTGATTTTGTTGATGGACCTACAATCCATGCACATACGTTGGGTACCATCCTTCTTTGGAACAAGTAACACTGGGACGGCACATGGACTCATGCTTGGACGAGTAAGGCCCTTTTGCAGTAGCTCATCAACTTGCCTTTGAACCTCATGGGATTCCTTGGGGTTCATTCGATAGGCTTGCTTATTTGGTAATGTGGTTCCCGGAATGAGATCAATCTTGTGTTCAATGTCCCTTCTTGGTGGCAATCCTTGGGGCATTTCTTTTGGAAACAAATGACCAAACCTCCTCATCAAGGGTGAGAGCCGTGGATGATCCTTGGTTGGGGAAGCTTGTTCTTCTTGGATATTCACCAATATCAACTCTTTTTGCTCATAGAATTCATGTTGTTCTGCCTTTAGTAAAGATACAATGTTAGTCTCCCTTTCTTTCTCTTTTGTTGGTGGAGGCCGAATAGAAGAAGGGGGCAATGGAGCCAATGTAATCTTCTTCTTGTTGATGACGAATGAGTAGGTATTCAATCTTCCATCATGAGTGACATACCTATCAAAAAGCCACGGTCTACCAAACAAAATATGACAAGCATCCATGGGTATTACATCACACCATACATCATCTTTATAATTCTTCCCAATGGACAATGAGACTAATACACGTTTATCAACTCTAATGCCCTTCCCATGGCTTAACCATTGAATATTATAAGGAGATGGGTGAGAACTTACATCCAAATTCAACTTTTCTACCATTGTAGTAGAGGCGGCATTAGTACAACTACCTCCATCAATTATAAGAGAGCATACCTTTCCTTGAACGGTACACCTAGTATGGAATATATTCTCACGTTGCTCCATGTCATTTGGGGTAGAAGCCATACTTAACGCCCTTCTGAGCACTAACAATTCACCTTCATCCGCTTGCTCAACCTCCTCATCATTATCCTCCTCATTTTCGGCAAGCTCACAAGGTTCCACTTCATGTTCACTTTCATACAAGCTTGGTTCAACAAACAAAGCACTTTGATATTCAACAAGAGAAACCGTGCGCTTGTTAGGACATTCGGATGCAATATGACCCAATCCTTGGCACCTAAAACATCTTCTTGGTGGTAATGTCCTTGGTTCTTGGACTTGGGTTTTGGATGGGGGATTTTGTGGCTGGTTTAATGTGGGTTTGGCGTAGGGTTTAAGGGAGGATGGGGGCTGATTTTGTGGAGCTTTTTGTTTGTGTTTGGGGATAAGGACGTTGGGTGTAGGGTTTGGATGTGTTTGGGAACGTCCTTTGCGGTTCCTTGGCTCTTTCTTTTCTTTGCCTTTCCACTTTCATAGCCAAGTTACTCAGCTCATCAAGAGATTCATATGAATGTAATTCAACTATATGACGTATCCAATCATTCAAACCAATCAAGTAACGTACCAGAATTTGTGGTTCCTTCTCCTTGAGATCACAACGCCAAAGGAGATGTTCAAACTCCCTTGTGTATTCTTCCACCGATTTAGAGCCTTGGACAAGCTTTTGCAACTTGTAGTAGTTGTCTTCAACGTATGATTGGGGTAGGAATTTGTTTTGTAATTTGGACTTCATCTTCTCCCATGAACGAATCTTGTCCTTCCCCTTTGCTACTCTCTTCTTTTGAAGGTTAGTCCACCAAATACTAGCATGTTTTCTCAATTTCAAAGCAACGTACTTCACCTTGAGCTCATCACTACAATCTTTCAACTCAAAAACACGTTCAACCGTATGTATCCAATCAAGATAATCTTCTACATTCAAACTACCATCAAATTCAGGAACTTCGACTTTAAAATCCAAACGTTCATGCGTTTTAGACTTTGAACTACCTTCACCGTGTGACGAGACATCATCACGTATAGATCCTTCACGTAGCATTTTGTTTTCTTCCATTTGCTTACCCAATTGCACACGCAAAAATGCTATTTGTTGCTCAAGTTCATAAACCTCATTTGATTTGGATTCATCGTTTGCCATTAGAAATCAACTTGATGTCATATGACTCACGAGGGAAAGGGACGGATTTGGGCTTGGTTTGTGTTTAGGACGAGGGTTCTTTGAGGAGCTATGGGTTCTTTATGAGTTCTTGATGGGTTCTTGATGGGTTCTTGATGAGTTCTTGGAAGAACTATCAAAAGAGCGTGTATAACGTGGGGGTTTATGTGATTTTGTGACAAAACAAGGTCCAAGATTCATGCAAGAAACAAAGGAGATTCATCTAAACATGGCTCTGATACCAAATTGATGCATAATGGATCACAAGACAACCAAAATGCCAAGAAAGAACACGGATCAAAAACACAAGTAAGAACTTGCAAGAGATGAATCAGATAAGGACCTTTACAGCGAACTGAACAGCGGAAACTTTGATAGAATTTGATAGAATTGAGCAACGAAACTCTTCGGATTGATACAGACACACCACAATCTTCAAGAGCTCCTACTCCTCCTGTCACCACCCAAGAATGCTCAATCTTGGATTAGAAGAGAAGATTTCACACGAAAAACCCAAAGGGAATTCGTTTTCTAGCCAAAACTAGAGAGAAAACAACACATAGTGTTTGTATCTGATTTTATTGAATATGAGATAATATGTCTTTACAAGAGACCCAAGAGGTCTATTTATAGCAATAAGAAAAACCCCTCCCTAAAGAAACGTCACCTCAGCAAGGCCGCGTTACCCGGCAAGGCCCTTTAGGCGACACTACCCGACAAGGCCCATTACAAAACACTTACAACAAAGGCCCTTTATTACAACAAAGACTCTTGAGATAAGGAGCTCAACAGTCCCTTAGTTTTAAAGATATTCACGACGCAACTACTTGAAACAACTTGCAGCAGGCTGATAAGGTCCTTTAGTGCTTCCTCCTGATGCATAGAAGGATGATATGCATCACCCAAGAAGAAAAGAAGAAGACATCCACATGAGGATGAGAGTAGATCGGGAAAGCTAACCAGACATGGTCGTATCATGCATTGTTCTTCTTGCTGAGGGACGGGTCACAATAAAGGCAAGTGCCCCAAAAACCTAAGCCAACAACCACAGCACAAGAGGCCGGGAGGAAGGCCAAGGAAGACCCCCATTGATGAGGGAAGTAGACCAACTGCACATACCACACCTATAGGAAGAGGGGGGGGGGGGCAGCAAGGGGTAGAGAAAGAGGGAGAGGAAGGGGAAGGGGAAGCTCAACTGGTGAAGGTCACTTACAAGTTGGATCTAGCAGCAAGGTATTCATTTAAGATGCCTAACCACCACATTTTGTGGTCCATTGTCATGTTTTTTAAAAAAAATTTAAAATTAAAAAATTCATCAACCTAACAACCAAATGCCTAACTTTTGTTTTCTTTGTACAACTTGACAAATTGGTGCATCTTCATTGAACATTGAGGGGCCTATGAGTCAAGTATCCTCAACCTCATTTGTTGGACAACCATTGAAGTAGCTGCTAAGACTTCTCTTGTGGCTTATGTTTTTGTAGATGACTTTTGTAATGGTTGTGGATGACTTTGGTTGTGATTGACAAAAACCCTACTTCCTTTTGTAATGGTTGTAACTGACAAACCATCTAAGTTTTAATTTCTAGCATGTTTACTTCATTTTGTAGTTGACAAAGTGATAGTGATGCATCATTTTGTAATGGTTGTACTGGCAAACCATCCAAGTTTGCAATTGTTAGCATTTATATATTGACAGACCAACCATCCAAGTTTACTTCATTTGCTTGTTGGGAAAAAAACACAGGTTTTCCCCCCTCTTTGTAATTAATCAACTACAGTTCAACACAAACACTTGATTTGCTTGATTTTCCCAGCTTTGTAAAGCCATTTCATTTGCTTGTTTACTGTTGATTTGCAAGTTTACTTCAACAATATAGGTAATATATAACACATACATTTGATTTGCTTATAGTAAAAAACACACAACACTATTCAATAACTTTTAATTTCAATCCAACATCAGTTCCACCACATCATTGAACTACAACCCCAAAATAAACCATACACATCCAACTAATCAACTAAACCTATCCAACATACCATGGAACAAGAACCCCGAAACAAACCATACCAATCCCACACCCCATTTCTTTGAATTTCTCATTTCTTCAATTTCTCGTTTGAGGGCATTCTTCTTCACATTCTCTTTTCCAATCACATGTTTCTACCTCACATTTTCTTCCATTAACGACTTCAGCTCACCTAATACACTTTCCATTCCTTCAACAGTACCCACCCTTGGATCTGCCCTTTGTGCCATGTATGTTCTCACTTCTTCTACCTAAACGAAAAACCCACAACTTTACTTAGGGTTCTGCATAAACATCAAATTTAAACATAATTTCAAATTCAAACATACCAAAACCCTAGATTCAAATTCCAAAATTCCAATTCCAAAATTTGTAACAAATCACAACCCCTGCAAATTATAGTTTCAATTTCAAAAATTCCCAACATACCTTCTAAAATTGACAACCATAGAACAATTTACCAAAGCTTGATTGTTTTTTAGATGTCTGGAGAATCACAGGCATCCTGTGACCACATTGCACAACTCCATCTACAATCTGAACATCCCTCCTCGCCCCCACTGTCGAAGATTGATCGCTTGTAGATGAGGACATTGAAATTTCTCGCACCATCTTTGCCTGAATCTGGGAATTTTTTGAATCTATGGAGGTCTGGATCTATGGAGGGGAGATAGAGAGAATAGTCACGAAGAGGGAGAATTATTGAGGGATTTATAATAGGAAATGTTTTAGGTAGATTAAATGGTAAATAACCTAATTTTCCTGAATATTAGCTGGCATCTGAACAAAAATAAATTTGAATTAAAAATACCGACGTGGCATACTTTTATTTAGGACGGCACGTGCTCCGGTTGCCACATCATCATTCTGGTGCTGGAAATTCAATTTGGGATGCTACGAAAAAATAACGAATAAGTATAGAATGCCACCGGCCAAAAAGTCACTTTAAATTTTTCTCGATCACAAGGCTCTCAGTACAGATTTTTCCCAGCCAAAAACCCTTTAAAAATTCATATGCCTATTTAAGTGAGGGACATAATTGATGTGACTTACTTTTTACTTATATTATTTTATCGACAATATTTACACAACCATACTTAGATACACCTTACCTCTCTCTAAAAGCACAGTTTAAATAAATTACTAACGAGTACTATGAGAGGATAACATGTATAGTGATTTCCACTTTTTGACAATTATGGCGATTACAATAATTCCTGCAATGTGTACCGTACACGTGGCAAGATCAAATCTCATATGTCGATTTTATTTATTTTAAAAAATATTAAATTTTGATTTTTAAATTGTGACAATTATATATAATTAATTAAAAATTAAATTTTTAAAGACTTGTTTGTTAACTATGAATTATGATGGATATCGGATAAAAAGATTGAAATAAATCCACCAACCTCCATTGTTTCCGGCGACCTTTTGCCGGAGATAAAACTAGTACTATCCGGTCATTCAGAAATCGGTACCGGAAAACTGGTAATATAAATTTTTAAAATTATGTATAATTAATTAAAAATTAGAGTGTATATTAAAATTTATGTAGATTTACATTACCAGTTTTCCGATTCTGATTTCCGAACGACCGTATATTACCAGTTTTATCTCCGGCGAAAGTTCGCCGGAAACAATGGAGGTCGGTTGATTTGTTTCAATCTTTTCATCCGGTATCCATCATTATTCATAGTTAACAAACAAGTCAGTGAAAAAATTAATTTTGAATTGATTATACATAATTTTGACAATTTACAAATCAAAATTTAATATTTTTTAAATAAATAAAATCGACGTATGAGATTTGATCATGACACATATACAATACACATCGCGGGAATTACCGTAATTTTTATAATTGCCAAAAGCTGCAAATTACCTTACCTTTTTTGTCATGAGAATGAATATATCATTAATCCTTAATCATTGCTTATTTTGGTGCTTATTAAATGCTCTAAACATACATACAATCAATCTGTAAAAAGACCGACCTTCCCCCAGCCAACTGCAGCGCTGAAGAAGGGGAAAAGAAGAACCAAAAAAAACAGCACGAGAATCTCAATTGGGAAATTGAGATGTGACCCACGTTATGTAGATGGCTGCCAGTTGAGAGTACCAGGTATTGTGTTTGAATCCGTGATGGATACCTACTTTTTCAAATCAAGAGGAGGGGGAGGAATGTGGACTAGAGATGGTTGGGCTCACATACATGAAAAGAATCTTGACAAATTGTTGATTGCAACTTGTACATTTGGACTTGTTTTAATTTGTCATGTCTTGTCTTGGCTTTTAGAGGAACTATATAGTCTGGGAATTGAAGTATGATGTTCAAGTTCCAAACCCCCACCCTGTCAACTGTCTAGCTCATTTCAAAGGCAAAAGCCCAAAGGGGAGCTATACATTTCTAAAAATTACTGGACGGGGACCACTTTTTTCACACATCTTCTCTGCACTATCTCCTCCCCCAAATATCAATACAACTCAACCCATCAAAATCATAAACAAACTCATCTTCTTCTCCTTCTTCTTCATTCGTCCACCACCTGACCACCAGCACAACCACCAGTCCAATCACCAACAACACCACCATCACTCAGTTCGTCACTCAGCCACCACCAAGAACCACCACGACTATTTTTAATCAAACCACAATCTAAGTTTGACACAACCAAACACAAATCTCTCTCTTCATTCCATCAACATGTCAATTTCTCTATCTGTTTTTGTTTTTGGGTCTTAACTCAACCCATCAAGACCTAATATCAACCAAGCAAGGAGAGAGAAGGAGGAAGGGCGTCAGGTTCAGTTTTTGGTTGTCGTGGGTTTGGGCATCGGTCAACATAGGTTGCTGGTAGCGGCCTCGGCGGCATCTGCGGGTCTGGTTGCGCGATATAAAGGAGAAACGAGGATGGTTCAAGATTGAGTTTGGGTGGTTATGGGTGTTTTTTGGTGGCTGGAGTGGCATTTTCTGGCGATGTTTGGGATTCAAAAAAGGAGTATGATTGGTAGTTATGGTGTTGGTAATTCAGTTTGAAATATGGAATGAGGAAAGGGATTAGTGCTTGGTTGTGTCTATTGGAAATATGGGGTATAATAGTCACTTCCACAAGATGAGGGATCACTTGGGTAGCTAGGAGTTGAGGGTGTACCCGTCTCCCCTTTAGACTTATTCACTGAACCGTGAATAGACTTAAGGGTAAAACCTAACCTCTCGTAAGCAAAGTTACAAGATCTCTCAAGAACTCTCAAGAATGTTGCTGCAGTACAACACCTTACGAGTGTGTTGAAACTCTCTAGAACAAGATATAAGTGATTCTAGTGGTGTCTTTGAATGAGCACAAACAACAACTGTTCATAGGACTTAAGGAGCATTCAAGACAATAATCCTTGCCAAAGCAAGAGGCATAATATATGAGATTTGTCTATGGATTATTATGGGATGATCTTGACTGATTTCTCAGTAAATGATAACCCATACATTAATGCATTAGATAAATCCAGAGCTTAAATCGTGGGATTATGCAATTAAGACTTGACTGGACTTCAACACAGACCATGGTGTCTCACCACGGTCCGTGTTGATCTCTACATAATCCATGTTGGATCAGTGCAGCGTAATCCTGCTCTCTAGACTCCAACACGACCCATGTCGAGCTAGACACGGTCCGTGTTGGGTCCATCTTGCTTATTAAGCTTCTTTTTGACATCTCGGTCAATCTTATGCTTATAATTGATACTTTATGCCCCTTAACTCTTTTGAAATACTCCAACAGTGTTAATCTTAGATTGAGATTTGATTTAAAATGACCATCGTTGTTCTCGGTGGTGGCTGAGCACTGAAGTGGTGGTGGTGTTGGTGGTGGTTGGACTGGTGGTAGTGGGTGGTGGACGAACGAAGAAGAAGATGATGAGTTTGTTTAAGGTTTTGATGAGTTGAGTTGTACTAATAATTTGGAGGATGAGAGAGAAAGTGTTGAGATGAGATTTGAAAAAAGTTGTCCCCGTCCAGTCATTTTTTAGAAATGTATGACTCCTCTCATCAATTGTTTGATAAAAAATAGGGGTATTTCTGTTTTTTCCTACATACATTGCAAGAATTTAGTCAAAATGGTCGGAAAATCACCCAGTAGCCAGTTCTTTGAAGATGTGGTCACCTTCGAGTGCATTAAAAAAAGTGGTCCCCTTCTGATCAATTGTTAGAATTGTGTGGCACCTCCCATCAATTTTTTTCTTTTTTACACACCACAATAAATATCAAATTGTTTGAAAGATTTGTACTGGAATGGCTTCACATGTATTCTTTTCATCTTTAATTTTTAGAAAAATTAGTAAATGATTTAATCCTATCAAAATTGAGTGCCAGATAAGTTTAACAAATAAGTTCAACATGAACCACACATATAAGAAAACCTCAAAAAAAATTAGAACAAAGGCATTACGTACCTTCGTTCCAAAACAAATGTACTCTTTGACTTTTTACAATGTGTAATTTAATACTTTGGCTACTGACTTTTCCCATTTTATTTTAATAAAACTTATAATGTTATATTTAAATAAAAATATTTCATAATTTAATGAATTACCAATTGAAAGTTTACAAAGTTACTTCTTTAGTCAAATGACATTATGTTCCAACCATGGGAATATTTTTTTTTCTCATTCAACCTAATTTAAGGCACTGTTCTTTTATGCGTTAACGCAATTAACCGCAACGTAAATTACCGGAACCTACCGCAACATACAACAAATTACTATTATCTTTTTACTATTTCTACCTCAACTTACCGCAACTAAACACAACGTAACGCACAAAAGAACGGGGATCTAAATTTGTTCTGAATTGAATGCTTTTTTTAACTTATTTTCCAAATCTATATAATATATAAAACTAAGGAAAATTTTAATAATTCCTATTTTCTCCAATTGTACATCAATAATCCATACTTTCATTTTAGATTCTGGTGGTCCAAAAAAAAATTGGATAGTGATAATGAATCTACCTCCGCAATCTATTTATTTTTTTCATTCTTACCCCACATTGTTTTTGTTTTTTCATTCATACCCTCAGAAAGGTAATGAAGTGCATTTACTAAAACAATTTTTAATTTTTTTTCCAAGCAATTATTATAATTTTTTTAAACAAAATAAAAGTGAAAAAATAGTAGAAAATCATAGAAAATTGAAAAAATTTGGGAGAAACGTTGTAAATTCATTAAAAATCGTGGTAAAGTATTATATAAAGTTTTGAATCAAATACAACTCAAAATCAATGATATTTAAGGTATATTCTCGGTGATGTCCTACAAGAATCCATTTTTTTTGGATCACTAGAATATAAATTGATAATAGGGATTATTGTTGTCCAATTTGTGAAAGTAGGGATTATTAGAATCCAATTTTTCTAAAAGCAATATATTTAAATTTTAAATAAAGTCATCAGAGTGAATATTGGTAAATTAACCAATCATATAATAGAAAAATAAAATTTGATAGAATAATTTCTTCCATTTTCCCACTCAATCTCCACAACACGTGTCACTCTACATGTTCAACTCTAATAATCTACTTATATCTATTTATAGATTAAGGAATTGGTCGATAACACTATTAATTTTAATTACCTCAAGATGCTTTATTTTTTTTGGTATCACGATATGCATTAATGCATTATAGTTATCGGGTGATTTAATTAATAATTTTTGAGACTTTCTGAAATGTTCCTCCTCAAAATTATATAAGAATATTGCATTATTAATTTTATGAAAAACTCTATAATGATCATTTTGTAAATTATGAATTTTAATTATCTAACTTTTTTTAACACACCTCAATTTCTCGCACGAGTAAGGGAGCGATAAACTTAATCAATATTCTAACTACACCAAGTAAATTAACTTAATTACCAAATGTACATGTGGTTAAAAATATATTTATTTAATATTATGGTATATAAAATCTATTAAATATTTTATTTTAAAAAAAGTGTCTCCCTAACGAGGTAGTCCTGAACAACTGACCTTTTCTTCGTTTCTTTATTTCTAACTTTCTGTTCATTTTATATATCCAAAATAAATGGAGAGACTAGGTAATTCTTTGAATACCAAATAACATCTGAAAACATTATATATGTCACGATGGTTAATCATTCTAATTCACATAAAAAAAATTAACTTAGTTAACAAATTTTTATATGGCTATAAATAATCCGTACTGAGGGTCTTGTTACTGAGAATAATTCAAAGTGACTTTTTGGGCACTGACAGTCTGTAATTTTTCACTATTTTCTCATAGCAGTCCAGAATCAATTTCCGACACTAAAAAACTGACGTGGCAACTGGAAATTTCCTTTTTGAAATAAACATACTTTCCGGGGTGCCGGAAATTGATTCTGGACTGCTATAAGAAAATAGTGAATAGTCGCTGAAAAGTCACTTTGGATTATTCTTAATCACAAGCCCCCCAATACAGATTATTTGTGGCCAAAAACCCTTAAATATTTTAATTTTATATTGTGATATAACAAATGTCTATTTAAAATTAAGTTAGTAATAAGTAACAGTTTGCTATTATTCAATCAAAAACTGCTATTGAAAAGGTAAAAGTTTTATTTTGGACTTCAAAATTTAAAATGATTTGATAATTATCTTTAAGAAAAATACTTTAATCTTTCTAATAACCTCAATTTCTATACTAAAACATCATGTTATACCTTCTAATTGTGTGATAGTTATAATATTGCTGGCGAATAATGTATCTCATATAATTTTTTAAAAACATGGTGGTGTAGGACCCCGAAAAAAAAGAAGTTGTAGGCCTTCTTTTCCGTTGCGTTACTTAAGTTGTGATAGGGAGCCGACTAAGGTTCTTTAATCCTTAAATAAGGATATTTTTATTTGTAAAATATCTTTGTTCTCTTAAGGACCTTACCCATACCAACACACTTGAAATTGCATCAAATTATTTTAACAATGTATCAATAGCAAACCATTCCAGATTTGGGCCAGAAAGAGATGTGTGGGCCACCAGGCTGGTCCCAAGGCCGTTTGGCCATGAGGAAAGCCATACCAAGGCCCATTTGTCTTCGACCCATGGAGAAACGGCTAAGACACGACCATGGCCTGGGCAATTTCTAATCCGATTTTTCTTGGGCTGACCTCATGAATTTGGATATTGGAGAGATATTAGTTCATTTTAATTCATTTGATGCAATAGGCATATACGTTAGGTATGTTAAGGTAGAAAAAGAGGAGTCGCCAGAGATGATTTAAGGAAATCAACAAACCAAAAACGAAGAAAATAACTCCGGTCTACAAACCCTAATTCTGAGTCCGGGGGTAAGGTTACGAATCCACAAGAATTAAAGAATTCTTGGATTTCCTTGTTTAAAAGAAACAGACTCTACTAAAATCGAATTCGAAATGAAAGAGAGTGAGGAGAAGTTTAAATGATTTCACAACATTATATTCTAAACATGCAAGAAGTGGTGCATATTTACAAATTATTATACAAAGATGGTTTTGAGACTATGCTTACATGATTATGAAATGATAAATGAACAAAAGTGATCAAACCTTGCTTTCTTGCAAGTACTAATGAAGAATAGATGGAAACTCGAGATGTCGAACCTTGATACCGCGCACACTTGAGAACTTTTGTATGGAGATAGAATAGGGACTTTTGAGAGAGAAATGGGAGATAATAGGAGTATTGATGGTGAGAGGTGGTGATGATTGTTAAGATGGGAGTAGTTGATGAGAATTGTTGATGACATGAGTGGTGAAATGGAAGGGTATTTATAGGTGAAGAAGGAGGTATGAAGATGATGGAAATAGGGAGAGCATGATCCAAAGATCATGCCCCATGCTTGACGTCAAGGTCGTAGGGCCTTTGACTTTGCATGAGTCAAAGGCACCATGTGTCGATCACGGGATCAGATGAGGGAAACTCTGGCACGCAAATCAAACTTGATTAAGGAAGGCCTCGCGAACAACAACTGCTCATCATGTGTATCGATGACATGGCAGGGGCAAATTGGGTTTTATTCTCGGCCTAGGCCCAGCGGCCACGGCGAAATCTCTTGGGCCAAATTCGCATTTTGAGCTAGATATATGTAAACCAAGGTCTAGTGGCCATGGGCTCTTTCCCTTGGGCCATTGTTCCTTTGGGCCCGTTTCTAGGTGTTAACCAAAGCCCCGGGGCCTTGGAAACTTGTTTTGTGCCTGACTTCTTTTGGACCTATTTCTTGGTGTTAGCTAAGGCCTTGGGGCCTTGGCAGCTTGTTCTAGGCCAGACTTCGTTTGGGCTTGTTTCTTGGTGTGAGCGAAGGTCCCAGGGCCTTGGCAGCTTGTTCTGGGCATGACTTCCTTTGGGCCTGTTTCTTGGTGTTAGCCAAGGCTCTGGAGCCTTGGCAGCTTGTTTTGGGCCTGACTTCCAATTCTTGTTCCCGGTCTTGCATGACTGGAATTTGTTGGTACAAAACTCGGTGTCTACATAGAGTTCCCACTTGGATGAAGTCTGATTAGAATGAGGTCAAAGTAGGCTGAAGTGCTAATATCCTTTTCAAGATAATGTTGGTAACAGGAGGATGGGTCCTGTCGGTGCTCTTTTAATCGTAACAGGAAGGTGGATGATGTCGATACTCTTTTATTGACGACCGGAGGGTGGATGATGTCGGTGCTATTTTATTGGTGACCGGAGGTTGGATGATGTCGGTCTTGTTTTATTGGCAACTGGAAGATGGATGTTGTTGGTGCTTTTTTGCTGGTGACCGGAAGGTGGATGCCGTCGGTGCTCTTTTAATGGCGACCGGAAGGTGGACGTCAACGCTCTTTTAATGACAGCTGGAAGATGATGAGGTGAGCAATCTTTTAATGGCAATTGGGTGATGTCCTGGTTTTCCCGGCGTCGGTGATGGTTCCTCACATAGAAACCAAAGCAGAATGTTAGATCATTTTGAACAACGGCTTAAGATCTAAAGAATTACCTGTCTGGCAGATTGATCGCGGCTGATCCAAACTTCCTTTTTTCGATGCTACTGTCGTTGATGCTAAATGGATTTTTCCGAGGCGGATCGGATTCTTCCGAAGCAATTGATGTCCAATGGATTTTCCCAAGGCGGATCAGATTTTCCCAATGTTAATGATGACTAACGGATTTTCTCGAGGTGGATCGAATTTTCCCGATGTTGATGATGCCCAACGGATTTTCCCAGAGTAGATCGGATTTTCCCGATGTTAATGATGCCCTAACGGATTTTCTCGAGGTGGATCAGATTTTATCGATGTTGATGATGCCCAACGGATTTTCTCGAGGCTGTAGACACTGGGATTTGTACCGACAAAATCCTAACCCGTCAAAACTCGGCAAGACATTTGGGCCGAACACCAAAATGGGTCATTGTTCCCATGGAGTCAACAAAGCGGGCCCAACAGGTTAAAACAGCCTGCCTTCATCAGCCACGACCTTTATCAATTCACAAGCTGGCCCAAAACGCGAATCTGGCCCAGTAAAACTTGATAAAAGTCACCTGTCCTTTACGTTGAAGAAGCAGCCCGCCTTCATCAGCCACGTCATCAATCCGTGGAGTTTAATCCTATAGGCCGCCTGACCTTTATTAATTTCTTTTGATTATGGCGCCACAATTCCCATGCAATCTCATGATATTTGAAGCCGAATTTGGGTAAGTGTCTTAGATATTGGTCTATGGGTTGTTTATTGGTTAATTATTCTTCAATCGTTTGCAAATTTGTTTGATTGATAATCAGTCTGCTCATGAGTCCTTCATGAATGGTATGGTGGATGAGAAAAGCCGGGTGTATTCTTTTGGGGTGTGGCTTTTGGAGAATATAACAGGTATTTGGCTTTGAATTGCTAACATAGTCTTCTTCTACAAGTTTGTTTCCCTTTTTTTTATGTGTCCTTCAATGTTTTGGCTTGTTATGATGGAGATCTTTTCATGCGATTAGGGCAATTGGCAGATTTCTTACGCCAAGAGCCCCATATTTATATTCACTATTTAGCATAATACAGCCTTTGGTGTCCCCTCCACAAGTGTCTATTATGAATTTTAAGGAAATGTAATTTAACAAAGCATAATACAACTTAGCTTCCCGATATTTTCTAATTTTTTATTTATGTTTCCTTTCTTTTCAAACTCCTTCACAATGTAATTCGATACTATTTTGACAATTCTCCATGAAATAGCTTTTTTTTTTTGGTGGATTGCTTGTAAGAAATTTCTCTAATATTTATTTTACCTGGGTGTAAAATTCATGGGTAAAAAACAGTTGGGTAAAAGTTAAATTTTGGTAATTTTTTGTAATTTTTGTCAAATTTATCCTAATGTATCAAAATTAATTAATTTGTTTTTTAACTTTGGTAATTTTTGGTAACTTTTGGAAAATTTGGATGAATTTTGGTAAATTTGGTAAAAACTGGTAAATTCGATTTACCCATGAATATGAAGCATGCTTGCTAGTTGATCCCTTACAAACAAACTTTGTTAATGCTGGGTATTTTCTAAAGGGGTTGTTTAGTTGTATGAAAAGCAATTATCTGTTTAATGTAGTTTGTGCCTTCGTGGGCTAGTCTTTTTATTTCTTGTTATTTGTTATATAGAGGTTTAATCTTTTTTTTATGTTTTATTTATTTATTTATTGTAGACAAGGTTCTAATCTTTTAACAAAGTTGGGAATTGATAGTCATTGTGCTATCAAATCTAGTCCTTAGATAATGACTTGTTACCCAAATCTGAATACACTGACCATATTTATGTTACAAGATTCATATTAATGCTCTCAACCATATCTAGTGCTCTACTTATCCACTCTTTATGATAGGTTAATTGTGTGTGATTTTTTTTTTTTCCAGCTTCACATATATTTTTATGCCTCATCTGTTACAGGTTCATGCTAAGATCAAAATGAAGAGAAAACATAAACATAATTTCCTATTTGAACTGAAACAAGAACACACTTTAAATATTTGTAGAGCCATGAAAAATCTATTCAGATTATATACTTGTGTCCTGGTCTGCTGCAACGTATATTGGTCGTTGTATTATGTACCCTTATTTTATTTCATGTTGAGCACTCCTCTCATGTAACTTATACTTGCCTTCATGGTCATATTGCTTAACCTCATCTATCGGATACTGTAGAATAAATGTGATATTTGTTAAAAACTAATGCTGTGTGTACTGGTTGTTATGTTAAGTGCACTAATATTCTGGCTATTTGTTAGCTGGGGTTTGCATGGTTTAACTGGTTTGTAGTGTTGTCTTGCAGAATCAACAATTCTCAACAACAACAACAAAGGAATACATCAACAACAGTAGTAGCAGACTTGTACCAGCAACATAGCTGAGTAGGAAGCGGAAAAAAGAGTAGTACCTAAGTACAAAAGGTACAGAACTTTGCAAAGGATAAAAATATCACCCGCTCCCCACCCAACCATGAAAAATAAGGTATGTTGAACATTTATGGTTCAAATTTAGAATCATGTTCAGTAATTTGAATAATTTCTATAGCAATTAGCTAGGGTTGTTAATTGGAATTCAATAAGTTTTGTTAATTTTTGAGAGTTTAGTACGTTCTGGATAGAAGTAAATTGTGCATGGCATCTGTTCATGTTAATGTACATGGCCTCTTCTCCTATTGTTCTTTTCTATGATATTCTCAGTGAAGCTTCGGAATTCTAATTTATTTGATACTCATTGAGCCTTAACTGAAATCAGTCATGTGCTAGGTATGTACTTTTATATTACTATTCAAATTTTAATTACAAATAAGCATACTTAACGATGCAATCTATAAGCTGGTGATTTTAAAAAGATAAAAAAGATGCTTGTGAGTGATATGCCTCTTGAGCCATGTAGTTGGGGATTCACAAAGTATTGGAGCTATAATGTATTATGGCGATTGGGTTGGTGTTGATTGGGACCATGGAGCTGCTTGTCACTGGCTGTTGCTGGTGGTTACTGCCTGGTGTTAGTTTTTGTCATAACTATTATCTGCATGACATGACTTCTAATGGTATCTCATTCCAATTAGGGTTCCAAAACCATGGTAGTGTCCCTTGGATTTTAAGTATTTTCCAATAACTTTGACCTTTATCTTTTTTTATAAAGTGATGAGGATCTTCATTTATTACCAAGAGTCCATTGCTTATCAGTTTCTTGCCACCAATCGTTATTTCTGACTATCTACTTGGAATTGCTATCCTATAAAGCGTCATGTTTGAGCGAAACACTTAACAATACCCTACTTGACCCATTCCAATTCTCTAACCATCATAAGTACACATAACCATACAACATCACAGTATGTTGGTAATTACAAGGTTTGTGTCACTTATGGATGAATGTCAATTACTAGGTTTGTGTCACCCATGGCCGAATGCCAATTACCAGGTTGACCAACTAATTTTACCTATGCCATTGTAGTAGAAGATATGAAATCATTATGCTAGTGGTTAATTAGTATGTGTCATTGAACTATTAAAAGGTGGTCTTCAGAATGAGACTATTACAGAAAGATGAGGAAGATGGAGAGATGATAGTCCAAAAAAATCTCGAATAAATCTTTGTCTATCAATGGAAAAGATTTTACGTTTGACTCAATGGATAATGTGGAGGCGGCCCAGGCAAGTTTTAGGTTGCCCTTTTCTTTGGGTAATGAATAAAGATAAGGACCTGTATGAGGAACTTATCTTTTAGATCTTTTATTTTTGTTGGTTTTCTACGGATTGGATTGCCATAGTAAAATAAAAAAAACAACTAAAATATTTATAGCTAATTGAGTTTTATAATGTGGATAGTTACATCCAAGCGGATCTTGTTGACAGCTTCGTCCTTTCGTGGGTCAAGTCCCAAGTCCTAATGGACAATACTACAAGTATGGTGACTATCTTGCCTTGTGTAGATTTATTTTTATGTATATATATTTTGTTGGACTCCAAGCGTGTAGCTCGTAATGTACTTTGGCGTGTGGCCATGGAGATTATTATTTTTATATGAATTTGATATGTAAGACACTTTGCCTATGATATCACAAATTTTCAGGGGAAATGCTGCCGATTTTTTGTAGTATATTTTTAAAAATACTTCTAATAAAATTGTTTTCTTTTTGCAGTTACAAATTCAATTAGGGACTTCTTGCACAATATGTAATGCAAACAAAGATGATGTTGCAGACGCAAAATTCATTGAGGCTTTCGAGCATGAAGATGTTAGTTTAGGATATACTTGATATTATTTTTATTTTTCTTAATTAGTTTAGAACAATAGAGGTGCTTACCCCTATAGCTGTAAGAAACAAAACTAGAACGATTTTTATGTTTATTCTAGGAATTGGATGGATAGTAATTATGATTTATGAAGAAAGTCTTCTTTCCATGTTTAGTATACATTATCTACGATATATATAATAAATATTTATGAACAAAGTCTTCTTTCCAATAAATAAACCTAGTGTTTTTACCTTAATATGAGTTCACTGTTGATATATATATATATATATATATATATATATATATATATATATATATATATATATATATATATATATATATATATAAAACTTTCTCTCTCCTTGAGACCGTCACTCTCTTGGCGATTTCTGGCAGCTAGCATCCCTGAGTCCAGGGCCTCGGCCCTAGCCATGGCAAAGACCAGGAAGGCTAACAACCAGCCAAAAGCCAAGACGCCGACTAAGGTTTCTCCGAGCATCACTCCGGCAACAGCTGAAGTCGAGGAGAGCAACAACACTGAAATACATCGACAGTCAAATACTGGTCCAGAATCCGGCAAATCGACATCAAAAATTGACGATTTGGTTGGCCAGAAATCAGATCAAGAACAAGGTAAGCAAAATTCAAACGATGTTCCTCAAGAACATAGAAAACGATCTACAACCTATGCTTCTCTACTCGATCCAGATGAAGGCACAAATCTAGAGTACATCGAAGCTACAGTAATTAAGGGATCCCCTATTGCAAAGATTGAGAAAGAAGATGTCCAAAAAGAAATCGAATACTGGAAGTCCTCGGTACTGTGTCGCGTGATTGGGGAAAATCCACAATTCCCAATAATAGAAGGTTTCATCAAGAGAATTTGGTCTCACTATGATCTGAGCAACATTGCAGCTGTACGAAGCGGTGTGTTCCTGGTGAGATTCAACAAAGAGGCAGAGAAGAACGAGGTACTCAAAAGAGGTATTTTTTTCTTTGATAAGAAGCCTTTTGTGGTCAGGCCATAGAATCTATCACAAACAATCAATATGGATGAATTCAAATCTCTGCCAATCTGGATCAAATTTCTGCACCTAGATATCCAGTACTGGAGCACACAAAATCTAAGTAGGCTAGCTAGTCTAATTGGTATACCAATTAAGACAGATAAGGCTACAAAGGACAGAACAAACCTCACCTATGCACGCATCTTGGTTGAGGTTAAACTGGATATCACCTTTCCACATGAGATCAAATATGTCAATGAGCAAGATGTGTTGATAACACAATCTGTGGAATATGAATGGAAACCAACTTCTTGTAGCTACTGCTAGATATTGGGACACACAGAGGATGAATGCAGAAAGAAGAGCAAAGCAGAGGACAAGAACTCCAAAACAAATCACAGCAAGCCAGTCACTACAAAGCAGGAATGGAGAATTAAAGTGAAAGACAGGACTGTCGATGAAGATGGTTTCATAGAGATCAACTCTCCTAGGAGAGGCACATCCAGAAACACAAGTCCACACTTAAATCCAAACAATCCTGCTCTTCAAATAACAAATCAATTCCGGTTGTTAGGAAATACTGAGGAGAATCAAACTGATGACACAAATGTGAGTGTAACAACAGCTGGGGAAGAAGAAGAAGAGAGGAGTAAGAGCTCCTCCAGATTTGACTCGACCCCCCAATGAAGATTGTCACATGGAATGTTAGGGGTCTGAATGACCCCAGAAAACAAGAAGATATTCTGATCTTCTTGCGTAGCACAAAGGCTAATGTGATCTGTTTGCTTGAAACAAAAGTGAAACCTGAAAAAGGAATCCAGTATCACTCAAGGTATGTTCAAATCCTGGTCTACTTGCAATAACTTTGGTTCTCATGGAAATGGTAGAACATATATTGCATGGCGTCCAAACAAGGTGGCTGTCCAAGTGCTTCAAGTCGATGCACAGTATATTCATTGCAAAATCCTTGATTACAATAGAAACGCAACAGCCACGTATACCTTTGTTTATGGTTTCAATCGAATAGAGGAGCGCGTGTATTTGTGGGATAATTTAAAGAGTATTTCGAGCAATGTGGCAGGAGCTTGGTGTGTGATGGGTGACTTCAATTCAATTCTGTATGAAGATGACAGATTGCATGGGACACCAGTCCAAAATTTTGAAACCAGGGATTTTCAAAGCTGTATTGAGCATTGCCAGCTCACTGAGCTAATTTGTCATGGCGCAACTCACACTTGGTCAAATGGTCAGGTCCAATCAAAAATTGATCGAATATTCTATAATCAAGATTGGTTGATAGCAAATGATTATGTGAAGGGTTTATATCTTCCGAAAAGTCTATCTGATCATAAACCAATCATACTTAAATTATTAGAAGGCCCTCAACCACAAACCTGCTTCCGTTTCTGCGACATGTGGGTCACAGATCCTAGCTTCAATAGCATTGTTGAAAAAGCCAAGAATAATATCAGAGCCGGCTCCCCTATGCATGCACTCTACCACTTGCAAAAAGATCTTAAACCTGCTCTCAAAGATCTAAATAAAAGCAAGTTTGCTGATATTCATACTCAATGTGAGACAGCTCAACAAAAGTTGATGGTCACCCAGAACTCCCTGATGGCAGACCCCAATAATCAGCAACTTATTCTGGAAGAAAGAGAAGTGAAAGAAAACTACAGAACCATCCTAAAATCGGCACAGCAGCTCATATCACAACAAAGTAAGATAGATGTCCATGCACATGGTGATACTTGCTCTTCATATTTCTTCAGTAAAATGAAGAAGAGAAAACTCACATCAACTGTCCATTCACTCACTGATCAAAATGGACAGAGTATTTCTGGTTTCCAACAAGTTGGTGGTCACCTGGAAAAATACTTCCAAAATCTCCTAGGTAAGGACCCTGATCACAAACAGAAAATAAACGAGTCCATTATACAGCAAGGATATACCCTTAACTGTCATCAACAGCTGCAATTGTGCTTGCCTTTCAATATGAAGGACATTAAAGAAACACTTTTCTCAATCCCGAACACAAAATCCCCAGGTCTAGATGGTTTTTCAAGTGGTTTTTATAAAGTTGCCTGGCCACATTTGGAAGATATATTCTGTGTAGCTATAAATGAATTCTTTCAAACAGGCCGGATGCTCCCAGCACTGAACTCCACAATTCTTGCTCTAATCCCCAAGATAGAAAACCAAGATTCGCTACTGATTTCAGGCCCATCTCCTACTGCAACACCTTCTACAAAACAGCTTCCAAGTTGATTGCCTCACGGCTAAAAGCTGTCCTGCCTCATTTGATCAATGACAGTCAAACTGCTTTCATCCTCGGACGTGAGCTGCTCCATAATGTTCTAATGTGCGATGAACTATCACGTGGATTTCGCAGGAAAGCCTCCCAATCTAAATGCATTCTCAAAATCGACTTAAGAAAGGCTTTTGACAATGTGAAGTGGGACTTTGTCAAAGAGATTCTACAAGGATACAAATTTATTGAGTGGATTATGAGCTGCATCTCCACCCCCTCCCACACGGTTCAAATCAATGGAGGTACACATGGTTATTTCAAAGGGGCTAGAGGGCTACGCTAAGGAGATCCGATATCCCCTCTACTGTTCGTTCTTTCCATGAAATGTCTTTCAAGAACCCTTTCTGCAACAGCTAAGGAGGCAAACTTCAAATACTTCCCCCGCTGTAAGAGCTTAAATATTACACATCTAATCTTTGCGGACGATCTGATGATTTTCACTGCAGCAGACCCCTATAGTGTTCAAAAGATCAAGGATGCACTGAACCATTTCAATCAAGTCTCTAGCCTTAGCTCCAACCCGAACAAATCTAAGATCATGATCTTTGGTGCAACACAAACCATTATAAATCAGATTATCCAGGTTACTGGTTTTGAAGAGGGGAACCTGCCCATAACCGATGGTAGGCTAAGCAAATTAGATTGCCAAAAACTGGTTGACAAAATCACCTTGAGGATCAAGTCTTGGAGAACTGCAAATATTTCCTATGCTGGTAGGGTGATGCTCATCAATTCAGTTCTGTTTGGTGCATTCACATACTGGGCCTCCATTTTGATCATCCCCCAATGTGTTATTGATCAAATCACACGGGTTTGTCGCAATTTCCTTTGGAATGCGGACATACAATCCTCCAAGACCCCCCTTATTAGTTGGTCCACTGTTTGCAAACCTAAATCATGTAGGGGACAAGGCATTAAAAATCTAAAGCATTGGAACAAGGCCTTGATAACCAAACAGGTCATGACAGTGGCCGAGCATAAAGAAAGGCTCTAGGTCAAATGGATTCACGTACGATACATCAAGGATCGAGACTGGTGGGAATACCAACCAAAGGGGGACACATGTTGGTATTTCAAGAAGCTTTGTGATGTAAAAGATGAAATAAAATCGGCGAACATTCCAAGAAACCAATACTCGGTTTCAATGGGCTACAAAGCTTTCGAAGGGGAAAATGTCAAGTGGCTCTGGGAAAGAGTTGTGTGGAACAAATACAACACCCCAAGACATTCTTTCTGTGCTTGGATGGCCTTACATGGAAGACTTCAGGTGAAAACCAGGCTGCACAACCACGAAATCTTTCCTCTTTGTTTAATGTGTGGTAATCACGATGAAACGATAGAACATCTTATGTACTATTGCTCATATGCCCAACAGACAAGAGAACATCTGACTAATTGGGTCAAACTCCCAAAAGCACCAAGCTGGGAGCAATGGGGATGGAAGTTTCTCAACCTCAAGGAAAGCAAAATTAGAAAGAAAATCATCTTTGCCATTTTCACATCCTACATCTACAACATTTGGCTAGCAAGAAATAATCTGTCTTTCAAGAACAAAAGAAGAGATCCATCGCAGACTTTTAAGTCTATCAAGCACCATCTTCGGGATAGAACTCTGTACCTTACAAAAAACAAAGCAAAGTTTTCAAACTACATAGATTTGTTATGTACGTAGGCTTGTAATTCCGTTTTTATCTTTTTACTTATAATATACATCACATTATTTTATATATATATATATATATATATATATATATATATATATATATATATATATATATATATATATATATGATTGAGACCATCATGGAGAACAGTCAGCAGCAGCACCTTCATCAGCAAAGGAAGCATCTATAAGAACTTCACCAGCACTTGCAGCAGCAGCACAAGGAGGAGATCATGCTGATTTACCAAACTCAGCAGCCAAGGAAGCAAATCCAACAGAAATGGCAGGCTTCCAAATCCCAGCACAGACAGCAGGTTACACAGCATGCTTCTCAACAGTTCAAACATCTAGCAGAAGGTTTTCAGCATCACCAGCAGCCACCACTCCACCAACAACATCCATCCAGGCTTGCTACACACTTGTAAAGCAGGTCCTCGCATCCACAGCCATCCAGCCCAGCAACATTGGTCATCCAGACCAAGTCCAGTTCCCAGCAACAACAGTCCAAGCAGGAGTTTTTCTCAATATTGTATCTATTGATTGAGGAAGATTCAGCCAAGGTTCCCTAGGAGTTTTTTGTTCCTTGCCATGTCCTTTTCAAGTCCAAACCAAGTTCCAGCATGATCGAGCATGGCACAGTAAGGTTCAGAAGCCAGAACAGACAATCCCAGTAGGGTTGTTTTTATCAGTTTTTCCAGAACCCTAGTTCTGGGGCTATATGTTCTGATTTCTATCCTTAGGGGTTATTTTGGTCTTTCCAGCACGATATTAACCTGTTGAGATTACTTTGAGGTTAGCATTGGCGCGGGAATTACCTTAGTAACATTATTTTTACCCCCTTAGAGAGGAAAGCCTATCATTGGTTCATTTTGCCACTCTTTTGGCATTTGGTCCAATCAGAGCATAGCTTAGTATTTTTCCTTTTATTTTCTTACAAATGTACTCGAGATCACTAGGATATAATCAGTTGTATTAGTTTTAAGCTTTGTAGCTTAGATTAGTCCAGGGAGATTAGATAGTTAGCTTATGCTTAAGCAGGGCTAATCAAGCTGATTAGCTTTCTTTATATTATGAAGTTTCCTATCAATGAAAGGCATCTCAGTGTTCATTTAATAGCATTCTCGAGTGTCTTAGTACCTCTAAAAGTTTGTGAGTGTCCTATAACTCTCAACCTTGGTTCAATCAGTTCTTGTCACTGGATATTGGCAGAATCCAGCAAGTGTAAGCTGAGCTTGATCATCCATGCTTTGTTGTGTCTGTAGAGGCATGTGTGTGTGAGAGTCCATTGCCCTTGATTTCAGTTGTGGTGTGTCTATATCAACTGTAAGCAAGCCTATCTTTATCTTCTGTATTGGGTTGTCTTCTATTCCAGCTTGTTACTTTCAATCAGTTATTGTGTTTCTATCATTCAGTTGTGTAAGTGAGGATTGTATGGTGTACTATAACTCAATACTCTGATCTTAGTGAGTTAGCCTACATCATCTTGGTATTAGAGCATTGTGTTCTGTCTTGAGTGTGTTGTAGTTGTTGTTTGAAATGGCCGGAGCTAGTAGAACCCCACAAGAAGTCTTAGAACAGACCTTAAATGAAAAAGAAGAGGTAGAACAGAAAATGAAGTGTTTGCGTGAGTAGTTGCAGTATTATATGAGATTACATAGAAATCAGTTGAATAGGGAGACTGATGAAGAAATGGAGGAAGGAGAAGGTGAGAATCCTTTTAGTAGGACAGGAAGAGGAGGTCGAGGTCCTAGGCCTACACATAGAAGGAGAAGGAGAGTCAGAAGATCACCTAGAGTTAGTGAGCCGGAAGAAAACAGTGAGAGTGAAAGAGAAGTAAGAAGGGAAGATAGGAGAGTTGAGAAACTTGATTTCAAGATTGATATACCTGAATATTTAGGAGAACTAGATCCTAATGTTTTCCTAGATTGGTTACAAACAGTAGAAAAGGGTCTTTGACTTGAAAGAGGTTTCAGAAGGAAACAAGGTGAAGTTAGTAGCTTTAAAGTTGAAAAAATATGCTTCTACTTGGTGGAAAAATTTGCAGAAAAATAGAGTGGAAATAGGGGAACCTAAGGTGAGCACCTGGATTGAGATGAGGCAAAAGCTGAAGGAGAAATTCCTTCCAGAAAATTACATGAAGGAGAACTACTTTAAGTTGCAGCAAGCTGTGTAGGGGAACAAGTTAGTGGAAGAGTACACAAAGGAGTTTGAGCATTTGCTTTGGAATTGTAATATGCAGGAGAATGAGGTACAAACCTACATCAGGTACCTTGCAGGCTTAAATGAAGGGATCAAGAATGTTGTGGAGTTACAGGTCTATGATTCACTTAATGAGTTAAGCTCACAAAGTGGAGCAGCAGAAGAAGGCTAGAGTGAAAGAATACAACAGATACCCAGCAAAACCCTATGCACCAGCCAAGCCAAACCCTTACAAACCTTACAATCCCCCACAAAGAGCCTATCCACCCAGTAACAGTGGTTTTGTGGACCTCGGTTTTGTCGTTCTCTCTTAGGGAGCTGGCAACCTTGGTCATAGAAACTAGGTCAATAGTCGGGATGAGATTGCTAAGGTAAGGATATCGGTTTGAAAGGGTCACAAAGCGAGAAACAAAACTAAGGTCGGTCAAGAAATGGAAAATGGGCTTCGGAGGCTTTTCGGGATGAAAACGGGAATGAGGAAATGGGTTTTGCAACAAGGGAATAACAAGGAGGGATGAAAGAGTTAAGGGAAGAGATAACTTATCAAAATGTCGTAGATGAACAAAGGAAAGCAATAAAAAAGATGATCCAACAATCTCTCAATTGTTTGAATACTCAAATCTTCAATAACCACAAACCCTAGAATAAATCTCTCACTAACCTCTCTCTAAAATCCCTAATTACAAGCTGAAAATGTCTAAGTCTATCTCTAGATGCCTGGCAAGAAATCGTCAACAAGGGATATATATACAAGTGAAAATTTGTTGGCAAAACGCAGCGCACAGCCGAAAACATCGCGCAGAACATAAGGAGATCGTGGGTACGGTCTATGGGACCGTGGCTACGGTCTTGCGTAGCGAACTGTAGATTTCGCTTCTCTTCGAAATACCGTAGGCACGGTGTCCCAAGATCGTGGGTACGGTCTTGTTTGGTCACTTCACCTTCTGCACATGCCTTGCACCCACCGTGGGTGCGATCTCCCAAGACCGTGGGTACGGGCTTGTTCGGCCAGCCTAGGGTAGCGGGTGTCACCATTGGCGTGACGGGGGCTATCTCCGACTTCCTTCCTTCTTTCCAAGGCATGTAACGCCCGTTACGAGGATCGTAGCGGGTGTTACCTCACTAATTGGCACCAAAGTGGGGAAAGTTGTCCCGGGTCAACTCCGCCTCGACTCTCAGTCCGGCTCGGCTCGGGAAATCACCAAAAAAGCTCTAAAATGGCCCGTTTTACCTCGTTTTTGTGTAAAACCTCAAAACCTACAAAATAACCAAAAACATACTAAAAAGCCATGAAAATAAACATGAAACGAGTCAAAAGCCTAAGAATTAAGGTGGTATTTAGACACAAAATTGGGTCTAAACACCCCCCCACACTTAAACTTTTGCTCGTCCCGAGCAAAACAAGACAAAAACAAATAAGAAAACTAAACACCAACTCCTTTGTCGTGGGAGGAAACTAGTGCATTTAGCGTATGCACCAAGCCCTTTGAACCCCCCGGCAGCCCGGGTGGACGAGTTGGACTCGTGAGGGTTTGTAGCGGCTGTACCCACAAAAGCCAAAGAAAAAGGAGAGAGGGAAAGTGAAAACAAAACCGAAGAGAAACAAAGGAAAGAGAAACAAAAGCTTCGCTTCAAAGGATCTTGCAACCTTAACTAAGAAAACGTTATTAAGCCTCCAAAAGGAACCATTATGAGCATCTCACAAGCACCTATCCCAAGCAAAAGTCGGTCTTAAAGATTTTCGACCCCCTACACCTCATACCAAGCAAAACCCCATGTGCAAATGTGCAAGTGGGTTCTAACCGAATCCAAAAGACTCCAAAGACTCATGCCCGAGCTCAAAAACAACGAAACAAACAAGGAAATAGTTGCCCCTCCTCGCATTTGGTCGCCCTTGGCGTGGTGAGGGTCATAGGTGATGCAAGGATAGGCCCCAAACTTTAAGAAGCACAAACTTTTCTTTTCTTTTTGGTTGGTTTCACCAACAAAATTACTTTTTCTCTTTTTTTTTCTTTTTAAAGGTCGGTATTAGCTTTACTTTCGGAAATTGGACGGCCCAAATATGGGGTTTACCCTCCCAACACAGTCTTTTCCATTCACCTCTCCGTCGCAAAGCGATATAGGAGGAGGTTTAAGGGGTATTCGTGCCGTACCACTGATACCGGGCCCGTGTAGGTTGGCTAAGTGTATGGTGGTTAATGTCATTGAGCGACACGCCCCACTTAGTCCGGTTATTGTAGCTTTTGCTTTATTTTTCTTTCTTTTTGAACTTTGCTTTTGCTTTTGCTAAACAAGAAAAAAGAAGAAACAAGCTCGGACACAAACCCCTAGAATCTCTCGGTTTCAATCGGAACGTGAAAGGAATCGGGGGTCTCACTAGACACTCAATGAAGGGAGTCTAAGAAGGTAAGTCATGACTAGTACCCGAGACAGGGTCGAAAATGCTCAGACCGGTTTCTTTTAAAGAAGATTAAGAACGGCTTCGCAATTTCGACAACAAGATCCAAGAAACAAAGCAAAACAAAGCGAAAACGAAAACTGAAAGAAAACTTTTAAAGCTTTCACTCCCTTTTTTCTCCTTTTTCACACAAAAATTTTCAAATTTTAGGCAAAAACTAAGGAAAAAAAAACAAAGAGCTAGGTGATCTACCCTTGAACAAATATAACTCATCCTCCCACACTTAAAACGCCACAATGTCCTCATTGTGGGAAGGTGTCACAAGAAAAGGGTAGAGAACCTACAAAAACAAACAAACAAGAACAACTAGCATATAAAAGTGGTGGCGACCCGAGCCCACACGGCTCCAACAACAAGATATACTCAACAAGCACATACTAGGGGTTCTCCACCAAAGGAAAAGTCAAGCATGCAAAAGGATCACAGGATATTCAACTCAAAAAGAGAAGAGCAGAGAGATATTACCTCGAGTTCTTCAAAACAAATGATTACTCAATCCGCGATCCGTGATAATCGAGCAAAGGGTTAGGATAATCAAGTAAAAACAAGCAAGGCTTGTAAGATCCGCATGCAAGATTAGAAACAAGAAAAAGAAACTAATAAAGAAAGGAAAAGAAATTAATCAAAAAGAAAGTACGGGTTACCTCCCATGTAGTGCTTGCTTTATGTCCCTAGCTTGACCTAATACCCATTTGATCCTTGAAAGACAGGGTGAACAAGATTTGAACGTTTTCTATCTCTTCCACCATTTTCTCTTCCTCCCTTTCCAGCATTTCCCCACTTGGCAAGCATAAAGGTCAAGATGATCTCACCAGTTTGCAGTGGACCTCGGGTAAAGAGAGGCAGTGGCTTCTTATGTTTCTTCCACCTTCTTTTTCTCCTCTTCTTCCTACATCTCCCAACCACCATAGTGAACCAAGCAAGTTGCTCCTCCAGCGGTCGAATAGAGTGAAATACATGAGGAGGTAATTTAAGCTCCACTTTACTTGTTCCTGGAGTTTTGGAGCCTCGGGAACAAGCATGAGTTGATGACGGTCATCTTCCTTCAAAAAATCTTCTTCCTTCTCAACCCCTTCCTTGGATTCTTCTTCAATAAAATAATTCAAAGTGATTAGGAAGTACTCAAACTCCACTTGAGGAAGAGAAAACTCTAAAGATGCTTCATCATAGATAAAAAAATCATGAACCTCCATACGCTCAAATAAAGGTTCCTCCAAAGGAACATCCTCCACCTCTCGAGTATATGCCCCATCAATAAGATTAGTGAGGAAGACAACCTCACTACCATCGGGCTCAACGTGGATAGGCTCAAGAAGGATTTCCTCAAAAGGACGCTCACATGAAAGCTCAAAAGTATAAGGTTCTATTAAGCACCCATCTATTTCCTTATTGAATTCTTCTTCCTCACTCAACTTCTCCTCATTCTCACTTTTAGCTTCTTCAAGCAACACCTCCCTTTCTTCATTCATCTCCAACTCACTCGTTTTTTCTTCTTCTCTCAAACATCCCTCCTCCGCAAAATTTGGCACTATCGCTTCCCCTTCACTCCGGAGGGTAACAAGATTCACCGGCACCATTGGAATAGGTTGAGGATGGATGGGGACGGTTTGAGGGATGCAGTCTATCTGAGCCATTTGGGCCCATTGCTTTTCAATGTTCTCGAGGCAAGCCCTATCATTCTCTTTATTTTCAACAATTTGCTTAAGCAACTTCTCTATGTTGGACTCTTGAGATGGTTGGGATTCTTGAAGTTGAGGGGTAGGTTGGTGATAAGTGGGTTGCCAAACTTCTTGGTTTTGGTGGTTGGGTGAGAAATATTGGATGTTTTGGGTGGAGGGTTGGGTCTCCTGCATGATTCCTAATTGGTTGGTTGTTCTATTAGATACCATCTTTTGTTGCATCTCTTGGATGACGCCCATAAGGAGTTTGATAGTAGGTTCGCTCTCCAAGGAATAGCCTCCACTTCCTAAAATCCAACTGCTTCCCCAAGAAGGGGAATGTTGAAATAACTCGTGAAGGAAAACATTTGTTTGATGCTCGGTCTTCATAAGGAACATTCCTCCCGATGCAATATCAATTAACTCTTTAAGATCGTCTTGAAGCCCATGGTAAAACTGATGTAACAATAACCAATCCGGAAGATTGTGATGTGGACATCGCCTTTGATGAAGTTTAAACCTTGCCTATGAATCGAAAAGAGTTTCTCCCGGCTCTTGCTTGAAATTCAAGATAGCTTGTCGAAGCATATGCGTCTCATTAACCGGAAAGAAATGGTGAAGAAAATCCCGGCTCAATGCATCCCAAGTAGTATATGTGCCGAGTGGGCAAATGTCGAGCCACATCTTAGCTTCTCCTCCCAAGGTGAGAGGGAAAAGCTTCAATTTCAAAAACTCCGAAGATACCTCTGGCATATGCACAAAACCAATCCGGCCTTCAAATCTTCTAATATGATCGATATGATCCTCGAAGCCATCTCCATAGAATTGGTTTCTCTCAAAAGCGTCTAGCAGGCATGGTTTGAACTCGAATGTTGCAATGGGTGGTAGTGGCGGTAGGATGATAGGATTACCTCCCGTACCCGATGATGGAACGACATATGATAGAAGGGTACGGGATGAACCAGCTCGAGCTTCACCCATTAGAACGCGAAAACTCCGACGATGCTCGGTAGAACATTAGGGCGTACCTACATGCACCAACAAGTACCAATAGAAGCATCAAATTCATTGGGATTAGCACAAACTAATTTCTAGCGTGAAAGCAAACTCAAATAACCAAAAACCAAGAAACTAAAACTAGGGGCGCTGGCTCCCCGGCAACGGCGCCATTTTGTGTAACAGTGGTTTTGTGGACCTCGGTTTTGTCGTTCTCTCTCAGGGAGCTGGCGGCCTTGGTCATGGAATCTAGGTCAATGGTCGGGATGAGATCGATAAGGTAAGGATATCAGTTTGGAAGGGTCACAAAGCGAGAAACAAAACAAAGGTCGGTCAAGAAATGGAAAGTTGGCTTCGGAGGCTTTTCGGGATGAAAATGGGGATGAGGAAAAATAACAAGGAGGGAAAATTAAGGGCAATTCCGTTAGAAAATACCCACCGAGCTTCCTCATTCGAGGATAGTCCAGATTAACTTCCCCAAAGTCCACCATGGACCCCGAGGGTTAATGAAATGGAATTTCCTAGTTAGCCTCTATTCACTTTCGTGAGTAGAGTACTAACTATCCCAATTCCAACCTTCCAACCCAAGTGTTGGATGTGTTTGGGGACTTTCGAACCCAAATACATCCCTCTTGAGGGAAGGAAAGGAATGAGAAATTGATTTCCTAACTAATTACTCACTAATATTTCTAACCCAAACATAATCACCCATTCACACCCTTAATTACCCCCTAACCCATAGGGTTTCTAGCCACTAATCATGATAAAAACTAAGCTAACAAAATTCAAACCAAACCTAAACATGATTTCTAACATCCAACAATCAAGACCAAGCAAAATAATCAAAAAGCAAGTAAGAACAATTAAACAAGCAACAAAGTAATTAGCAAAGTAATTAATGAAAGAGTTAAGGGAAGAGAAAACTTATCAAAAAGCTGTAGATGAACAAAGGAAGGCAATAAAAAGATGATCCAACAATCTCTCAATTGTTTGAATACCCAAATCTTAAATAACCACAAACCCTACAATAAATCTCTCACTAGTCTCTCTCTAAAATCCCTAATTACAAGCTGGAATATGTCTAAGTCTATCTCTAGATGCCTGGAAAGAAATCTTCAACAAGAGATATATATACAAGTGAAAATTTGTTTGCAAAACGCAGCGCACAGCCGAAAACATCGCAGAGAACATAAGGAGACCGTGGGTACGGTCTATGGGACTGTGGCTACGGTCTTGCGTAGCGAACTACAGATTTCGCTTCTCTTCGCAACACCGTAGGCACGGTGTCCCAAGACCGTGGGTACCGTCTTGTTCGGTCACTTCACCTTGTGCACATGCCTTACACCCACCGTGGGTGCGGTCTCCCAAGACCATGGCTACGGTCTTGTTCGACCAGCCTGGGGTAGCGGGTGTCACCATTGGCATGGCGAGGGCTACCTCCGACTTCCTTCCTCTTGTTCCTTCCTTCTTTCCAAGGCATGTAACGCCGGTTACGAGGATCGTAGCGGGTGTTACCTCACTAGTTGGCACCAAAAGTGGGGAAAGTGGTCGCGGTTCAACTCTCCTCGACTCTCAGTCTGGCTCGGCTCGGGAAATCACCAAAAAAGCTCTAAAATGGCCCGTTTTACCTCATTTTTGTGTAAAACCTCAAAACCTACAAAATAACCAAAAACATACTAAAAAGCCATGAAAATAAACACGAAACGAGTCAAAAGCCTAAGAATTAAGGTGGTATTTAGACACAAAATTGGGTCTAAACACAGCGCCACCCCCACCTCAAGCCAGAAATCCAGTCCCAAGACCTCCACAAAATCAGCTACAAAACCCTCCACAAAGAACCCCAGCCCCTATCAGCAGAACTTATTCAGAAAGGAGATGTTTCAGGTGTCAAGGACTAGGGTACATTGCCTTAGAATGTCCAAACAAGAGAATGGTTACTCTTGCTGAGTACCAAGCAGCTTTATTTATTGATCTTGAACATGTGCAGGGAGAAGAATAGGATTGTGAAGAGCATGAGCATGACCCTATCTATGATGATGAGGTTATAGAAGAAGGTTTAGATGAGGGAGAGATGCTTGTGATCAGAAGAGTTTTGAGCAGCTCAGCAGTAGAGGAAGCAGAGGAGCAAAAGGAGAATATCTTTCATACAAGGTGTACCATTGGAGGAAAGGTGTGCTCTATGATTGTAGACAGTGGAAGCTGTACCAATGCAGCCACCAGCACTATGGTGAAGAAGCTAAGCCTGGCAACCAATCCCCACCCAGCTCCATACACCATTTAGTGGCTCAGCTCAGGAAAAGGTATCCAAGTCTCGACTAGATGCCTTGTTGCTTTTTCAATTGGTCAATCATACAAAGATGAGGTCTGGTGCGATGTCTTACCTATGGATGCATGTCATTTGCTTTTGGGTCGACCTTGGTTGTATGATAGATCAGTAAGCCATTGTGGTAGAGCTAATACCTACACCCTAATCCTAAACCACAGAAAGATTATTCTTACCCCTATGAAACCCTCACAGTTAGCTAAGAAATCCAAAAGCCTATGTCTTGAACCTAGTCTTGATGTGTTGCTTTTATCTGATCATCATGAGTTTAACACACAGAAGGGCTTGATCCTCTTAGACCTTGAAGAACCCTCAGCACCACAAAATGACCACCCTTTATTTCTACCTTTACTCCAGCAGTTTCAGCATGTATTTCCTGAGGAAATGCCACCCGCTTTGCCACCTAAAAGAGATATCCAACACAAGATTGACTTAGTGCTTGAATCAGTGTTACCTAACAAGCCAGCTTATAGGATGACACCAGCAGACACTAATGAAATACAGAGGCACGTGGATGAGTTATTGGAGAAGGGAATGGTTAGGGAGAGTTTGGGTCCATGTGCAGTTCCAGCCTTGTTAGTGCCTAAGAAAGATGGAAGCTAAAGGATGTGTATTGATTGTAGGGCCATTAACAAGATCACAATCAAGTATAGGTATCCTATACCTAGGCTTGAAGATATGTTGGACAAGTTACATGGGTCATAAGTCTTTTCTAAGATAGATTTGAGGAGTGGATACTACCAGATAAAGATCTATGAGGGAGATGAGTGGAAAACAACATTCAAGACCAAGGGAGGTTTGTTTGAATGGTTGGTCATGCCTTTTGGCCAGACTAATGCCCCATCCACATTCATGAGAGTCATGAATCAGGTCCTGAAACCACTCATAGGCAAGAGTGTTGTTGTATAATTTGATGATATTCTTGTCTATAGCAGGTCTGAGCAAGAGCATGTCAAGCATTTGCAGGAAGTTTTAGAGATTTTGAGCAAGGAGCAGTTGTTTGGAAATCTCAAGAAGTGTCACTTCTTTACATCCCAAGTGACCTTCTTTGGGTACATTGTTACAGCAGCAGGTATTCAGGTTGATGAGGAGAAGATCAAGGCAATTAGGGAGTGGCATGTGCCCACTTCTATTCAACAAGTCAGGAGCTTCATGGCCTGGCTTCATTTTACATGAGGTTTTTCAAGAATTTCAGCACCATTCTAGCACCAATGACCGAAGGGGTGAAGGGAAAGTCCTTTACTTGGACAGCAGCAGCCCAAAGAGCCTTTGAAGAAGTTAAGGAGAGGCTTACTTCAGCACCAGTTCTAGCACTACCCAACTTCAGCAAGGTTTTCGAGGTAGAATGTGATGCTTCAAGAGTTGGCATAGGAGCAATATTGACCTAGGAGGGCAAGCCAGTTGCCTATTTAAGTGAGAAGTTAAATGATGCAAAGAGTAAGTACAAAACCTATGACAAGGAGTTCTATGCCATCATTAGAGCTCTTCAACACTGGAGGCACTACCTTATTGGAGCAGAGTTCATACTTCACAGTGATCATGAGACCTTGAAGTTCATTCAAGGGCAGCACAAACTCAAAACCAGGCATGCTGCTTGGGTTGAGTACATGCAGCAATTCTACTTCATGATCCACCACAAATCAGGAGTGCTAAACAAAGGGAGCAGATACATTGAGTAGGAGGTATATGTTGCTTCATATACTTGATTCTAGAATTGTTGGTTTTGAGCATTTGAAAGCTTTATATCAGGAGGATGGAGATTTTAAGCAGGTGTACCAGAAGTGCCAGCAGCAACCCCAGGGTCTGTACCACATTGACCAGGGTTAATTGTTCAAAGGGAGCAGATTGTGTGTCCCTAAGAGCAGTTTCAGAGAGCTATTGATCTCAGAAGTCCATGGAGGGAGTTTAGCAGGACATTTTGGAGTTGAAAAGACATTGTTGATGTTGAAAGAGCACTATAGTTGTCCAAAAATGAGGAAAGATGTGGAACATCTGTTGAAAAGGTGTAATGTCTGTCAATTGGCAAAGTCACATAGCCTACCTCAAGGCTTGTACACACCATTGCTAGTTCCCAACAGCCCTTGGGAAGAATTCAGCCTTGATTTTATTGTAGGTTTGCTAAGAACTCAGAGAGGGAATGATTCAATCATGGTGGTGGTAGACAGATTCTCAAAGATGGCACATTTCATACCATGCCACACCACTTTTGATGCCACAAGAATTGCTGAGTTATTCTTCCAGGAGATTGTTAGACTGCATGGAGTGCCAAAAACAATGATGTCTGACAGAGATACCAAGTTTTTAGTTTTTTTTCTCGTCACGAGACCTTCCTCATCCACTTGGGCTGCCAAGGGTGTAAAGGGCTTGATGCATGTGCTAAATGCATCCGCGATTCCTGCGAAAATGAGTTAGGGTTTCTAGTTTCTTTTTCTCTGTCTTTATATTTGTTTTTAGTTTGCTCGGGGCGAACAAACCCTTGTGTGGGAGTGTTGTTCGGTCTCGTTCTGAGCCGAATTTTTATTAATTATAGTGTTGTAGGCAAGAAAAAAAATTAATGATAATGTGCCGAAACCAATGATATTAATTTGATTTAATTAATTTGGGTTAGCCCGATTAATTAATTAAATTTATTGAACCCAAGTGACTAGCAAGTCAACAACCCAAATCAAAAGCCGGCAAATGGACTCTCAAGTCAACCGTCCAATTTACCAACTCAAATGGACTACCAAGTTAACTTTAGTTGCAGGTCCGGTCAACGGCCCAAGAAGACTAACAAGTCAAAGGCCCAACTACAAGATATTATTCTCTATAAATATGGAGGGACTCCTTCATTAAAGGGGTTGAAAAATTAATCATTCAAAGACATTCTCTCTAGACTCCAACAACAAACACATGAAAGTGTCGTTGCTCTAGAGATTAAATTCACAACACTCGGTGAAGATTGAAGTTGTTCCTGTCTCTCATCAAGTCAAACATTTGGAGATCGAATCAGAGGAGTTCATTATTTTTGTTGCATTGTAACAAAAATATAGAGATTGTCCCCATTCTTTGAATATAAATACAAAAATTATATTTGGCCATTATTTTCTTGTCTTTAATTTATTTTAGACTCGAAAATTTGTGATTATAAATTTTGGCACGCTCGGTGAGACATCTCTACCTCTCATCTCTTTCTCCGAAAACAAATCACTCATCAATCAAAGAAGACATGGCTCCTAGCAGTAACATCCCTCATTTCTCAAAGAAAGCTATTCCGTCCAAATCCCAAGGGTCGGCAACTACTAGTATGACGTCCAACGGAGTAGTCGCAAGAAGGATGGCCAAGATCGCTGCTATGGAGGCCCAGAAACAAACTGATGTGATCGCGCCGTCACATATCGCTGATGCCGACTTGCCGGGGGCGAGTCACATCACATCTCATCTGCTTAGAGGGAAATATGTTCAAGTCCCTCCAAAGGAAGCATCCGCTCAATGGATGGACGAACTTCATCGTCACATGGAATTTGTGGCGCAACCATTCGATGAAGAAACTGAAGATTATGAGAGCGACGGAGAAATGCTGAAGTCTCCAAGTGACATGCTCGCGTTTCGACCATCAATCTGTTGACACCGTTGTTATGCCGGTTATGACCACTGGAGCTATTAACTATGAAGAAGAGTTCAAAGCTATGAAGGTCGTTCTAGCTAGACTTGAAAGAGAAAAAGAGGAGAAAACTGAGCATATCAAGCGCCAAGATGAACGGATTAAGAAGCTGACAAAAAAGTTAGAGAAGCGACCTGCTAGCAACTATGTCATTAGCTCAGAAGATGAAGATTCTGACAAGGGATCCAATCACGGAGATTCCGATGAAGAAGAAGAGAAGAAGGAATACTCTGGCTCTGGTTCTTTATCTGTAGAGCAAATCCAGAATTGGGTGGCGAATGCGATCAAGGCTCAACTAGGGGCAGGCGCGACGCGAACTCATCTGTACACCAAACCGTACACGAAGAGGATTGACGCCCTTCGCATGCCTCGTGGGTACCAACCCCCAAAGTTTGTCCAGTTCGAAGGAAAAGGGAACCCAAAGCAACATGTTGCACACTTCATCGAGACATGCAACAATGCGGGTACCGATGGTGATTTGTTAGTGAAACAATTCGTCCGCACATTGAAGGGTACCGCTTTTGATTGGTATACTGACTTAGAACCTGAATCTATTGATAGTTGGGAACAGATGGAACAAGAATTCCTGAACAGGTTCTATAGTACTCAAAGAATTGTCAGCATGACTGAGTTGACAAACACTAAGCAATGGACAGATGAACCACTTCTTGACTACATCAACCGATGGCGCGCGCTCAGCCTCGAGTGCAAAGACCGCTTGTCTGAAGCTTCAGTCGTTGAGATGTGTGCCAATGGTATGAATTGGGACTTGCTCTATGTCTTGCAAATGAGTAAGCTGAGAACCTTCCGGGAGTTGGCAACCAAGGATCATGACATGGAAATCATAATAGCCAACCGACGCGGTAAGTCCACATCCTCCTCCTTTGAGCCAAAGAGAGATAGGGGTGATCTAAAGAAGAGTGTCAAGCCTTCCAAGAACTCGACTAGGGAATCCAGTCTCAACAAATGAACCAGTCCGGATTTCAGGGAAGTCAAAGGTGGAAGAAAAGAGGAGTTTTACAGCGCGAGACACAGGAAAGAAGCGTCCTACATTAAAGGAGCTACAAGAAAAGAAATATCCATTTCCTGACTCAGACTTGGCGGGGATGTTGGATGATTTGTTGGAGAAGGGGGTTATTGAGCTACCTCCCTCAAAACGTCCCGAAAAAGTTGGAAAAGTTAATGATCCGAGGTATTGTCCATATCATAGGGTCGTTAGTCACCCTCTGGAAAAATGCATCACCCTTAAGGAGCGCATAATGCAGTTAGCTAAGGAGGGAGTCATCGTGTTGGACTTGGATGATGCGACAAGAGTTAGTTGTATGGTCGCCTTCCTAGAGGATTTCCCTACCACTGCCAGTGTCAACATATCCTCGTGTTCCGAAGTTGAGGATGAGGAAGAAGATGAAAGGTTGAGCGTAGGGGAGGGGAGGGCAACATCAAAAGAAGAGAAGATAAAGTTGTCAACTTCCTAGAAGCTTTACCAGAGCGCATGAGTTAGAAACAAGTCTTTCATTTACCTAAAGAGATGCGCGAGCAAATGGTTGTTGCTCTACAACATGCAAAATTATATACTGACAAAGTGCAATGTAGCGACGGACTTGACAAGGGTTTAGCTCAATGCACCATGTGTAACATGGCAGTTACATTTTCTGATGATGACTTGTTGCTCGGGTCCAACCCACACAATCGTCCATTGTTCATCAGTGGATACATTAGGGAGCAGAAGGTCAGGCACATGCTGGTAAATGGAGGTTCGACAGTCAACATCATGCCTAAGTATACCATGAATGACTTGGGCATTACTGTCGAAGAGTTGTCCAAGAGTCGCATGATGATCCACGGTTTTAACTTAGAGGGTCAGCGCGCAATGGGGATGATTCGCTTGGAGCTAACGATCGGAGAGCTATCGACGTCAGCACTTTTCTATGTCATATACTCTAAGACCTCCTATAAGTTGCTACTTGGGCGACCATGGTTGCACGAAAATGGAATAGTAACATCAACGTTGCATCAGTGTCTTAAGTACTACCGCGATGGGGAGAAGAAGATAAATGGTGACACTAAGCCGTTTACTCAAGCTGAATCACACTACGCATACGCCAAGTTCTTCGAGGAAGGCACAAAACCCAAGGAAACAATGCCGAACTCTATGTCCTCCACGAGCAAGGGGAGGGTGAAAGATACTTTTGTTCCGTCTAGTGGACGTATTGATATGGATACTAAGAAGAAGCCAGATGGTAAAGGAGTTATTGAGCCAGAGAAGGCCCCACTTTTCATCGCAAAGACAACAGGGGAATCTAAACCAATTGTACCAGTCCTTAAGTACATCCCCAAATCTCAACGAAAAGAGGGGGAGTCAGCGTTTAGCGAATGCGCAAACCCCGAGGGCGTGATCAAGGATGGAACTAAACTCGAGGGGGCCGACCGACGCATCCTTGAAGAAAAGGGTGCTCTTCCCGTCCACAAGGAAGGAAGACACAGACTCACCAAGGCGCCTATGCTTGTTTTGTTCATTCTTCCGAGAGATTACCTAGAGAGGAAGGTGACCTACACAAAGTGCGCACACATGAGGGGTTTGATCCAAATGCTTATAGATTAATGAAAAGGCCAGGTTACGACTTCAGCAAGCCAGACGCTTTAGGAAAAGTGGTTGAAGCCAAGCCCTATGGTGTCAATGAGACATAAAAGAAGATACATGAACAGTGCGGTGAAATGTTAGTGTCCAAGGTGGGACTTGGTTATACACCACCAAAGCCTATCCGAATCTTGGGAAGGCGCAAGACCAAACAAGCAGATGTACAATACATCGCAGCAGAAGAGAGCACCTAAAGTGACGAGGATGAGCCTAAGAATAACCCTAGACAGTCTGTCTTTGATAGACTCCAACCATCCACCCACAGGGATCGTCCTTCTGTATTTGCCAGGATCGGCGTACGAGAGACTCCAAAGCCCTTAGCCTCATGAAGGTTGGAGGCAAGTGCGAAGTCTAAACCTTCGGTTTTCTCTAGGATCAAGGTAAATGAGGCAACATCATCAGTGTCCCGCCTTTCCCCGAATGATCAGTGCGGCGGTTAGGCATCCTGAGACGAAAGAGTGGTACCTCAACAAAAATAAAAAGGCCTTGTTTTCAGTGGCCTAGGTGAGATAAATGAGATCCAAAGTACTATCCCTTCTGGCATGAAGCGCATATCTACTTTGGATGTAAAAACAGACGGTTCGCTGAGAGTGAAGAGACGCACAGTGGTACTCACAGGTCACGTCACCCAAGGGGGTGAAAACAAGGGTGATGAATAAGAAGAGCATGTTTCCTCAAACCATGTCACGGTCCATGAACGCGACGACTTAGACGCAGAGATAGAGCTTGCAGAAACTCCGCAAAACTTAGAAGACGGGGGACAAGCTACAGTGGACGAGCTAAAGGAGTTGAATCTTGGAACCATGGAAAACCCAAGGTCCATATATGTCAGCTCTTTACTCTCACCCGCAGAGGAAGAGGCGTACTTTGAACTTCTATCTGAGTACAAGGATGTATTCGCGTGAAGTTATCAAGAAATGCCTGGGTTGGACCCGAAAGTGGCCGTTCATCGCTTGTCCATCAAGAGCGGAGTATCTCCTAAGAAACAACCTCAATGACCCTTTCGTCCAGAGTTAGTGCCGAAAATTGAAAAGGAAGTGAACAAGCTCATCGAGGCTGGATTTATTCGGGAGGTGAAGTATCCTACATGGATCGCCAACATCGTCCCGGTGAGAAAGAAGAATGGCCAACTTCGTGTTTGTGTGGATTTTCGGGATCTAAATGAGGCATGCCCGAAAGATGACTTCCCATTGCCCGTCACTGAGCTCATGATCGACTCTACCACCGGACATGAGGCCTTATCCTTCATGGATTGTACGGCAGGGTACAACCAAATTCACATGGCGCCCGAAGACCAAGAAGCCACTGCTTTTCGCACACCAAAAGGCATATTTTGTTACAATGTAATGCCCTTTAGACTGAAGAATGTTGGAGCAACATATCAAAGGGCGATGCAACGCATCTTTGATGACATGTTGCATAAAACAGTCGAGTGCTATATTGATGATTTAGTGGTTAAATCAAGAAGAAGGAACGATCACTTGAATGATCTTCGTGGAATTTTCGAGAAGCTTCGAAAGTGCCAGCTGAAAATGAACCCATTGAAGTGTGCGTTTGGCGTTACTTTAGGAAAATTCTTGGGCTTTGTCATGCGACACAAGGGCATCGAGATTGATCAGGCTAAAGTCAAAGCCATCCAAGAAATGCTCGAACCTAAGAATCTTAAGGAGTTGCGTGGTCTACAAGGTAGGTTGGCATATATCACGCGGTTCATATCCAACCTGGCGGGTCGTTGTCATCCATTCAGTCACTTGATGAAGAAGGGCGTACCATTTGAATGGGATAAATCTTGTCGAAATGCCTTCGAGAGTATCAAGAAATATTTGTCAAGTCCGCCCGTTTTAGGAGCACCGATTCCGGGAAAACCTCTAATCTTGTACATTGCTGCGCAAGAAAAGTCGTTGGGTGCATTGTGTGCTCAAGAAAATGAAGATGGCAAGGAAAGGGCTCTTTACTACTTGTGTCGGACCTTGGTTAGGGCTGAGTTGAACTACTCCCCAATTGAAAAGATGTGCATGGCCCTCATGTTTGCTGTGCAAAAGTTAAGGCACAGCGCATACGGTTCGAGTTATATCCAAGGCTGACCCAGTCAAGTACATTCTGTCAAGGCCAGTACTTAGTGGACGATTAGTAAAGTGGGTCGTCATTTTAGAACAATATGATATTGTGTATATACCACAGAAGGCCGTCAAGGGACAAGCGCTGGCAGACTTTCTAGCTGATCACCCGATTCCCGACGATTGAGAGCTGGATGATAAACTACTTGGGGCGGAAGTTTTCTTTGTAGGCATGATGCCACCATGGGAAATATATTTCGACGGTGCCGCACGACATGATGTTGCTGGAGCAGGAGTTGTTCTTGTCTCCCCCGAGAGACATAATCTTCCATACTCATTTGTTCTTACCTAATTATGCTCCAACAATATTGCCGAATACCAAGCACTCATACTAAGACTTCAAATGGCCATAGAGGTGGGAGTCAAGAATCTTGATGTGTATGGCGATTCCAAGTTGGTTATCAGCCAACTTCTCAATGAGTATGAGGTCAAGAAGGAAGATTAGATCCCATACCACAAGTATGATGTACAAATCCTAAATAAGTTAAACTCAGTGGAGTTGCAACACATCCCTAGGAGTGCCAACAAGATGGCTGACGCGCTCGCAGGTCTCGCAGCCACTTTGGCACTGGGGGCAGAGGAAGGTGTCACAATTCCAGTATACGGAAAATGGGTGGTCACACCATCAGAAAGGGAGCTTGTGGAAGAGATAAATGCAGTTTCTGTGTTTGAAGTAGAAAAAGAGGATTGGCACCAACCATTGATTGACTACTTAGAGCATGGGAAGCTACCGAATGATGGAAGGCATAGGACTAGGATCCAAAGAAGAGCATCACGTTTTCTTTATTACAAAGGGACGTTATATCGACGCTCATTTCTTGGCCTTTGGCTACGATGTCTAGACGAAAGCGCACTCGGGTGTGTGCGGCGCGCACCAGTCAGGACCCAAGCTACATGACTGAGTCAAAAGGATGGAATACTACTGGCCAACCTTTGTGCAAGACTGCATTGATCACGCAAAGAGGTGTGAGGCATGTTAGTTTCATGCAAACTTAATGCACCAACCTCCAGAACCGTTGCACCCTACAGTCACGTCTTGGCCCTTTGAAGCATGGAGACTTGACGTCGTAGGACCCTTGACTCCAAAGTCTTCCGTAGGACACTTTTACATCCTAGCCGCTACTTACTATTTCTCTAAGTGGGAAGAAGCAGTTGCACTAAAGGAGGTGAAAAAAGAGAACGTAGTTGACTTCATTCGGACACATATCATCTATCGATATGGCGTGCCCCGATATGTTATCACTGATAACGGAAAGTCGTTCTATAACAAGCTGATGACCGATCTATGTGAAAAGTTTAAATTCACTCACCACAAATCCTCGATGTATAATGCGCCTGCAAATGGTTTGGCGGAGGCGTTCAACAAGACATTGTGCAAGCTGTTGAAAAAGGTGGTGACAAAGTCCAAGAGGGATTGGCATGAAAAACGTGGAGAAGCTTTGTGGGCTTACCGCACCACCTACAAGACACCCACTCAATTGACGCCTTATGCCTTGGTGTATGGAGTAGAAGTCGTCCTACCCTTAGAAATTGAAATACCTTCTTTACGCCTCGCTGTACAAGAAGGGTTAACTGAGGACGAAAACCACAGACTCCGAATGAATGAGTTAGAGGCTTTGGATGAGAAGAGATTGTTGGCGCAACAGAAGTTAGAGTACTACCAGGCACGCCTGTCTCGCGTATTTAATAAAAAGGTTAAGCCGTGATCATTTCAAGTAGGAGACTTGGTAATGGCGGTGCGAAGACCAATCATCATGACGCACAAAAGCAAGAGCAAGTTTGTATCCAACTGGGATGGTCCATATATTGTTCGTGAAGTTTACACAAACGGCGCGTACAAGATAGTGGACAACGAAGAAGTTTTGGTAGGGCCAATTAATGCCAAGTTCTTGAAGCCCTACTACCCATGAAGAAGCTATGTTTGTTAGCTCCTGAGCAAGAGCCTAAACTACTCACCAAAACAAAAATATCCCTTTCTTTTCATTGTTGTAGCTCCCGAATAAGAGCATAAACTGTTCACTATAATAAAAAAAAAATTGTTCTTCTTTTTAGTTCAAATTCTTTTCAACATTGTAATACTCTTGGCCCGCAAGAGTATAAACTATGTACGGCCAAAACAAAAAAAAATGTAATACTCCTGGCCCGCAAGAGTATAAACTGTGAACGGCTAAATAAATAAATGAACAATTGTTTGTTTGTCTGTTGAGATACATTATGATTTAATTTGATTGTTATAGTTTTCGTGCAACTTTATGAACATGATGATTAAGCACAATTAAATCGATAAAGAGATGACAAGCCAAAAGAAAAGGCAATCTTATTATTGAAGGAACAACATTCAAAAGTTGATAATACAAAGTACTGAAGAATTAAATAATCAACAATGTTGCTCAATCAGACATAGCCCACTCAGCCATCAAGCATCCAGTCATCGGGGTTGAGCGAAGAGCGCTCCTCTTTCACGGTCCGCTCGTGTCTTGCTAGCTCGTCGACTTCCTCTTGTGATAAGATAGGCACAACATCAAGTTCCGCAAGGGTTCGCTCCCTCTCAGCAACGTGTACTTCAATAGTAGTCACAAAGGCTGACTTGGCTTCAAGAATCTCACGAACCCATTTTACCTTCTCACAAGAAAGACGAAATTGCTCTTCTAGGTCGGTGGCCCGGCTAGTGGCATCACTAAGCTCCTCCCTCAAAGCATCAATCTCTCCCTTTGCTTTAAGAAGGTCGGACTACACCTGCTCAACTTCCGTGACGCAAGCATATCTTTCCCTGTTAAAATCATCAGGATGACGCCGAGTGGAAACCACTCGTTGTAAGCCTAAGAAGGCGGTCACATTGCTCATATAACCATCCGCCTTCTTCTTTAAAGGACCAGGATCACCTTTGAGCACCTTAATAGCTTGATATAGAACCGGGGCCCCTTCATACACCTTAGGTACATCTTCGAGTGCTGAGTTTTTCAGGTTGGCTAGTAATTGAGCTCTCATGGCTCTTATGCCCTCCATGAAGACATTATGAGAATGAGGCCCTGGCCGAAGGGAAACAACAGACGTGGCAGGCGCGGCAACAAGAGCTCGATCGCCAGGCCCACTAGTCACGACCTGCCCCACATCAGGAGCTATCTTCCTCACTGCTAGCATAAGAGAAGTCGGCCCCTCGACCGAGTGCTCACTACATGTAGAAGAGTCAAGCAAAGTCTCACCATTGTCCACAGGTGGATCAGCTGCGGATGATGACGCCGCCCTCCTCACTGTCTCAATATCCTTGCCAGGGCGAGAATCAACATTAGGAGCAGGCAATTTGGGGGCAACATTAGCAGCCTCAAGCAACTGCTCGTCTACCACAGCAGTAGGATGGTCAACTAAGTCAAAAATGCTAATCTGTTAAAAAAAAAAAAAAGAGGGATTAGGTGCGAAACTATAAAGATAGATATGTATATAAAAAAATAGAAAAAAGAGTTGTGTAGATGAACATAATTACTTCGTCGAGATTTCCTGCGCTTAAACAACTTTGCACGTCGTTAAAAAAGTCTCTGTCAAGAGACGACCTCGGGAGCTACGCAGTGTTGACCTTGCGTTTCTTGTATCCTCGACGTTTAAAGTTTTGCTCAGAGTCTGGGTCACTATCATCATCGTTCGATACACCTTCGTCTTGGATATCAAGATCAGCATCCACGGGCTCACTAGCCTGCTCCAGTTCAGGATCTACATCGGCGGCATTCACCTTCTTTTTCTTAGGTTTGAGGCGATCACCGTTGGTTCTGAGGTCATGCACTGTCAGCTTGTGCCACCAATCGTTGTATACCGTGGTGACAAAATCACGAAGGTGTAAGGGGCGACTAGGTAAAGTGATTGATGGGTGAGTTCCTCTAGACATCAACGCAATCCAATAACTCAGAGCATCAGTGGATGACACAGTGTGAGTACGGGGATCGCGTTTAAGGACACCAGGAACTTCTTGATACAATCCAAACTGTCTGGCGAAACGGTGGGGATTATAAGGCTCGATGTAAAATGAGCGATCACATTGGAGAGGCAATGTAAGACAAGGCACAGGAGCAATGGGAATTTTTTCCACCCTAGGACGAAATAAGGAGGAACAAACAAGAATGTGGGTGCCAAGCTTCGCCTCAGTCTCCTTCTTATCAACGATTGAAAGATAGACGGTGTGTGAGTGTCTCACACACGATGTTCCTTAAAGTTACCCATGGTTCCTGCAACAAGATAAAATATAATTGGGTGAAAGTCTTGAACATAACAATAAATATCTGACTCATCACCTCCTACAAGAATAAACTCCTCGCGCAAAAGCGGAGCCCGTTATTCTTGTCTTTGGCGGTCCTCGATCTTCCAAAAAAGTATCCGACTCAACACCTCCAACAAGGATAAATCCTCGCGCAAAAGCGGAGCCCGTTATCCTTGTCTTTGGCGGTACTCGGTCTTCCAAAAAAAGATATCCGACACACCACCTTCAACAAGGATGAACTCCTCGCGCGAAACTGGAGCCCGTTATCCTTGTCTTTGGCGGTACTCGGTCTTCCAAAAAATATCCGACTCAACACCTCCAACAAGGATAAACTCCTCGCGCAAAAGCGGAGTCCGTTATCCTTTTCTTTGGCGGTACTCGGTCTTCCAAAAAATATGCGACTCAACACCTCCAACAAGGATAAACTCCTCGCGCAAAAGCGGAGTCCGTTATCCTTTTCTTTGGCGGTACTCGGTCTTCCAAAAAATATGCGACTCAACACCTCCAACAAGGATAAACTCCTCGCGCAAAAGCGGAACCCGTTATCCTTGTCTTTAGCGGTACTCGGTCTTCGACGCCTACAAAATAATTGAGACAAAACCCCCAAAAAAAAAGGAGTCTCCCATTCAAAAGGTTTCGAAGATAAAGTGCAAGATGAATTACCGAATAATATGGTTGGTGCCAATAATTTGGGACAAAGTGTTGTCGTTGCCAAAATCACGAAGGTGTAAGGAGCGACTAGGTAAATTGATTGATGGGTGAGTTCCTCTAGACATCAACGCAGTCCAATAACTCAGAGCATCAGTGGATGACACAGTGCGAGTACGGGGATCGCGTTTAAGGACACCAGAAACTTCTTGATACAATCCAAACTGTCTGGCGAAACGGTGGGGATTATAAGGCTTGATGTAAAATGAGCGACCACATCGGAGAGGCACAGGAGCAATGGGAATTTTTTCCACCCTGGGACGAAATAAGGAGGAACAAACAAGAATGTGGGTGCCAAGCTTCGCCTCAGTCTCCTTCTTATCAACGATTGAAAGATAGACGGTGTCTCGCACACGATGTTCCTGAAAGTAACCCATGGTTCCTGCAACAGGATAAAATAAAATTGGGTGAAAGTCTTGAACTTAACAATAAAAAAAATAAACTTGTTAAATAATTAAATGATCATGCATATAAATGTCATGCTGAAATGGAGGGTGCGACATGTCAACCAAGAATGGTCCGAAGCGGAGCCCGTTATCATTGTCTTTGGCGGTACTCGGTCTTCCAAAGAAGTATCTGACTCATCACCTCCAACAAGAATAAACTCCTCACGCAAAAGCGGAGCCCGTTATCCTTGTCTTTGGCGGTCCTCGGTCTTCCAAAAAAGTATCCGACTCAACACCTCCAACAAGGATAAATCTTCGTGCAAGAGCGGAGCCCGTTATCCTTGTCTTTGGTGGTACTCGGTCTTCCAAAAAAAGATATCCGACTCAACACCTCCAACAAGGATAAACTCCTCGCGCGAAAGTAGAGCCCGTTATCCTTGTCTTTGGTGGTACTCAGTCTTCCAAAAAATATCCGACTCAACACATCCAACAAGGATAAACTCCTCGAACAAAAGCGGAGCCCGTTATCCTTGTCTTTGGCGGTACTCGGTCTTCCAAAATGTAACGCCCCGACCCCTCTCGGGCCGCGGACATTACCAATAACTGCTTCAAGGATCGCTGACTGGCCCCACAAAGCACCACGAGTCTTTCCAGCGTGCTTCGTCCTCGCTCACACGCCGCCTGGGAAAAACTTCCCCGGAGGTCACCCATCCTTTGACTACTCCCTGCCAAGCACGCTTAACTGAAGAGTTCCCAACAGTTGAGCTACCATAAAAGAAGGTGCACCTTCGTGATATAAGTAGTCACTTCAATCATTTTAAGCCACACTTTAACCACATATCCGGGGTATTACAATCACCCCCACTTAAGCGCACAACGTCCCGTTGTGCCACAATCCAATCGAGAATCTTTGCCCCGCTAGGTGACTTCCCATGGCTCTCCCGTCCACATGGCGCAGCTCACGGTCGCGGGTCGGCTTTGATACCATCTGTAACGCTCCGACCCCTCCCGGGCCGTGGACATTACCAATAACTGCTTCAAGGATCGCTGACTGGCCCTACAAATCACCACGAGTCTTTCCAACGTGCTTAGTCCTCGCTCATACGCTGCCTGGGAAAAACTTCCCAGGAGGTCACCCATCCTTTGACTACTCCCAGTGATGCATAATGGACCAAGGGTTGATCACATTACACACAATCTAAGGATCTTTAAAACGAAGATAGGAATCTCCCTTCTCAAAGTTCCAAAGAACCAAAAATGGAATAGAAATGGATGAAAAAAATGGAAAGAAAAGATGATTACCAAATGAATGGAAATGATGAACGAATGAAAGAATGTTTGAAATGAATTGAATGATGAATCTATCTTATGATTTAGCACTTTAGACGTGTAAATGAAAGATAGAAACAATGAAAATGCAATTGAAAGAATTCTAATGAATCAAACGAAACTCACTAGAATGATAGAACGATAATGGCTTTTGAAGATTCTTGGAGGATACAGCCACACCACCTTCAAGAGACCTAAAATTCTTTCCTATCACCACCAAGGACGCCAACCTTGGATAGAAGAAGGGGATAGTTTCGTCCTCCGTCAAGAGAAACGAAGAGAAACTAGCACAAAGCTAGAGAGAACAACACATCATGTGTTTGATTGTATTTGATATATGATTGAATGAATGAATACAATGGCACCCAAGGGGGTCTATTTATACTACTCTAGGACCCCTTGGACGTGTACCTAGGGTTCAAGAAACCAAGAATCAACTATTACATCATATATCCTACTTATGACATCATAAACTCTAAAATACAACTCTAGAAAGAAATTGTTATAACTCCTTCAATACTTGTCCGTTTTCAATGATTCAAAAACCATTGGAAAGCTTATTGAAAGATCTCCAATCTGTCTTTTGATGATTTCCTCGATAGACGTATGGATCTAGAATTATAGAGCAAAATATCGAATTGTACTTGATGGAGTCTTTTGCTGCCGCGAGAGATGACTTTTCAATAAGGACTTGAGAATGATTTAAGCTCATTTGATGTCCTCCAAATGTGAGAGTAACTCCATATAAGCTTAGAAGTGTGAGGACTAACCTTAGAGTACCTTCAAGGTCCTTTACTTCTTCTACCTTGATAAACCCAAGACGGCATTTGTAGCTTCAAACTGGATTAAGGTCCTTGTAGCTAGACCTCGATGTATATAGCTAGGCAAATATACATCATTCTCCCCCGGTTGAAAAAGTTTGTCCTCAAACTTAGACAAAAATTCTTCTAAACCAGTACAGAACACTTCTTCTTCCTTGTTTTCCTTCCTTCTTTATAAGATGTTTTCCCATATGTGTTATTGACATCACTTCTCTTGTTCCTTCTTATGAGTTTACAACTTTTCTTCTTGAATTCCTTGAAATCATCATAGATTCCTTTGATGCTTGACTTGAACTTCCACTTTCTTCCAAGTTTTCTCATGACTAATCCAATGACATCATGGAACTTCAAATCTCGTTTATTCATAGAGACTGTAGAAATCTCGTATAACTTCTCAACTTCAAAGTATAGATTCACAAGCTTGTAACTCATGATGAAGACAATAGTAAGACTTCCTTGAATCCATGGTACTTCAACCTTAGAATTCAAGCTTTCATCTCCATATAGTATAGAAGGATTGCAAATATCACAACATTGTAACGTTTGCTCAATGTCAACGATCATGCTAGGCCAGAAATAATACTCCTTCATCTTGTAATACGTATTGAGAAGACCCAAATGATCAAAAGAACTTCCTTGTACTTCCATGATTAAGAAGTCACGAATTCCACTCCTTGGAATACACAATTGATCCCCTTTGAAAAGAAATCCATGATTAGTATGGAAGGGTTGTTGATGATGCTTCTCACATACCTTGAATACTTCTTTAAAATCATCATCATCTTCATATAACTCCTTGATATATCCAAGCTCAAGTAATTTTGAATCAAACATGTATCTCCTCGTTAGAAAACTTCCTTTAATCAAAGGACTTGCTTCCTCCAAGTGACTTGATTTTGATGAACGAATCAAGTACTTCATCTCAAAGTATAATGATGGCTTGATCTCCTTATCATATGAAGCATACTCCAATACTTTGTATGAATCACAAAGCTTAAGGATGAATCCTCCATGATAATAATCCTTTTGCTCAAATATCCTCATGATAACAAGTATGAATGCAAAGCCATAAGCATGAAGCTTCTCCTTTTCTCCTATTAGTATATCACCAAAATAATCCATGGGACAACTTCCTTGAGATAAGACTTCACCTTTCTCAACTCCATTTGTAATGAACAAATATGATGCGAGAATAGGAAATAACAGAATATGATGATCTTTAGCATCCTTTAAGAGACATAGTACCTCAAGTATAGATGCAAGTATTGATCCTTCTTGAATAGTTCTGTTCTTCCTTTTGTCCACTTGAATTACTCCATTTGATGAGATATGTTGAGATAGCTCATTCTTGGACGAGAGGTAAGGACAATTATCCAAGTACTTCTCCAATTCTCCTTGTGGCTTCTCATGCTTTGTCATGATCAAGACTAACTCCAAAGGATTTACATACTCCTTTCTACGTCTACTACATACAAAAATGTTTTCAAAGTATACAAATACAATCTTTTTACATTGTAATGGTACATACTCTTTCAAAATATGTTGTATACTATGAGAACCAAAACCGTTGATGTAGTTATCCACGAACTGAGCTTGATCCCAAAGAGATAAGTGAGAGAGGTCACTTGTCGATGGTGCTTGTCTTTCATCCAAATATTCACAAATGAGAACAAGTGATGGCATAGGATCTTGATCCTTTATAGGCTCACGGTTTCCAACCTCCATTGGTGTAAGAATGAGACTCCTTGGTTCTTCAAATTCATGATACTTATTCTCCATAAGTGTCATAAGAATGCTTTGACCCTCCTTGAGCCGTGAAACACAAGGTGGTAATAAGGACGCCTCTTGGAGCTTGATAGTCCTATCATACAACTTTGTTTCTTCCAACAAAGTATTACAAGAATCCATAGAAGTAATATTAGAATACAATGAATCTTTGCAAATATTGTAAAAACAAAGACTTACTAAACTTCTTGGATCAAAATGAATGTCCTTGTCATGAAGTGAATGACCGTGTGAATAGCTCTCCATTTGCAATGTTTGGACCCTTGTTGTAGTAAGGCCAATATCATTGCCATGATCCTTATCAGTGCTAATGCTAGCGTCAAGATCCTCATAGATGGCACTACTTCCTCCTTCTTGGAACAATGAACACATCTTATCACGTTGCTCTTCTTCATTCACGCCTTCCTCCTCATACAATGGGTTGACATATACTCGAAACTCATCATTATTCTCCTCATACAAGGGATTGTCATACACCTTAAACTCTTCTTTAGGCATGCTACAAACTACATTAGCTTCCTCATTCATGCCAAGATTATCACATACTACATGAGCATCCTCATACACGTCAAAGACATCAAATGATTCACTTTCAAATTCTAATTGCTTATAGGATAACGTTTGACTTGCACTTACAACATGATCAAAACTTTGGCAAGATAGACTTGTACTTTGGCCAATGATTTCCTTGTCTTGGACATTGGGAATGGGGAGGTTTATGGGCTATTTTGAGGAGCTTTAGATAGTAGGCGTGAGGTGGGATGGGGGCTTATTTTGTGGAGTTTGTGTGTGTGTACGGGTTTTGTCCAAGAGTTCTTTACTTTTTACTTCAACATAAAAAGCTAAAGAACTTAACTCTTCCAAGTTTGTGTAAGGTTGATTTACAACAACATGTCAAATGTAATCATTAAGACCAAGAGAGTAACATACCAAAACTCGTTGATCATTCTCCTTAAGGCCATACTTCCATAATAGCCGTCGGAACTCTTTGGTGTATTCAACCACATCCTTGCTCCCTTGCTCCATTCTTGCAAGTTTGTTGATGTAGTCTCCTTTGTAATTGAATGGTTCGAACTCTTCTTGAAATTTATTCCCACTCTTCTTGTTGGAACGTTTACTCCATGCATAAGGTGCTTCATATTCAACCTCATACGAATGTACCATACGTGAACTTGCGCTTCTTCATCCCTTTGGAAGGATCCCAAATTCTTCCATTTGTTCGGTGAGATCATCAGCTTGTTGCTCCAAGCGTTGTAATTCACGTTGAGAACTCATGCTAGATCTTTTGCAAGCCATAGAATATGAATCTTGATACAAAAAGATCACAAGAAACTTGTAAAACAATGGGGTTAGATTGTAGGGACGAGAGGGGGGGGTGTGTTTAGGTGCGGACTGTGTTTGGGCTATGGATTTTTTGTGGAGCTAATGGTTCTTTATGAGTTCTTGATGAATTCTTGATGAATTCTAGGGTGGCGTGTGATGGAGAGATGGTATGAACGTTTTTGTGATGGAAAGTTTTGTAGAAAGATGGTTCAAGAACTAAGAGAATCAAACTCCTAGGCTCTGATACCAATTTTGATGCATAATGGACCAAGGGTTGATCACATTACACACAATCTAAGGATCTTTAAAATGAAGATAGGAATCTCCCTTCTCAAAGTTCCAAAGAACCAAAAATGGAATAGAAATGGATGAAAAAGATGGAAAGAAAAGATGATTACCAAATGAATGGAAATGATGAACGAATGAAAGAATGTTTGAAACGAATTGAATGATGAATCTATCTTATGATTTAGCACTTTAGACGTGTAAATGAAAGATAGAAACAATGAAAATGCAATTGAAAGAATTCTAATGAATCAAACGAAACTCACTAGAATGATAGAACGATAATGGCTTTTGAAGATTCTTGGAGGATACAGCCACACCACCTTCAAGAGACCTTCAATTCCTTCCTATCACCACCAAGGACGCCAACCTTGGATAGAAGAAGGGGATAGTTTCGTCCTCCCTCAAGAGAAACGAAGAGAAACTAGCACAAAGCTAGAGAGAACAACACATCATGTGTTTGATTGTATTTGATATATGATTGAATGAATGAATACAATGGCACCCAAGGGGGTCTATTTATACTACTCTAGGACCCCTTGGACGTGTACCTAGGGTTCAAGAAACCAAGAATCAACTATTACATCATATATCCTACTTATGACATCATAAACTCTAAAATACAACTCTAGAAAGAAATTGTTATAACTCCTTCAATACTTGTCCTTTTTCAATGATTCAAAAACCATTGGAAAGCTTATTGAAAGATCTCCAATCTGTCTTCTGATGATTTCCTCAATAGACGTATGGATCTCGAATTATAGAGCAAAATATCGAATTGTACTTGATGGAGTCTTTTGCTGCCACGAGAGACGACTTTTCAATAAGGACTTGAGAATGATTTAAGCTCATTTGATGTCCTCCAAATGTGAGAGTAACTCCATATAAGCTTAGAAGTCTGAGGACTAAGCTTAGAGTACCTTCATGGTCCTTTACTTCTTCTACCTTGATAAACCCAAGACGACATTTGTAGCTTCAAACTGGATTAAGGTCCTTGTAGCTAGACCTCGAAGTATATAGCTAGGCAAATATACATCACCCAGCCAAGCACGCTTAACTGAAGAGTTCCCAACGGATGAGCTACCATAAAAGAAGGTACACCTTTGTGATATAAGTAGTCACTTCAATCCTTTTAAGCCACACTTTAACCACATATCCGGGGTATTACACAAAAAATATCCGACTCAACACCTCTAACAAGGATAAACTCCTTGCGCAAAAGCGGAGCCCGTTATCCTTGTCTTTAGCGATACTCGATCTTCGACGCCTACAAAATAATTGAGACAAAACCCAAAAAAAAACAACAAGGAGTCTCCCATTCAAAAGGTTTCGAAGATATAGTGCAAGATGAATTACCGAATAATATGGTTGGTGCCAATAATTTGGGACAAAGTGTTGTCGTTGCCAAGATCAAGTATTATTCAACTTCGTGGCTATACATCTCTTCACCATCGAAAAATTTTAGGTGGTCCCGCGGGACCACAAATTGCTCTATTACTCCCGCTACACGTAAGCTGACATCATGCGCTTTGTCCTTTTTCTTTAAATTTCCTATTTCACCTTATATATATATATATAACATTTGTTGCACACTTGTACATTGCATGGTGTGTTGGTATGTACACTACTTGTGCACAGGTGATGTGAGAGGTTCGATTCTCTCCATGGGACATTGGGTTTTTGTTTTAGTCTATTTTCCTTCCTTTTCTTTATTTTATGTTTTTACCTTTTTTTTTATACTTCCTCTCTCATTTTATTTATCTCTTAGAGGTATTGAGGGATAATCGATATTATAAAAATTTTATTAATTATAATACATTTGTACACCAAATATTATAATATTACACTAACGATAATATGTTTCTTCACCAAATATTGAACTATTGCATACTAAATATAATACGTTTGCACACCAACTATCGTACTATTACACTAACTATAATAGTTATTTTATAAAGTTTGGTGTGCGAAATTTATATTGTTCATTGCACACTAGGTATGATATAAATCGCGTCCTTACTAGTGTGCAAAACAGTTTTTGTTTAGTGTGCAAATGACCATGTGTTGGTATGCATAGGTGTCCTTATTACTGTGCAAAAAAGTCTATTTTATTGTGTAAATGCATCTGTGTTAGCGTGCAAAGGAACATGTGCAGGTGTGCAAAGGGGTTTGTGTTAGTGTGCAAAGGACCATGTGTTGTGTGCAAATAAATTCGTACTAGTGTACAAAAGAATCTATGCTAGTGTGTAAATGCGTCTGTATGAGGGTCTAAAATAGTGTAAATGCGTCTGTATTAGCATGTTAATTAGTGTGTGTTAGTGTGCAGAAATGTATATGTTAGTGTGCAAAAAGTGTGTGTTAGTATGCAAAATTATGTCTTGGTGTGCAAAGGTGTATGTATTGGTGTGCAAACGTATGTATGTTAGTGTGCAAATGTATGCGTATTAGTGTGCAAATATGTATGTATTGGTGTGTGTTAGTGTGTAAAGGTATGTGTGTTAGTGTGGAAAGGTATATGTGTTATTGTGTGTATTAGAGTGCAAATGCATTTGTGTTAGTGTGTAAATGTTTATGTGTTGGTGTGCAAATTAAAGTGAATGAGTTAGTGTGTAAAGGTATACGAATTATTAAATTAATTTTTAAATTTAGTGCAATATATCAAACTTTTTAAGGAGTAAAAAAATTTTATTAGACATAAAATTTATGATTGTATAGTTTGCTTTTTCTTTTTATAAATTTAAAAGGATGCTCTTTATACAAATTTAAAAGGATAAAAAGTAAGATTATGAAAAAATTACATTATATAAAAAAAATTTCACTTGTGTTATTTGGTGAAAGCTAAATATATTGGAAAAAATAAAAAAAACCAGAAAAAGTTATATGAAAAATAAATTGGTGTAATAAAAATAAAATTGGAATAAAATTATTAAATTAATTTTTGAATTTAGTGCAATATATCAAAAATTTTAAGGAGTAAAATAATCTTATTAGACATAAAATTTATGATTGTATAGTTTACTTTTTCTTTTTATAAATTTAAAAGGATGCTCTTTATACAAATTTAAAAGGATAAAAAGTAAGATTATGAAAAAATTACATTATATAAAAAAAATTCACTTGTGTTATTTGGTGAAAGCTAAATATATTGGAAAAAATAAAAAATAACCAGAAAAAGTTATATGAAAAATAAATTGGGGTAATAAAAATAAAATTGGAATAAATACCCTGTAGAGATGAAGCGTTGAACCCAAGACCTCCCATTTAAGTGAAAGCTGCCCAAGCCACTCCACCAAGCAACATTTTTGATAAAATTTATGCAAAATTGTATTTATTGTTTTTAAACATAGCGGGAGTTGGGGCGTGATTTGTATTCCCGCGGGAGGAGGATATAACAACTGTAAAACAATATATCAAGTGTATATGGCAATATTGATGCCATCCACGAGCTATTGGATAAGTGAGTTGGCAACTTAATTTAGGAGCATAGCAGATTTTGACTCAACCAAATTAAAGAAATTGTGGGTCACACTGATCATGAAAACGGAAAATTTGGCAAAATCAGATTGACAACACTTAAATTGGTTGTAGTGCTAGATTGGTCTAGGCCAAATTGACGATATGCGGATGATTCGACCATGAGCCAAGTTGATTGGCCGCCAAAACAGTTATGCCGATAAAGAAAAATAATAATAATGTTGAGACGATGGTCTTACTCAAACACTTGACAGTGTGCTCGACCTTGTCTCGAGGGGGCAATTTGTAGGCACGAAAAAGAAATAACAATGATAATGTGCCGAAACAAATAATATTAATTTAATTTAATTAATTTGGGTTAGCCCGATTAATTAATTAAATATATTGAATCCATGTGACTAGCAAGTCAACAACCTAAATCAAAAGCCGTCAAATGGACTCTCAAGTCAACCGTCCAATTTACCAACTCAAATGGACTACCAAGTCAACTTTAGTTGCAGGTCCGGTCAACGGCCCACGAAAACTCACAAGTCAAAGGGCCAACTACAAGATATTATTCTCTATACATATGAAGGGACTCCTTCATTAAAGGGGTCGAAAAATTAATCATTCAAAGACATTCTCTTTAGACTCCAACAACAAACACATCAAAGTGTCTTACTCTAGAGATTAAATTCACAAGACTCGGTGAAGATTGAAGTTGTTCCTGTCTCTCATCAAGTCAAACATTTGGAGATCCAATCAGAGGAGTTCATTATTTTTGTTGCATTGTAAAAAAAATATAGAGATTGTACCTATTCTTTGAATATAAATACAAAAATTATATTTGTCCATTATTTTCTTGTCTTTAATTTATTTTAGACTCGAAAATTTGTTGTTACAAGTGTATATTTGCTTGTTTTAACCCCGGTTTTATATATTAGATATGATAATTTTATGTTTTGTAGGAAAATAAAGAGTTAGAAGTAATTTGGGCTTAATTGAGGCTTTTTAGGGAATCCCGAGCAATTTCCCGAGCCGACCCGAGTCAACCCAAGCCAACCCAAGTCAACCCAAGCTAACCCGAGCCGGGAACCGAGCCTAGACCATCTCGGGAAACCCTTGTCAAATTTAGGCGCAAAACAAGGGAAAGACAGCAGTCGGGCGTTGCACTGGAGACCTTTTGGGTCGCGTCTGTGACTTTGTTATGTCGCGCCATGCATCAGCCAAGACCGTCGTCGCGCCCGCTACAAAGAGTGTCGCACCCGCGACCTGCTACGGACAGAAGAAGCTGCTGCGGACAGACGGGAGTGGCGCCCGATAATGACTGTTTCGCGCCTGCGATAGAACTTAGTCGCGCCCACGACTTGTTGACTCGCGCCCGCGACGAACGCTGAACAAGTGGCGGATAAAACGGAAAAACCCAGGTCGCGCCCGCGACCAAGGGTGTCGCGCCCGCGACATGTCAGAAATTTGCGGAAACCTGTGGCGTGTTGTGCGGTTAATTTAGGGTTTGGATTGTATTTTATTCCCTTCTATAAATACCCCCATACATTTAGCACTATTATCAAGTAGTCTTAGCTAGTTTAGGAGTAGGATTAGAGTAGAATTAGATTTAATTACTTTCCTTTAATCTTGCTTAATCTTTCTTTAAGTTTTTAATTGTTCTTCAAGCTTTTCTTCGGTTTCTTGCAATTTTATTCAACTTTCTTCAAGCTTTATCAATTAAAGCAAATCTCCATTGAAGCATTTTACAAGCTTTCTCTCTCTCTCTCTCTCTCTTTTTGGTTTCCATTGTTGACTTGATTTCAAAGTTTTCTAGTGCTAATCTCACCACAAATACACTTTTAGTGAGGAGGAGGGCTAAGGGTAACAAATTCTACTCTCAAGTGAGGATTTGGGGATCCTTAGTAATCCAATACACAATTTTGTTGTTTGTTCGGGGGAAATTCGAAGTCAAGGATTCGAGATTGAAGATTTAGTTCATTGAAGGTATAATTTCTTGTCCCCAATTTCATTGTTCATTCTAGTTTTCATTCATTGCTTTTCTTTGCTTTCTTGATTTCATGCTTTGATTGCTTTCTTTGAATCCATGTCTAGATTAGCTTAATAGCTTTATTTACATAATTTTCTGCTTTCCGCACATGAAAAACCCCAAACACAAACCAATTTTCCTCATCAAGCCTAACACCGATCCCTGTGGACCGACAACCCTTACCTCAGAAAAACCCAAAAATACCGCATCCGAACAGTTGCATTTTTTCTAAACCCGAACTCTTTCTTCAAAAGGAGCGAAATTCTTTGAGAGGAAATGGGAAGCTATAAAGGAGTGAAGGACGAGTGAATGAACTGCTCATGGCTAGATCGATTGGTTTCGGGTCAAATAGGAAGAACTAGAAGATTCCACCTCTTACAAGCACCTACACCTAATTGCTTAAGCCGCTGTTCCCATTTCCTCGTTGACCCATCATGCAAAAGGTACACCGTTAGTGATGAAGAATGCATAGAATTTATAGAAAAGCTAGGTGAATGTGGACCATTCGTTTCTAGGACCTGCCTCGAGATTCCAAATGTGTTTCATCGGTTGAAAATTCAAAGGTCATCATCTTGCCACCCAAGGGAGAGACAAGACGACATGGACCACCATCCTCGTCCACATGTGGTTTGGGCCCCACCTTGATTCGATTTACGATGAAGAAGAAAAAAAAAGATAAAGAAAAAAAGAACAAAAGCTGCATAGCTTTTGCAGCAACAGGGCCCAAGTTCGCGGCCCAAGCTTCCTCATCAGGCCAACTAAAAATAACAAAAGTCGTATAGCTTTTGTGGCATCCAGGGCCCGAATTTGCGGCCCAAGCTTATTATAGTCCATCAGAATGAGATCACTCAACCCGCACAGTCCAAAACTATCGGCCAAAAGCTTGCGGCCCAGGGATTTCCGAGGTTCATAATCCTCTCAGGTAAAAATCTGAACTGATAATCTCTCTTACATTTAAAAAAAAAAACTAACACTTCGCTTTGTTGTGATTTTCAGGTTACCGCTAAAAGGGACAACCATCATCCGGCTGCCGCTAAAAGGTTTCTGACATCGGGCCACCACTAAAAGGGACCACCATCATCCGGCTGCCGCTAAAAGGTTGTTGTCCTCCGATCGCCGCTAAAAGGGACCACCATCATCCGGCTACCACTAAAAGGTTGTTGTCTTCCAGACCCGCTAAAAGGGATCATCTTCATCCGGCTGTCACTAAAAGGTTACTGTCTTCCGGTTGCCGCTAAAAGGGACAACCATCATCCAACTGTCGCTAAAAGGTTGTTGTTTTCCGGGTGCCGCTAAAAGGGACACCCATCATCCAGCTGCCGCTAAAAGGTTGTTGTCTTCCAGACCGGCTGAAAGGGATCATCTTCATCCACCTGCTGTTAAAAAGTTGCTATCTTCCAGACCCACAAAAGGGACCATCTTCATCCAGTTGCCGCTAAAAGGTTGCTACCCGGACCCGCTCAAAGGGACCAACTACACTCAGGACGCTGATAAAAGGCGTCATCACCACATATGTCACGAACATTTGCCTCCAAGCATATCAGGCTACTTTGACCTTCGTCCTATTCAGACTCGATCAAAGTAGGGGCACTCTGTAGATACCGGGATTTGTACACACAAAATTCCAACCAGTCAAAACTTGGCAAGACATTTGGGGCGAACTCCAAAATGGGTCATTGGGCCCGTGGAGTCAACAAAACGGGCCCAACAAATCAAAACAGGCCGCATAAAAAATAATAAAAGTCGTACGACCTTTATCAATTCACAAGCTGGCCCAAAATGTGAATCCGGCCCAGTAAAATGCGAATGGGAAGGTAATAGGTGATACATATGGTGATATAGGTGGTACGATATATGGTAGCCCCCTGTTTTAGGAACATTTTGTCCAAGCTGCTAGTCTTGGAGCATAGAGATGTTAACTTTCAAGAGACTGGTGGTTTTGATCTTCTCTCGTTTTTCCCCAGCCTGCTTGATGAATATAGATTGACTTCTCTCTTTTTATTTCTTTAATTTTTAAACCCTGGATTCGTAAATGACAAACGTGATGAAAGAAAGGGTATATAAAGGTGGTGATAGATGGATATGTCAGACTTGGATGTTATGGCTAATGAATGGGTGAAGGAGCTTTTCAACTCAAGTTAAGAGTATAAGCACGAGATTCTGAAACAACCACAATCAAATAAATGCATCTTATTGAATTCAAAAGACAAATATATCATAGACCGACTGAATGCCTCCCCTAACTGACTGTGAAACAGAATGCTCAAAGGAATTAAGAGCCTATCTATAACTTCAAAGTCTTCTTCCTGCGGTGTTGCCTTTCCCTATTGACTGCTCCTGTAGGGTCATTGCCCTAGGTGACTTTCTATGCTGCTTTCGGTAGGGGTAATTTACCTAACCGAAACATACCTTCAATCTTATTCTTTAAGGTCCAACATATCTCGGTGTCATGTTCTTTATACCTGTGATAGTTGCAGAATGCATTGCTATCCCAGCTTGGGTACTTCGTTTTTGGCTTTGGTCTCAATAAAGGCAACTGAATCAAGTTTTTCCTTAAGAGATGAGTCAAATCATCGACATAGGTGGTATATGTCGAGTGGGGTGTAATGGCTGTACTTTGGTTGGATTCCTGACTGAATTACATTAGTCCCAACGATGTTAGAAAGGTGGCTGGGCGAACCAGTATCTCACTTATTAGGACTGGAATTCTTCAACCCTTGGGCAACGACCTTCTCGTAGTCTATGGTCTCGAGTTAAACACAAAGGTCGTTTAAGTAGTCGAAGTCCTTGATCACATGGTTTTCCAAGTGACGGGCTAGGATACTCTTGAGACTTTGTTTGAAGGTAGATTACTGTAAGCGTAGAGGTATTGTCTCATTGATGTGAGACAACTTGGTGTGCCACATTTCGAAGTAATCCAGGAAGGACTCTTCTTCCCTTTACTTCATGGTCGTTAAGTCATCCACTGTAGCTTGCTTCTTCTGGATACGACTATATTGATTGATGAAGGTCTTAAACAGCTCGTTCCAATCAGCTTTGACTTGAGGAGGTAAATTGTGGTACCATACTTTGGCTTCTCCATCTAAGGTGGATGGGAATACAGTAGAGTACAAACCAATATTGATCTTGTTGAGGGGTGCCAACCGCATAAATTCCTCAATATGGTGGGTAGGATTTTTAGACGGCCTGAACTTGATATTGGGTACCTCGTTCTTGTTGGCAACCTTCATGACTGGTTGGATAGGTAAGGGCACATCTGTGTATTTGCTAGCGAAAGCTGGAACAGTGCTCATTATTTTAGTGTGGCTTTCCAGCTTTTGCTCTAGGACCTTGACTGTTGGATCTTTGGTAACCTTATGAATCTCCGAGGCCACTTAGGACTTCTCTTTGAATAATCCTGAGCCCCCTGACTCATCACCTGCGGGTGTCTTGATGGGCTCGGGTTCAGATTCATACCCATGGACTTCCACCACATCATCATGTCCTTCAGTATTTAGGCCCAACTTGTCGATGATCTCAGTAATGGCCTGTAGCATGTCATCCATCACTTGTTGCTTATGGAGCCTATTCCCGATCTCTTGCTCCTGTTCGAGGGAATTTGCAAGGAATAAGCCTTGCATCTTAGTGTACAGATCCTTCAATTATTTTAAGATGTTAACCTCAGCGCCTTAGATGGGGATCTCCTGGAATCGCTCCTCAGCCATGGTACGAGCTCTAGCTTGGGTGGTAGACGGGTTGTAGTTCGCATTTGGAACTAATCGACCAGTACGTGGATCTCTGATACGGACCCAGAGTCGATCTCCTATCTTCCCTGTATGGAAGTTTGTTAGTGACTCGATAATTGGCCCTAACACTTTCTACGCGATGCACACATGTCCTAGAGGACCTATATGGGACCCTAATGGACTCGATGCCTTTATGCTGACCCCAAGATGACTCACCCACTTTTCGGGAGTGCATGTCCTAACTCTATATGGACCTAACTTGATGATGTACAACAAGAATAACCATTGGGTCCTTACTTGGATCGAGTTGCACAAATATGGGCTCATATCCGAGTAAAAGATGCAATAGAAATTCAAACATGGGGATATCATAAAGGACCGGAGAGAACCAACATATAGGATCCAGACTTAGAAAGCCTGATTGGGTGATCCGACAAAAATCATTGGGCTAGAAGGATCCTGCGACTTTTGCATGGGCCACACAATAAGGTAGCCAAGTCAGAGATGGGTCCACAAAAGTAGAGTTCCCATTTCTTTGGTTCCTTGAGTAATTTTATGTGGGCTAATGCGATATCCGACACTAACTAGGCTGACTTGACTCTTTTACAAGATGGATACAACTAGCACATAACATACAAATGAGGAATTACTCCCAGCCAAGGTTCTAAGGTTTACGAGTTACTAAGTTTGGGAGAAGATGAGGTACCTGTAGACACCGGGATTTTGACGCATAAGACAATATAAAAATAAGAGCGGAAAAAATAAAAGAGATTTGATGCATTTTACATGTATTTGTTCACCTAAAGTCACATGCATGATCACATGTGGTCCATCCTAGCTACATGTACATTTTTTTATATAAAAATGGAGCCATGCAAAACCTAAAAGCAAGCGCTAGAGATAGCGAGATCGAATCATCACAAAAGCACTCAAAAACACCTAAAAAAGTTAGCTAAATAATGTGCTCATTTCATCCAGTGTGAATGGCAGCTTCCCTAGGTTGGTTGACTTCACACTCCACCGTCCATGCATGCATAATAATGCTTTTGAAAACTTGATGACTCATAAAATGCATAAGGGAAAGTGATTTTACAAAATATTATTCATGAAATGTATGATCGATTTCCTTAAAGAGTTTTCAAAAGTTAAACCTCGGCACAAATCACCGAATCACACCCCAATCCAAACGTGGACGTTCGGAAGCCCGAACGGCGAGGAAAAATGTCCACAGGATTTCTGGCGACTCCATTGTGGAGTTTTTCTAAAGTGGCTAAAACTTGAAAAAATTTTGTGTGCTTTAAATCTTTGGAAGGAAAATGAATTTTACTTTATATTATTAGGACATTCCTTTTAAGCATAATCCATTGCTTATACAGGGGGACTCCCTTGACATGTAATATGTCGTAGGAGCACATAAATCGGCGGTATTAGGCTTTTTCTCTTTAAACCACAAAAAAATAACCCATGGGATGCCGGACCGGCTATACTCACTTACACCGAGATAGCATTAGTCACCACATCCACTCATGCATTACTCTACGAGGTCTCCACTCAAGCCTCCAAGAGCAACACCCCACACATTCAAGTTGCCTTTACAACAAGAATGCATCGGGGCGAGTATATGAGCCGCTAAGCCTTATCCAGCCAATTAACCCTTTTGTACATAGAGCTTTGGTTTAGGATACACCTTTGTTCATATGTATGCTATGTGCTACGTGTTTAAATTCGTTGTAAGAGAGTCGACTCAAGTTTAGAAGTGTTGTCTAGTTCATATAGTAGTCATTGGGCTGAGAAGAGTCATGTTTACCGAATAAGTTAATTAACCTCAAAAATTGTGGTTGACCCAGTGGTTGAGCCCATTTATCTATAAACGTTAATTGTCTTGGTTCATAAAGTAAACTCAACTCTCCTTTGATGATTCTATATGGCCCTTTATGACATTTTCTTAACTAAGGTCCAATAAACTAGCTTAAAAGTCCAACAAAAGAAAACAGGATAAAATCTTAGATTGTATAATAATCACCAGGTTTGAGTGGATTAATTTTACCGAGTTAATTTCTGAATCCATCACATTCATGGCCAGCTCGCGGTTAGGCCCAACCATGTTGGATTTATCAATTAAATTCATAAGTTAAATTGGGAGCCGACTAAGGTTGCTTAATCCTTAAATAAGAACACTGATTAAAATTACCAACAATTCTTATTAAACTTGAAGTTGTAAATTTAATTCGAGAGTTTCAATAATTCAAGCGAGTAATTACGATCAAAATTAGAACAATAATACGAAGAGAAATCTAGCTTGAGGCAAACAGTCCATTGAACTGATACCCAAAGTCAGGCGGCGTTCAAGGTATCAGGTCAGTGGCCCAATCTGCTCGGAAGGTGGAAATCGACAATCCAGCAAGAGAAGCCAGGAGGCTTTTCTGCTATCTGTCTCGAAATTTTCCTATTTTTTCCGCGTATTATTATTTGATCTAGATCATTATTACAAGAACGGATTATCAAAACTCTATCAAATTAAATTATACAAACCAAGTTTTAGAGAGTCGCCAGTTGCTTTTTAGAAGAAACAACAAACTTTTTAAAAAATGACTCCGGCCTGCGAATCCTGAAATTGGATTCGGGGATAAGGTTACGAGTCTAATAATTATAAAATTATCTGACTCGCCTGTTTTTGAACACAGACTTTACTAAAATTGAATTAAAGTGAATAAATAAAAGAGGAGGAATTTGTATAAATTTCACAAAAAAAGTATCGTGTCATGCATTATAAAAACAAGAAAAGTTACAAGTTGTACAATTATTGATTATTCAAATTTACATGATAATACAAGAATTAAAATAAAAAAAAATGTTAGCTGACCTAATTAAGCAATTAGCATGCAAAAGTGAAGGTTAAGAGAAGGAGGGAGAACATTGCTAGTATCAATACGCCAGCGGAACTCAAAGGTGACCCCCAAATGAAAGAGGGGAGGCTGGTATTTATAGGTGGAGAATTGCAGATTAAATGAAGATTGCGAGAATAATCATAATATTCCGTAGAATAAAATAATTGAGCTTATGATATGATTTTCCGCAATTAAACGATTCAAAATATTATTTTCCTAAAGAGAGAAGCCTCCAGGCTTTCTAAGGGAAACCTTGTATATTTTCGAAATTAAATATGTGAAAATAATATTTCTCAAAGAAAAGCCTCCTGGCTTTTGCCTGAAAAACATGAAATTTTGACCCTGAATAATGCCAACCGAAATTACATTATTTGGGATTAAAATAGAAAAGCCTGGAGGTTTTCTAAATAGAAATAGGAATATTTTCAAAAATTTTGAGGAAAATGTGGACGAAATACTCATTCAAAATTTGGGAATAAAATAGAAAGCCTGGAGGCTTTTTAAATGGAAATAGGAAATATTTCGAATATTTTGTGGAAAAGGTGGATGAAATAATCAACCGAAATTTGAATAATAGAAAACCAGGCGGTTTTTCTAATAAAAAAGTATTTCGATTAATTAGCGAAAAATAAGGATGAAGTGGGTCAAACCAAACAAGAAAAGCCTCTAGACTTTTGTCATTTGTCCGCAATTCTCAACGGTTGGGTTTTTGAAAGAAATGGGTCATGGTCAACTAGAAAAGCCAGGAGGCTTTTCTATTTTCCTTTAGCAAAATGGAAGGAGTGGGCTAAAAAAAATCGGTTAGGTTGTCTCTTTTGGGCCTTTGCTTTGCATGCTAATTATTTTATTTGGGCCAGAAATTACACTAAAATACTGGTACAAAATACGGTGCCTACAGATAGCCCCCACTTTGATCGAGTCTTAGTAAGACGATGGTCAAAGGAGCCTTGATTTGCTGATTTGACTCTTGAGTATCTTCCTGAGTCAGGAGACACGCTTAGGAGTGGTGTCTTGTGCCTAGCTGTAATCCGATGTCGGGACAAAGGAATTTTCGATCTTTCCCAGTGTGAAGAATGATGTACCAATCGAAGATGATATTCCAGTCTTTCCCGGTGTCGAAGATGATATTCCAGTCTTTCCCGGTGTCGAAAATGATATTTCGGTCTTTCCCTAGTGTCGAAGATGATATTCTAGTCTTTCCCGGTGTCGAAGATGATATCCCAGTCTTTCCCGGTGTCGAAGATGATATCCCAGTCTTTCCTGGTGTCGAAAATGATAATCCAATCTTTCCTGGTGTCGAAGATGTTATTCCAGTCTTTCCCGGTGTCGAAGATGATATTCAAGTCTTTCCCGGTGTCGAAAATGATATTCCGGTCTTTCCCTGGTGTCGAAGATGATATTCCAGTCTTTCCCGGTGTCGAAGATGATATCCCAGTCTTTCTTGGTGTCAAAAATGATATTCCAGTCTTTCCCGGTGTCGAAGATGTTATTCCAGTCTTTCCCGATGTCGAAGATGATATCAACTGTAATTTGCCTTGTTGTGAACGTCTGACGACCGACGTATAAATGTTGTATGTGTTATTTTCACTTTGTGAACGCATGATTACCTACGTCTATATGTTATTTTCACTTTGCTGGTTGGAGCGATGAACCACTTTTCAGAGCGATGAAATAATTGCTTTCGGAGCGATGAACCATCTTTAGTAGTGACGGAATGATCGCTTTTCGGAGTGAGGAGCCACCTTTCGGAGTGACGAAATAATCGTTTTGGAGAGTTGTGAGCCACCTTTCAGAGTGACAAAACAATCGCTTTTCGAAGCGATGAGCCACCTTTTGGAGCAACTGGCCTGGGTAGAACTAATGCGGTGATCGCTTGTTGAAGCGATGAACCACCTTTTGGAGTGAAAACATAATCGCTTTTCGGAGTGATGAGTCGTCTTTTGGAGCGACTGAGTTGAACTGATGCATTGATCGCTTTGCGGAGCGACTGAGTTCGACTAGGAAAATAATCCCTTTTGTTTTGGAGCGAATGGCCACCTTTTGGACTGATGAAATAACACTTTTCGGAGCGAAGAGCCACCTTTTGGAGTGATTGACTTGAATTGATGAACATCTTGCTTTTCGGAGCAGTGAGCCTCCTTTCAGAGTGACTGATGTGAACTAATGAAATATTTGCTTTTTAGAACGAGGTGCCACCTTTCGGAGTGACTAAGTTGAAGGTCTCGCTTTTCGGAGCGAAGTGAGTGTCACCTTTCTGAGTTATTAAGTTGAAATGATGAAATGATCCATTTCCCAAGGTGGTTGAGTTGGGTTCGCAATGTAGTCTCTATTACTGTTGGTAATCTGTTGATCTTGTCTACTAGAGTGTGATTAGGGCTCGATCATATCTTGCTCTTAGTAGTTTATGGTCGAACCTAAGTATGTATGAGATCTTGTTTACCTTTTCTTAGCCCCCAGTGTACATTCTTGAGTGATGGCGTAGCAATTCTCTGCTCTCCCCTCTTTTGTATGGGCATACATGCAATTGGTCTTCTAGACTTAAGACTTTTAGACATGACTGATGCAGTTTTTTTTTTTGGACTTATGCATTTATGCACTTATGTATGACTATCGATTGAGATTGACACAACCCTAAGATGACTAGGGGAATATGTAGATGAACATTGTTTTATAAAGCAAGTGACTCTATATGCAGACAGCCCTTAGTGCCCAGACTATGACGATGACTTCCTAAATGTCAGAGCAAATTGAAGTATAATTTCAGGACAGGGCAGGATAGGCGGGGCTTGTAATGAGGCGTAATGATGAAGGCATTGCCCTGAATGACTAGTCTTGTCTTCTTGCGTTCTCAAATTAGTAGGGACGGGTGGAGCCCTGTTGGATGAGCATGAAGACGATGCTGAGTTGTTTGCTGCTAAGACCGTGTCGAGGAGTGTCAATCCCCTTGTTTAGTGTGACCTCTGAATGGATAAGGATATCACCCAACTTCAGTGCGCGAAATGCGGGTTTAATTGCTTTACGGATGTGGCGAGCCCCCAGTTGGGCGTATGCCAAGAAAATAAAAGACCTTCGAGGAACTGTAATGGGTATCCTTCTTGTTGTAAGAACAGATTGGGTGCTGCTTTGATAACCTCAAGGATGGTATGGAGGTCATGGTGAGCCCCCAGCTTTGTAGATACTCTGGGTGCAATAGTCAAGTGGTTGACCCCTTGAGTTGCATCATGACCATAAGTGTGGCTCCTATTAGCCGTCAATCAAATAGTGGGTCTTGCACTTGCACTCAAAATCGAGCCACAAAAGCTCTGGAAGGGTTGAAGGGTATGAAAAGATTGGAAAAGAGGGTGTTAAAAGGGTAAGCTTGATGAAGTAGGGACAATGAATAGAAGGGATTCGTGGTGTAAGGAACAAAGAGACGACTTGTAAAGGTGGTAAAGGAGATAGTTGAGAGATGAATATGTCTCAGAGATGGTTGAAAGGATGGTCTCTTGATAAGTGGTATGATAGTTATTTGATGTGGAGGTGATCCAAGTCTTACAAAAAGACGATGGGAGATTTGTGAGATGAAAAAAGAACTTCGAAATCCAGGGTTTCTTCTCCTTTTGCCTAGCCTGCCCTAACAGGTTTTCAAGCTAGCCTCTCTTATTCTCTCACTCTCCTTTTGCCTAGCCTGCCCTAACAGGTTTTCAGCCTAGCCTCTCTAGCTCACTCGCTCTCCTTTTGCCTAGCTAGGGATTCCAAGCTAGCCTCTCTTATTTTTTGCTCTAAGACCAAATTTTGGGTAATAGACACTCTTTTAAGTGAATTGCAGTGGCCGGGCCTCAAAGAGGTTCTCCTACATATCCAATGTGGAATCAGGCCGGTCGTAGTTCATAAGGTGCAACTGTGGAGGATTGGTGCCTCGAGGACGGGTTGGTGAGATGAGCTTAATGGTGCAAAAGGAATGTATGTAAAGGCTTAAGGATGCATTAAAGTTTGCATGAGATGGATGTGTGATTTGGATAGGTGTATAAAGGCTTGAGATGCGAGGTGAATGGAGGTTCAGACACTTGGATGTGAGGGCTCATGGGCTCGAATTAGCAGGTTTGAGGGGTTCGGAGTGTGTGTTTGTGACTATAAACCGACAATTCTGCCTACGACTTCCTGCTTCTTCTTCTTTTTCTCTCTTTTGTTTTTTTTCCTTGTTTCTTTCTTTCTTTTTTCTTTCTTTTTTCTTTTTTCCTTTTGATTCTTTTCTCTTCTATTTTTCTTGTTCCTTCTCCAACTTTTATTCCCTTTATTTCTAATGCTTGTCACACACACACTTTAAGGTTTGGGGTAGGTCGAGGATGGTGATGAGAAGAATGACTAGGTTGGTAAAGGCTAAGGGTTGTAAAGGTGAATGATTTGGTTAAGGGGAATATTGGCGGAGATGCGTAGGTGACAAGTAGGGAAAGTGGAAAGTAATGGGTGATATGGATACACCTATGGACGGCATGTTGGTAGCCCCCTGTCCCAGACACATTCTACTCAAGCTGCAGATCTCGGAACTATTAGATATTTTCACCGCTGATTTTGGTCTTCTCTCCTTTTGCCTAACCAGCTTGATAAAAGCGCAGGCTAGCTTCTCTCTTTTTTTGTGTTTTTTTTTTTATTTTTTTTCTCTCTCTCTTTCTGTTTTTTTTTTTTCAACCCTGGATTCGTGGATGGCAAATGTGATGCATGGAAGGGTATAGGAGGGTGACAAATGGATGTGTCATACTATTTCAAAGGCTAGTGAATGGGTGAAGGAGTTTTTTTCAACTTGAATTAAGAGTGCAAGCACGAGATTCTCTTTTTGTTCGGCAGCTAAGGAATGCAAGAGTCAAAATACAGTAAACTCATCTTATTAAATTTCAAGAGACACGTACACCAAGGACTGACTCAACCATAACTGAATCAAGAAGTAAAAAGCTTTAGGTAACTGCTCAAGAGATGACGACCCTAGCTGTACGTTCTATGGCTTTACGCTATTGGTTCTCCTTTAGTATTCGAGGACAGACTTTCCAAAAGGAAGGAGTGCTTTCTTAATGGCTTGGCCTGACCCTGTCTCCATGATGAATCCCGAGGGATCGAAGGATTCTTCCCCGAAGTATACAACATGAATTGGAGAATTGAACTTATTGTCAGATTTCTAGGCAACCTTAGGTAAGGGCAGCGTTCCAGCTCAGATCATTTCTTTGATCCTATTCTTAAGGTTAAACAATTTTCAGTGTCGTGCCCTCTAGATCGATGATAATTGAAAAACAGGGCAACGTTCCATCCCTTTGGTTTTTCTTCTGACTCACCTTTCGGTGGGAGTAACTCAATGATCCCCTTCTTGACAAGCCTTTCACGAGCGTGGGCATACGGGAGATCGAGTGGGGTGTACAAGGTGTAAGTTTCGTATTTCTTGATGGTATGAGTTTCAACGTCCTTAGGTGGCTTGTTGGGTGAACCAGTGGCCCTCTTGTTGAAGCTAGACCCTTTCTATCCTTGGTTGGATCTTAGGGTTGATAGAATTGGGTATTTTGGATAGAGCGTTGTGCCACTTGGCATAGTAATCCAAGACTGGTTCATCATTCCCTTGTTTCATGGAGGTCAGGTCTTCTAGAGTTACTTCTTTTTCCTGGAGTGGACCGTAATGTTGAAGGAAGGCTTTCAGCAACTAGCCCCAATCTTGTTGAACTTCGGATGGAAGTCCGTGGTACCATTTCTTAGCTTCTCCCTCGAGAGTGGAGGGGAAAGTAATGGTGCAGAGCTTCACACCAATGTGTCCTAGAGCAGCTAGGCGAATGAACTCCTTTACATGATAAATAAGAGTTTTCAGAAGGTCTGAACTTGATATTTGGGATTTCCACCTTGTCGGGCACACTGATGGGTAGTTTGGTAGGAACTGGGATGTCTATAATCTTGGATGCTAACTTAGGCATTGAGCGGATAATTTTGTTTAGACTATTCACTTGGGCCTCTAACGCCTTGAATCGTGTGTCGTTGGGGACGTTTGAGTTGGTGGAGATGGTATTAGAAACTAATGGGCACTGTTCAGGCTTGGAGCTGGTGCTAAAGGGTCCTCTGTCGAAGGTTGTTTCTTTGTCATTTGGGTTCCCTTCACCCACTTCATCTTCAACATCCAGTCCTATCTTTTTGCCAATTTTTCCAAAAGTTTCGAGTATTCCATCAATCACCATTTGGCTTTGATCAAACCTGGCATCGATAATTTCCTTAATTTTCTTTTCTTACTCCGCGAGCCTTCGTTCGAGATATTGGTCCTGCTTATGATTTTCCATGAACATGGTGCCTTGCAACTTCAAAAGCTCTTCTTGAAGTTGTTGGGCCGACACATAATGGACCGGGACGTCCTCCAACTGAGGAGAGCTTGGTCGCCTGAAGTTGTCGACATGGTTGACTTGTGAACCCTGGTTTGGACCGACGGTGAAACGTAGTCTGGATTTGGAATGAGCCGGCCTGATTATGGGTTGCGAATGCGGGCTCGACGGGGATCTGCTATCCTGCCTGTATGGACATCAGTTAAAGCTCAAAATATAACTCTGACACTGACTACCCGATGCATGCATGTCCTAATGGACTTATATGGACCTTAAACATGGACTCAATGCTTACATGCTGACCCAAGGATGACTAACCCACTTATTTGGGAGTGCATGCCCTAACTTTATATGGACCTAGAATGATGACTAACAACATGAATACCTATTGGGTCTTTACTTGGATCGAGTCACGAGCTATGATACTCATTACTCTTTTTTTTTTCGGGCTCAAATCCAAGTAGTAGATGCAATAAGCGTTCACTCAAGGGATATTGTAAAGGACCGAATAGGAACAACAGCGAGCAACTTGAGAGAAAAAATGAAAACATACGGCCCAAAGTGGAAGAATTAGGCTAGCCCAAACCCAAAAGTTGGTCGACCTTAGCCTTCCAACTGGGTCGATCGGGTCTATTATTAGGGAAAATTTGGCCATGCTAGTAGAAAAGCCAGCAGGCTTTCAAATCCCACAAGTCAATCTCTAAAAATTCGCATGTTCCAACGCGGGCTAAAACAAACCCCAACACATATTTTTAACCCCTTTTATTATTATTTTATTTACAACATATATATGGAATCACATAGCATACAAATGAAGGGTTAACCTAACCATGGCTTTAAGTATGGGATTACTAAGCTTGGGAAAGATAAGGTACCACATGTTTTCGCCCCGGTGCACTTTCCCTATGTAAAATTGATAGGAAAAGTGTGTGGAGTATTGCTCTTTGGACTTTAAGATAAGTCATAGAGTATAACATGGGTGAGAGGAGAGATCAAATTCTTGGCAATGTAAATGCATCACACAAGTAGTGACCGTCCGCTCTCGGGATAAATACTAGGTTTAAAACTCTAATCCAACGCTTTTGTGCTCTCCTGCCATAAAGGCCCGAGAGTAGCCTGGTACGCAATATGCCTGAAATAGTAAAATTGTGAAATAAATTAATTCCTCCCTTTTTATAAGTTCATGAAAATTCAATTTTTTCAAGTTTTACCATCTTTTTAATTTTAAGTCCCCAATAGAGTCGCCAATCTATAGATCCCTAAAAATTCCTGTTCAAGAAATTTATTTCGAAGTGCTACTTAAATTGGGAGCCGACTAAGGTTGCTTAATCTTTAAACAAGGACATTGATTAAATTACCAACAATTCATATTAAACTTGAAGTTGTAAATTTAATTCGAGAATTTCAATAATTCAAGCGAGTAATTATGATCAAAATTTGAACAATATTACGAAGAGAAATCTAGCTTGAGGCAAACAGTCCACTGAACTGATACCCAAAGCCAGGCGGCGTTCAAGGTATCAGGTCAGTGGCCCAATTTGCTCGGAAGGTGGAAATGGAAAATCCAGCAAGAGAAGCGAGGAGGCTTTTCTGCTATCTGTCTCGAAATTTTCCTATTTTTTCCGCGTATTATTATTTGATCTAGATCATTATTACAAGAACGGATTATCAAAACTCTATCAAATTAAATTATGCAAACCAAGTTTTAGTGAGTCGCCAGTTGCTTTTTAGAAGAAACAACAAACTTTTTAAAAAATGACTCCGGCCTGCGAATCCTGGAATTGGATTCGGGGGTAAGATTACGAGTCTAATAATAAGAAAATTATCTGACTCGCCTGTTTTTGAAAACAAACTTTACTAAAATTAAATTAAAGTGAAATAAAAGAGGAGGAATTTGTATAAATTTCACAAGAAAAGTATTGTGTCATGCATTATAAAAACAAGAAAAGTTACAAGTTGTACAATTATTGATTATTCAAATTTACATGATAATACAGGAATTAAAATAAAATAAAATGTTAGCTGACCTGATTAAGCAATTAGCATGCAAAAGTGAAGGTTAAGAGAAGGAGCGAGAACACTGTTAGTATCAATACGCCAGCAGAATTCAAAGGTGACCCCCAAATGAAAGAGGGGAGGCTCGTATTTATAGGTGGAGAATTGCGGATCAAATGAAGATTGCGAGAATAATCATAATATTCCGTAGAATAAAATAATTGAGCTAATGATATGATTTTCCGCAATTAAACGATTCAAAATATTATTTTCCTAAAGAGAGAAGCCTGCAGGCTTTTTAAGGGAAACATTGTATATATTCGAAATTAAATATGTGAAAATAATATTTCTCAAAGAAAAGCCTCCTGGCTTTTGCCTTAAAACATGAAATTTTGACCCTGAATAATGCCAACCGAAATTACATTATTTGAGATTAAAATAGAAAAGCCTGGAGGCTTTTTAAATAGAAATAGGAATATTTCGAAAATTTGAGGAAAATGTGGACGAAATACTCATTCAAAATTTGGGAATAAAATAGAAAGCCTAGAGGCTTTTTAAATGGAAATAGGAAATATTTCGAATATTTTGTGGAAAAGGTGGATGAAATAATCAACCGAAATTTGAATAATAGAAAACCAAGCGGTTTTTCTAATAAAAAAGTATTTCGATTAATTAGCGAAAAATAAGGATGAAGTGGGTCAAACCAAACAAGAAAAGCCTCCATTATTTTCTCATTTGTCCGCAATTCCCAACGGTTGGGTGTTTGAAAGAAATGAGTCATGGTCAACTAGAAAAGCCAGGAGGCTTTTCTATTTTCCTTTGGCAAAATGGAAGGAGTGGGGTAAAAAAAAACCGATTAGGTTGTCTCTTTTGGGCCTTGCTTTGCGTGCTAATTATTTTATTTGGGCCAGAAATTACACTAAAATACTGGTACAAAATACGATGTCTACACTCACCCGTCATTGATTTTATCCAGTCCTTTATGATATCCATTTTCCTAAACAAGTAGAGTAAAATAAAATAGAAAGGCACTAGGCAGTTGATCTTGTTGATCATCATTCTAGTCCGCATAATAATCAGTACGGCTTGAGTTGGTCCAAGTAGGGTGTCTAAGTTATGGATTCTCCTTAAAACGGTCAGCCTGTGGATGGGGCTTATCCGAATTGAGGAACACTGACTTGTACCCCGTACTCGGTCTTGACTCGCTGTGTTCGGTTTTATCCGGCCCTTTATGATGATCAATGGTCTTTAGGGTCATGTAGGGTTAGGATCATGCAAACCCGTGTCCCGGGTGAGTCACCTTGCTCAGTCAGCATATAGATTATGCATATTAGGGGGTCCCATGAAGGTCTACTAGGTCATGCATTCATCAGGTCGGGTTTTGGGGTAAATAAAAGGTCAATCTTTGAACTATGTATGGTTCTGCTGTAGTCAACATGGGAGACCCGAGTCTAGCTTGGAACCCCGGCCCAACAGTTACTTGATCCGTAACCCGGTCTTCGTTCCGTCAGCACCCAGGTCTAAAAGCTCTCGTCGTCTGCAATTCGACATGTCTGCCGAAGAGATCCACGGAGACAACCAAGTGCAAGAGGCCTTAGTCAAACTTCTTGAGGTGAAGTTCAAGCAAGTTGAGGGCTCAATCACTTTTGCTGCCTTACAGCAAGAGAAGAAAGTCGATGAGCACATCACTCGGCAGCGAGAACTCATCCAAAGGCAAGATACTCGCATAGAGCAACATTAGGAGATTCTGAATGGTGTTTTGGAGGTTGTGCAACGTATCAATATGCGAATGGGAATGGTGGACAATGATGAGATGGAAATCCTTCATAACCCTATGGGTGACAAAGGCAAAGGGAAGATAGGGGAAAGTTCCAATGCTGGAGTGGTCATTGAGGTGTCCGATGGCCTAACACCAAGGTTGCCACCGTTAGTGACTGTTCCTCAAACTGTCCCGATCAAGGCGGAGTTACGCGATGACCTTGTCATCCAGGATATAAAGGCTCAACTGAATGTGTTCAAGGATGCTGTGAGCCAGATGTCTACCTTCACCAATCAGTTCGTCGAGTTCGAACCACCAGCTGAAATCAATGCTAATATAGTGGGAAAGATGGACATTCATCTGAAAAAGTTCTACCCGTCTGAGAATCCAACCCATCATGTGTTGGAATTCAACCGAGTGATGCCGCTTCGAGGTGTCACTACCGAGCATTACAAGCAAGTCTTCCCATCATCGCTGAATGACGAAGCATTGAACTAGTATTACACCCTTCCTTTGGAGGTAGGAGGAGATTGGACCGCTTTGCGTAGGGCATTTATCGAGCATTACAGTAAGATCCAGAAAGATAAGGTGACCCTGACAGACATCATGGCTATTCGACAAGGAGAAAATGAGTCGTTCACGGCCTACTATGAGAGGTGGCATGCTAAGCTATCTCAAGTGACCTGCATTATTCCCACAGAAATGCAGTTAGACACATTTGTCTGTGGGTTAAAACAAGTCTGGCGCAACAATTAGACTTTCATGTGGTTGATTGTTTTGAGTACTTGAAGAAGTTATGTCCTAAGCTAGAGGCACGCAAGGACAGGACCATTGCGTCCCAGAATTGGAAGGGCAACGACATGGGAAGAATGACCACCAATGCTCCTAAGGTGGTTGAGACAAGCTTTGTACAGAATGTGAATCATGGTTCACCTTTGAAGACGACCTACTTCCAATACGATTCATATACCCCACTTAATTTGACCTATGCCGAAGCTTTCGACCGATTGCTAAAATCAAACAAGATCCAGTTGCTAGTACCTAGGCCTGAACTTGAAGCTAAGGGACTAGGATGGAACAACTGCTACTGCAAGTACTACCGGACCAGAGGTCATGACACTGAGCGATGTTGGACGCTTAAGAATCAGATTGAGAAGATGATCCATTCTAGAGCATTGCCAATGCCTAAAGTTGCGAATAAGCCCAATAACAAAAGCAATCCTCTCCCAAATCATGCTATCTTTGTGGGAGAGGGTACTTTTGATCCATCCGAATGTATCACCTACAAAGGAGCACCTACACTCCTTCCTGAAGATTTGATTGTCTTTACTGTCAACGGTATTTGGATTAGTGATGAAGAGGATGTGTATGAAGAAGGCCCTGATGATGATTTCTGGTTCGACAAGGAAAAAGAGGCCCCACCTAGTGCTACATTCTTAACTAGGTCAGGAAGGCATAATCAGGCGAGGGCTGAACCTGTAGCTCCTCCATCAAATCCAAGTCCTACGAAAACAGAAGTGCTTGCTGCTCATGAAGATCTAACAACCCTTACTATAAATGGCATATGAGCCAGCGACGAACACGATTATCGCCATGAAGGGGTAACTCAGCAATGCCTAGAAGAACTGAGAGACAGCCTGCAGGATATGGTCATACATTCAGCTGTCCCCCCATGAGAAAAAGGTTCGGGAGTACCTTGAATTTCAGGATCGACAGATAGAACAACAACGAGAGGCTTTGGACAACATGTTGGAGGAATTTCGTCATTTAAAGAAAGATTCTGATCTTCAGGCCTTGAAGAAAAAGAGGTGGACTCGTTGGTTGTTTTTTTGTCCAACTCTGAATTTGACCCAAGCACCATGATCTCTACTGATGGAGACTGCCACAAAGTGACCTGGGTCGATGCTATTAACAATAAATGTACCCTAGTGTTAGGAGAACCTTGTAAGGTCCAGTTTGAGTCGAGCATTAGTGAGTCTGTAATCGAGTCTAACTCAGCTGGGATTAGCCCCAAGTCTGATAAGTTTGTATCCGTTTCTGCATTCAATGAAGTGAACGTTTCTAAGTATGTCTGTTCTTTTTTCCTTCTCCCTAATTGTTGTGCTAATAACTATGATTTTGATGCTGAAACTTTAAAAGACTTTAATGAATTGACATAAGCCATGAGTCACCACGAGAATCACATGGCACCTATCGAAGAAACCATCGCCATCAATGTGGAGACACCTGAAACTCCCCGGGAACTGAAAATTGGCAAATCATTAACCCTGGAGGAGCAACAGGAGTTCACCTCGCATCTAAGGGAGTTCGTAGATGTCTTCGCTTGGTCTTACGAGAACATGCCCGGAATCGACAAGGAGATCGCTCAACATGCCATTCCACTCTACCCGGATGCTAAGCCAGTACAGCAACGACCTCATAGGATTTAGAATGAGTGGTCGGACAAAATTCACGGTGAGATTAAGAAGCAATTGGAAGCTAAGTTCATCAGGGTAGTAGAATTCCCGGAGTGGGTAGCTAACATTGTGCCTGTGCTGAAGAAAACCGAAAGGTCCGGGTGTGTGTTGATTTCAAGATCTGAATAAAGCTAGCCCAAAGGATTGCTTTCCTTTCCCACATATTGACGTTTTGGTTGATCATACCTGTGGACACGAGCTTCTATCATTCATGGATGCGTATGTTGGCTACAACCAGATAAAAATGGTCGAAGAAGATATGGAGAAAACGTCATTCATCACTCCGTGCGGAACTTTCTGCTACACCGTCATGCCTTTCGGACTGAAGAACATTGGTGCTACTTACCAACGTATCGCCACTACCCTTAGGCTGAAATAATCCACGTAGAAGTTGAGGTATATGTGGACGACATGATCGTTCAGTCGAAAAAGCGTGACGATCACATTCCAAACTTACGCAAGTTCTTCCTTAGGCTCCGCAAGTACAACATGAGGTTGTATCCACAGAAATGTGCGTTTGGAGTGACTTCGAGAAAGTTGTTGGGTTATATTGTCAATCAACGGGGGATAGAGGTCGATCCATCTAAGATCAAAGCAATTCAAAACATGCCTCCGCCTCGAACAAAAAAAGAGATTCCTGGTTTCCTAGGGCGGGTACAGTATTTGAGCAGATTCATTTCCAAACTCACAATGACTTGTGAACCGTTATTCAAGAAGATGAAGAAGGGAGCAACGATCGAATGGGATGACCAGTGTCAAGCAACATTTGAGAAGGTTAAAGCCGACTTGACTAATCTACCAGTACTAGTCCCGCCTATCTCCACGAAACCATTGTTGCTTTACCTCACCATCAGTTCAAGCGCAATGGGTGCTATGCTAGCACAAGAAAGTGATGGTCTTGAACAAGCTATTTATTACATCAACAAGAGGTTTCTGGGGTGTGAGTCTCGCTACTCAGAGATTGAGAAGATAACCTTGGCATTAGTGTTGTCCACAAAGAAACTTCGCCACTATATGCTCTCACACACTGTATGTGATTGCAGCATGTAATCCGATCAAGTACATCATGGAACAACCTACTATCAACAGTAGGATTGCTCGATCGGTGGTCATACCATCCGAGGTTGATCTGCACTTTCGACCACAGAAGTCCGTAAAGGAGCGTGCAGTTTCCGATTTCTGGTTGAGTTTCCTACAAGAAGCCCTGACACTAGGGTCTTGGAGTTTAGTGATGAACAAATATTTCAAGTTGAAGAAGAAACCTGGAAGTTATACTTTGATGGTGCTGCTAATCAAATGGGATGCAGGGTCGGAGCTTTGTTGGTTTCTTCCGAAGACATACACTTTCCTTTGGTAGTCAAATTAGACTTCTAGGCTACCAATAATGCTGCTAAGTATGAAGCTTGCATTTTGGGCATGCATGTGACCCTGGAGATGGGAATTAAAAGGCTACGAGTGTTTGGGGACTCTAGTCTGATCGTCAATCAAGCCACTAGTAGAAGGTGAAGAGAGAATCCTTGGCACTTTACTAGTAGAATTTGTCCAAACTAGCTGAGAAGTTCAACCATATTGAGTTCAAGTATCCACCGCGAGGTTACAATGAGCTAGCTAATGCCCTAGCAAAACTTTCATCCATGGTGGCTATACCCGAAAAGGATCAAGCCCTAGGAGTGACAGTAGAGAGGAGAGATCGTCCTGCTCATCAACAACTAATGATCGGTTTGGTCAGTATTGATGCATAGTTCTTTGATATTTATGCTTTTTTGAAAGACGGTTCATACCCGCTGAATGCCGAGTGTCGAGCCAGGAGGGCTATCCGGTTAGTGGCCTCTTAATATTGCATTTTTCAGGACCGTCTGTACAAGAAGAGTGCTACAAGGATAAATCTCCTATGTGTGGATAAGGAGGAAGCTGAGGAATTAATGAAATCTACTCACAAAGGGGAATGTGGACTGCATATGAACGGCAGAATGTTGATTAAGAAGATCCAGAGACCAGGGTGTTTCTGGTCGACTATGGAGTCCGATTGTCTCCAATTTGTGAGAAGATGCCTGAAATGTCAAGAATATGCTGATATCAAGCATCATCCATCCTCTTATTTGACCACTTTGGCCTCACTTTGGCCATTTTCAGTATGGGGAATCAACATTATAGGGAAGATTTCACCCCAAGGCAAAGGAGGACATGAATATGTGTTGGTAGCCGTGGAGTACTTTACTAAATGGGTAGAAGCTGCCTCATACTCAAAAATCACTTCGAAGCATGTGGCCAAGTTCATGCTGAGGAACATCTTTTGTAGGTACGGGGTGCCACATGAGGTAATCAGTGACAACGGGAGCCATTTCATGGGTGAGTTTGTAGCTCTTTTGGCCAAGTACAAAGTCCGACATCACCATGCTTCTCCCTATCAGCCACAAACCAATGGAGCGGTGGAGGTTGTAAACAAAACTCTGGTGAAAATTATCAAGAAAATGGTTGTCACTTACAAAGACTGGTCTGACAAGTTTCCTTTTGCACTATGGGGATATCGAACGTCAATTCGGACTGCAACTGGAGCTACGTCATACTCTTTGTTGTACGGGATAGAAGCATTCTTGCCAATAGAACTTGTCGTTCCTTCTATAAGAATCATTGCGGAAAGTCAAATCCCTGGGGCCGAATGGGCCCGAGCTAGATATGAGGAGTTGGTTTTGTTGGATGAAACACGACTCTGTGCTCTACATAATATCCAACTTTATCAAAGTCGGATTTCCCGAGCATTCAATAAGAAAGTCAAAGACCTGGATTTAACAAAAGGGGATCTAGTATTGCAAGAGATGAGAGCAGCACGTCAGAATCCTAGAGGCAAGTTTGCCCCAAACTGGAAGTGTCCCTACATCATCATTTTTGTCACTCCAGGGGGCGCCGCCTGATTAGCCACGCCCGAGGGAGAGTTGCTCACCCAACCTGTGAATTTGGATCTGTTAAAAAGATATTATGTTTAAGCCTCTAAGGGTCGGTATCCTTAGCTACTTAGACATGCACTATCTTATAAAAGCAAGCAACCGAACTGCCAATAGGCCACTTGCTTATGAGAGGAAAAAAAAGAAAAAAAGAAAAAAAAAGAAGAAAAGAAGAGGCTTACTTGAAAACCTTTTTGAGGAAGGTCAGGAAAAGGAGAGTATAAAAAAAAATGAGAGACTAACTTCGGGACGAGTTAGGTAAAAGGAGAGAATAAAAGTATTTCAGCTGAAGTTGTGTTTTCGAAGGACGAAAAGAAGAATATGGCTTGTGTTGATTCTTGTAAAACATAAATGTAATACTTTACTTCTTATATCAATAAAAGGAGTACATCCTTTAATACATTTTTGTTTTATCAATTTTCTAAAGGAAAAACATCAAACAATAAAAATACACAGCACACGCATTTCTTTCATTTCATTTCTTTCTCTTCACCCTACTTATTTAGTACTAAGTTTAGTCCTAGTTGACTTGGAGTCGGTATAGGCTCATTAGTGCTCATTAGGTTCGATTTGCTTGTTTTTCCTTGCTTGGGTGTGTTTCTCCTTTGGAACCTGACCAGGGTCGTTAGCTACGATGATAGTTTTCAGCTTCGGGGTATCTCGAAGAGGTTAGCGCCGCGTTCTTTCACGCCAATTAATAGCGCCACCAGTAGTAGCAAGCCAGCTACGATAAGCATCCGTCGAAGTAGTGGAGATACGGTTAGGGGCAGGTGCTTCCTTTCCTGCTCGTTTCTTCCAATATTTGGTCCACGATTCAATCACCGATCCTTGGAGATGGGTAAGGTCAGGAATCTCGCACGGAGGAAGGGGAATGTCTTGAGAATGCCCTATTTGCCTCATAACTCGATCAGGGAAGTAATATGTAAGCTCCGTAAGGCCAAGCAGGGTGATGTGGGCGGCCTTACGAGAATGGCTCGAAAAACATGGCACTTTCCACCATTGAACCCACCAACGGATTTCCTTGTGATTCTTGAGAGAGATGACCCACTCATCAAAATTGCGGCGTGTGTCGAACTTCCTTTTGCATTGGTAAAAGTTCACTAGTTCCGAAGAGGTGATGGGAGAGAAGACCATGTCTAAATGCTCCACAAGCCACATCTACAGGTGGAACAAAGAAAGTGAGAATTTTGGTTGCACAAAAAAAATATATTACAACCAAAGCAATTCCACATGGATCACTCGAATAATACATCCAAAATCAGAGAAAAATAATACCAAAAAAAAAGAAAAAAAAAGGGAAAAGAACAAAAAAAAAGAGAAGAAGTGTCGATACTCACTTGAAGAGCGAGGGGACTTCCGCAAAAGGTCTGCTTTGTAGCCCATGAATCAAGACCGAGGAGGGTCTCAGCAATCATCGTTGGAGCAGGATTATAACCCCGGGACATCTCATCTACGACATGGATGAGAGAGATAGGTGCAAAACCCGAACCACCGTGATAAAATAAAAATTCAGATAGGATGCAAAAGACCAAACCTCATACTCGTAACGTCGGGTTGAGTCTAAGCGCCTAGGGTGATTGAAAGAATTCCACTAGAGCTTGCAAGTTGACTGTGTTGCCAACCAAAATGTGTCCTAATGCTCGATGATTGAAGTTCTTCAATTCCTCGAATTTTTCGTGATGGTTGTGAGCAAGAGAAGGAGTTGTTGGCGGAGCATAAAGATCAAACTTGAACATGCAAGCCCAGTCTTCAGGAAGAGGGCACAATTCGTTCTAGGAGAAGCGAAAGACATGGAACTTAGGGTCCCAAAAGGTCAGGGCCACTTTAAGAAACACCCAGTCGATTTTCACTTGCTTTAGGCTCAAAATCAGGGATAGTTTGTCGTAAGTGAGGAGCCGTTTTTGGGTTTGGTGAGTGTGTTCATCCATGGGTTGAGTTTTCTTTCAAAGGTCATGATTACAAGCAAGAGAAGAAGGGTTGAGAGAGAACAAGAACGGGATGAAATCTCAAAACGACGAAGCAAGCTTATATAGCCTCGGTTCTGCCCAGTACACAGTTGCTCAACTGGATGAAAGGGGATGTATACAGCGTCTGGAAACACGCATTCGGATGAACCACGGTGGCTGTCACCGTGTGTAGGCCGACCGGCCACCAGGCAGAAGGGATGAACTCGTTTTGTGAGTTGACACCCCTACGTGCATGCATCCAGGAGGACAAAATGTGTTTGTACATGGTTCCTACGTGTTTGTATAATATTTTATTTTTCCTTTATTTCTTAGTATAAAATTGTAAATTTATTTCTTCCCTTGTTAGTTTTAGAAGTTGTAATTTCTTTTGTACATTATTCTTTTTCTTATTTCTTCCTTGTAAACAGTTAGAGGTTGACCTAGAAGATAAATAAAAATGGGAGCTCGCATGTTGCATCATTAGAGAGTCAAAATCACATAAAATCGAGTCTCCCTGATTGCATTTAACTGTACATTTCTTTACTACATGGCATTTTCTTTTACATTGCATAAAAAAGAAAAAAAGAGAAAAGAAGGGAAAGCCTTGTCGCAATGCCTAGAAGTTCCCACCAAAACCGCCGCTACCAAACAAGCTCCTGACAGTCGCATCAGCAAAGGAGTCCGGCTGAGGATTGTCTTGAGTACCAGAAGGACCGGACAAGAATTGGCTAGAAGGCATACCATGAAAACCAGAGTCTAGATAACCCTGGCTGAAGCTAGGGGGCTGACTGTAAGGGATAATAGATTGAGCATGATACTGAGGCGCCCATGGACTAGGCACTCTCTCCATTGAACACTGGAATCCACTAGATTTCGAACAGTCTTCCACCATGAACTCCGGGATATCAGGAGACCTTCGTCGCGAAGAGCTGGCATAAGGATCTGCGGCACACTGATCAGATCTTGATCCCTGCGCCTAGATGGTCCTGCCCTTGGGTCTCTAGGAAAACCTCTACTACCTATTTCTCCTGCGGAAGAGTGGCGAGGAGGACGTCTTGACGAGCTTTCGGAACGTGGCAAACTTACATGGGAGTGAGCCTCGTTATCTTCATCACCAGCAGCCGGCATCGGACCCCGATATTGGCCATTTTCAAAGTTCTGATCAATGAACTCTCGAGTCATGATGCCTTCCCTTAACAGAACGCGGATGTGGACATACGCTTGCTGCACGGAAGGAAGATCCATAAGAATCAATGGTGCAAGATAAAGGGTGGTCAAGTATGCAACTCACCGGGTTTGCATCGAAGAACCAATGGCCTAATCCATTGTTAGGGTTTTCTCCCTTCTAGGGATGGCAACGGGGCGGATCGGGGATGCGGGAGTATACCCCCGTACCCATCCCCGCTCTCAAAACTCATCCCCATCCCTGTCCCCATCCCCGCTTCGGGGAATGATTCTTACCCCATCCCCATCCCCATCCCCGCAGATTCCCCATCGCCAACGGGGATCCATCGGGGATTTTTTAAAACTATCCTAAATTTAAATAAATTTTAATAGGAACCGGTTTTTAATCGAACTCGGTTTTTAACATGTTCAAAATACAACGTATTTAACTTGTTCAAGTAATAATATATCAAAATCAAACAATAATACATCAACAAGTGAGAATAAATTGAAAAATTACTACTTTGTCCTTCCCATCAATATATATATATTAAATTTGAATAAAGGTTATTTGGTAATTTTAACATTTTCGGGGATGGGGATTCGGAGATGGGGATGGGGAATTCATCCCGGTGGGGAAAATGGGGACGGGGATGGGGAAAATTTTGTCCCCAACCCCGCCTCGTCCCCGAACGGATTTTGGAAAATCGTCCCCATCCCCGTTCCCATCCCCAATGGGGGCGGAGATTTTTCCCCAGAGCGGGGCAGGGCCCCGATGAGTTCGGGGATTCCCCGCCCCATTGTCATCCCTACTCCCTTCTCTCTCTCAAAATCTTGTTCTTTCTTTATCCATTTGTTAATGGTGGTGTTAGCAAGTGATCTCTTTATTGATCATTTGGTGGATGTTTCCTTTATGATGGTCATGGTGGGGTGTTAAGCCATTGGTGGTTGTCTAACCTTTATCCCAGGGTTATATCCAATCCCATTTGGTGTTCAAGGTTATTGTTCTTGGTTGATTTTGGTTCCTTCTTATTGTTATTGTTTAAGTTCAAGACTATTGTTGTGATATTGAAGCATGGATGAATGAGTTTTGCTCTTCTCTCTATTCTATGGTTACGGGTGTTCATTGGCTTTATCTCCTCTCATCCCTCTCCAACTCAAGCTATCATTATTCCCTCAACACGACACGCTCCAGAAAGTGGCGGAAAGATTATAGGAAAGATGGTGGAGTGATGGTACTAGAATAGAGATGATGATATGGGAGAATGAGAGAAATAAGAGTGTTCAAGGGAGAACAAATAATTATTCTGAGGTACCCTAACTTTTGGTGAAATGTTTTTCTGGTACCCCAACTTTTCAAAACTAATTTTAAGGTACCTTTACTTTTTGGGTTAGTAATTATTTGATGCTTTTCCAGCTATTAATTTTATTAAGTGACCAAAATGTCCCAGTTCTTCCCTTCTTGAATAATACCCTTGAAGAAGAATGAGGGTATTTCGGTCACTTAATAAAATTAATTGCTGGAAAAACACCAAATAATTACTAACCCAAAAATTAAGGGTACCTCAAAATTAGTTTTGAAAAGTTGGGGTACCGAAAAATAATTTCACCAAATATTGGGTACCTTCGAGTAATTTTTTGGAGGGAAAAGGGATGAATGAGTGAATGATTGAGTGAGTTTGGCTTTGGCAAGAGGGGGTATTTATAGGTGTAGGATGGCCTTAAGATACATGATCATACATGCACATTCACCCCTCTGATTTGCGCAGTTGACTTGCATAGACAACAAGGTGGCAAGGGGGAAGTTCTCGGTGGTCGGTAGAGCTGTACGGATGAATTTGGAGTGTGGGCAGGCTCAAGGCCGAACGACCTTGGGAAAGGGGAGGGATGAACCTAATTTCCTTCATGTATTATTGGACGGTGAGGATATGAATGGAGTGCATTCGAAGTCAGATTGTTCACACTTGGACAGTGGGGCTTTGTGAGATGTTTTTGGATGCTTTGTGAGGCTTTGATCTAGAGACCTCTTGGAATCTTTTGCATGTGCTCTTCACATAGTTTTTTCATGGCTTTCATGGCTAAATGAAGCTTGATTGCTCACGTAAAGATCGTGCATGCAATAAGCTAGGAAATTCACATGTAATGATGCGTGCATTTTTATCCGAACTTGTGCATGTAGAGTGCATGCGAGCAAGTTTCTTAGCTTGGAAATCCTTCGATAATAATGCTTGCATGGAGGCTTGATCTTGGGACCTCTTGTAGCTCCTCGCATGTTACTTTTACATAGCTCATGCATGGCATGCATGGCTTGAATCTAATCATTTTTATGTAAAAGTTGTGCATGTCATTTCCCTCATAATCTTGAGCATGTAATGTGCATGCATGCAAGTCTTTTGGCTTCGGCTCTGGCTTCCCTTACTTTCCTTAAATTCTAACTAAAATACATAAAAAGGAAATAATAAAAATACACTTAAATGTATATACAATATATGCTAAAACCTGGTGCCTGAACTAGCTTATCGACCGACTTCTTTTTCTTTATTTATGCTTCGTTTATATAGATATGCTATATATTTATGTGCCAAAATCCGGTGTCTACAGGGGGTGAATAGAGTAGTATAAAAATTTCTGCACTTTATCAACACAAAGGACATTAATAACATTTATAGAACTGAATGATATTTCTTTATTCGATTAGTTTGAGGTACAGAAGGAGTAAGGAGATTTCAAATTCGGCAAGGTCAAGAACTGTTAGGTCCTCAACGTATGCTTACAGGAGCATAACTTCATAATGAATTTCTGCAAAGGAGGCCTCATAGTTGAGGCTAGAGGAAGGATTGAGACTCACTAAAGTAAGATCACTCACTCACTTTAGCTACACGACACTGAGGTCATCACCAGTTATCACTCAACTGGTTACACAACTCACCACTAATTCTCTAGTGGTTACAAGTCATAAATCTTTCTCAACAAGATTCTTATAACTCAGAATTCTCAACAAAAATTCCTACACTCGATTTTGTTTGCTTGGAAATATATAGATGAATGGAGAGAATGGCTCTTGTATTTATCCATGGAGATTCAAATAGTCCTTTGATGCTTTCCTTTTGTGTAGATAGTTTCTTTTTGGAGGTTGATCTTCAATTTTAAAGTCTTTGCAGCTTTCTCTTTCTCTTTTTTATTCAGATTCTACAAGGTAAGGAAATCAATTACAGATCATAGGAGATATATAACGATAGGGAGTGTTGAAAGTGAAATTGTAACAAATCTCACTACGTCAAAAATTAAAAAAAAGTCTAAATTAAATTATACTCTAATACAAATACAACCCATTTAAATGGGAAAAAAACTTAATGAGTATAATTAATATTTGGACTCGAAAGATCCTTACTTGAATGTGTAAGGTTATATCCAAGACATGTCGTAGCAAAATGAGTATCTTGCATGTGAAATAAGCAGTATATGTATGATAGTTAAAAAAAAAAACAACGAAAACATGTGTCTTAGCCAACTCCAAGTGGAGGTTACAAAATTAACCAATAGTGATGTGCTAACTGTTGCTGCAACGTGGGCACCAAATTAATAACTGCATTGCCTTTTAAGTTTCAACCGTCATTTACTCTATAAATGGATGAAAATAGAGAGGAAAGGGGGTTGGCTACGGGGTAAGGAAAATATGAGCAAGGAGAAAACAAGGAAGAGGGCTACGTAAAACAGAGGAAGGGGAATTGTTCAAACAGGGAAATTTAGAGTTCTGCAAAATCAGGCTCAGAGAATTTCGGTAGCCGAAAGGTATAAAAAACTGGCTATTGAAATGTTTCATCTCCTTTTCCTTATCAATCTTCCTTCAACGTTTCTTCTTTCTTATGGCTAAATATGAGAAGCTCCACCCCTCCATGGCAGCCAACCCACCATAAATCAAGCCTTGTCCAATTCTTGACACAAAAAAATTAAATCTTCGATTCTGAGTTCACCGTCCAACCCATGAATCAAATTTCGATTCTACCGATTCCGCACTAGCGAGAGTCTTGGACTCACAACCAAAAGTCCCGAACGACATCTGATATTGATTGGCGACGATTGATAGTTGGATAACCCCGAGTCCGTAAGAACTCACAAAATCGGATCCTTGCGGATCCCGGGTTGGCGACGACCCACAAAATTTGATCCTCGCAGATCCCAGGTTGGCGACGACCCACAAAAATTGGATCCTTGCGGATCCCGGGTTGGCGATGACCCATAAAAATGGATTCTTGCGGATTCCGTGTTGGCGACGTCCCACAAAAATTGGATCCTTGCGGATCCCCGGTTGATGACGACCCATAAAAATGGATCCTAGCGGATCCCGGGTTGGCAATGACCCAAAAAAATTGGATCCTTGCGTATCCCGGGTTGGTGATGACTCATAAAAAATTTTGGATCCTCGCGGATCCTGGCTCCTTCGAGAACCATGAAACTTGGACCTTGAGAGGATGACAATCATGAAAATTATGGATACTGCCATATGTGTGTTCTAAGATTAAAACTAAGCGTAGGTCTTTGTTGGGATTAATTTTACCAACATGAAAAGTCCATCTTCCAAAACATCAGGTTGCCATGGTTTTGAACAAGCTAAATTGACATTTAATGCTCTTTAATTAATCGTCAATTGGTGATCTTTATAAATGAAGACAAACAGAACCTATGATAAATTGATCTTTGTAAGTGTTCAACAAGACAAGGCAATCATGGTTGTACGTTTAGAAACATGGTGGACTATGAAAGAGCTGATGGTTTGGTCATGGGTGGTGCACGATCAAAAGCCAATCAACAAAAAGCTTAGTATTGTTTGTTATCTAAAATCAAACGCTTGGTCATCCTCTTTTACATGGGACGAATTTAATGATGACAGAAGCTACTGTCAGAAGGGGTGAAAAAGTTACTCATAATTTTGACAAATACCCATATTAAACTCCAAATTTAGAACTACGTTGACTTGATCCCATTAAGGGTACGTAGGAAACCCAACATTAAATTTTTCGGGTTCAGTCACAAACTCAAAATCCCTGTTAAATTATATTTTGAGCCAAATTTGGCCGAGAACTACGTAGACTTGATCCCATGAAAGGTACGTAGGAGGCTTGATATCAAATATTTCGGGTTCAATCACAAATCCAAAAATCATCAAATTATATATATATATTTTTGGGTGGATACTCAAGTCATTTTATTTTTGTGAGGTACACACCATACTTGGTCGAGTTACAAATTCGAGCCAAATTACCCAAGCTCCACAAAAATGTCAACCGGCCTTGCCAAATTTCCAAGTCCTTTAAACAGATCGAATTTGAGCCAAATAAAAATATCCAAGCTCACAAAAAGTCACGCTCTCACAAAATAAAATAAAAAAAAATCTCAAATGTCTATTTTGACCCTATGTTACATATTGCATGTGACATAAACAGATAAACATGTCATTATTCAAAGATACAGTTTGTCCTGTCAAATAACCAAGCCTACCAAATGGACTCATACCAACTCCAATAAAGTTTTGGAGCTCACAAAATTTCCCTCGACTCAATAAAGGGTCATATTTCGGGAATATATAACTTGCAACAACAAAATGTTTTCCTGTAACTGAGACATGACAACCCTGTTACGGGATCCTCTGTCAAATTTTAAGTCCGCTAAATGGACTAAACAGGAGTCGGACAAAAAGTCCAACCTTGCAAATATTTTCCCCCATTTGTTAAAATGGCCAAATTTTAAGTTTCTTGCAACTTATAGTCACGAAATGTTTTCCTATAATCAAAACGAGTCAACTCCGTCGCATGTTTTTCTTGCTGTATTTTAAGTCCCTTAAATGGACCAAAATCGAGCCAAACACAAAGTCCAAGCTCTCAATTTTGTCCCACCATCCTAAAAGGGCTAAATTCAAAATCTAACGACTCCTTGTTACATACCAACTCCAATAAAGTTTTGGAGCTCACAAAATTTCCCTCGACTCAATAAAGGGTCATATTTCGGGAATATATAACTTGCAACAACAAAATGTTTTCCTGTAACTGAGACATGACAACCCTGTTACGGGATCCTCTGTCAAATTTTAAGTCCGCTAAATGGACTAAACAGGAGTCGGACAAAAAGTCCAACCTTGCAAATATTTTCCCCCATTTGTTAAAATGGCCAAATTTTAAGTTTCTTGAAACTTATAGTCACGAAATGTTTTCCTATAATCAAAACGAGTCAACTCCGTCGCATGTTTTTCTTGCTGTATTTTAAGTCCCTTAAATGGACCAAAATCGAGCCAAACACAAAGTCCAAGCTCTCAATTTTGTCCCACCGTCCTAAAAGGGCTAAATTCAAAATCTAACGACTCATGGTTACATGATACATTTTTCTCGTAACTTGAAACTGGCCAAATGCAAGTCCCACAAAATTATCCGTTCTCAATTTCAAGTCCGTCAAGTGGACCACACCCCGAGCTAAACACAAGTCCTAGCTGACAAAAATTCCCCCTCATTCCTAAAAAGCTAAATCCCAAATTTATATAGCCTAAGGTTACATATCGTATCATTTTGTGACCGAAACAAGCTAAATCCAAACTCCACAAAATTATACCTTCCAAATCCCAAGTCCGTCAAATGGACTAAATTTGATCCAAATGAAAATACCAGGCTCATAAATTTTCCTCTAGAATTTTTATTCGAGTTGTAGACTTAAAACGGGTCTAGAAGTACGTCGATTTGATCTCAACAAGAGTACGTAGGAAGCCCGTAACAAGTTCTTGTACTACGGGTGCAATCGACAAGTCAAATTGAATCATTCGACCCCATGAAGGACTAAGTCGAAAAGTAATAAAAAATTACGGAAAGGCTGTAATATCAACTTGGCCAAAATTTCGTAATAAATTCAAGTCCTTGTTTCGGCTATTTATTTAACCAAACAAATAACAAAATGGGTCAAAAATAAATTAAATAATGGTTATTAATTTAACCTAAATCAAACCCAAATAAATGTTAACATTTTCCAAACGAACTACGATCGGTTTGATCCCCTCCAAATGGGTACGTAGGCAGCTCACAATAATCAGTGAGTGCAACCCGAATTCCAAATTAAATCAAATTTTCCCCCCTAACCTGCACATGAAGAATGTGTACGGGTAACACCCTTCCTAGAAGGTGCCTATTCGGCCACTATATGATGCAATTAAGTTACGGGTCGGAAATAAGGATTAATGGAAATTTAACTCGACTAAAAATAAAACAAAAAAAAGGAAAGACAGTAAAACGAAGCGAGTCGGAATCAAAAGGTAGTCTCCCAAACGGGGACATAATTAAGGAGGTTCATCCTCTTGAATAGGGTCGTACTCAAAGAAAATAATAAACTAATATATACAAAAATATGTCGGGAGATTGTCTGGGCAATTTGTTTAATTTTATTTTATGTTATTAAATTTTTGCTCAATAGGGAGGATATGAATATTGATATTTTGGAAACTTCCCATATTAATGTCTTCAACTTTTGTCATTCAATCAAAAGTATTGCGTCCGCTGTGGAGGTCCTCAATAGAGAGTCAGTGGAGGACCTTAGAGCAGGGTTATGTTTCTTCAATCTCCCCCTTTTTTGTTTGAAAAACAAAATTTCTTAGTGGCCTCATGCATAGGATCATATCATAGAGAAGAATAATGCATATATTATAGATAGGGCAGTTTTAAGCAGAGAATTCTTAATAAGGCAGTTACAATACATAGTCTAGTAGCAGATACAGGCCACAAAGATAATTCTCCCCTATTTTGTCTTTCTGACAGAAAGGAAACAGCAGAGTACAGAGCATGAAGAAATGTTTGGCTAGAAAAGAAGAAAAATCAAAAGCTTTGCAAAATGCTTGTTTGGGGGAGGGGAAACTATTCAGATGGAGGAGGGACAGAGGATGGATCCTCAGCAGATGGTTCGATGGCAGGCGCAGGAGGAGGTGAACGAGGCTTCAGGAGAGCTTGTACTTGTTGGACCAGATCCTTTAGGGCAGTAGAGACATTGGTGCTCACCAACAAGGATGTCTTGAGGGCGTCGTAGACATCCTGAAGATTTTTGACCTCATAATGGAGGGCATCGATCAATTTGCTGCTGGAGGAGGTCGCAGTGCGTCTGCATGGATGGAGAGGGTGCCTTGGAGGTCTGGGCACAGGAGGAGGCTTGGATGACCTTGAGGTCATCGGAGTGTATCCACTGGCCGTTAGATTGGACCCGGTACCGAAGAGTTTCTAGTACGACAAGATTGATGGTGGAGATAGTAATAGGGATCTTTTCTTAGTCAGGGAGGGGAATATAGAATGCTTTGAAGATGTAGTGCAGGACGTTACAATAAGGAAGAGGGCTAGAGGGGCTAGAGGCGGCCTTAAAGATGTGATGAAGAACGACCTCACCTAGGTCTGGATGACAGTCATTGAGGATATTCAACAAGAAAGTAACACAAGGTTCATTTATCGTCTCTTTTAAGGTGCCTCAGGGAAGAATGGGGTGGACAAGGATGAAGTATAGGCAACGGGCTTCGGATTTGAGGTTGGTGTACTGGGGATACTTGGTTGTGGATGGGTTGCCAAAATTTGTAAGAAGTTCTTAGCGGGCATCGGAAATATCAGTGAAGGCGGGTTTGGAGGGATCAGGGGTCAGACCAAGAATGTGCTCAAGGGAGAGGCGGATCAATGTCTCTGCCGGAGACAGTTGTTTTGTAGACTGGTTTGGAGGAGTTAGGTGAGATATCCTCAAGGTTAGCATAGAACTCAAAGATAAGGTTCAGATAACAGAAATCATCGCCTTGAAAGAAGAAATCACAGTTTAGGGCAGACAGAGTGGATAGGAAAGGAAAGTTTGTACCTTGAAGGCCGACTAAGTCGACTCGTTTGCAATGTAGAAGGGGCCGGTTTTTTTATGGATTCGAGGCGTTTCTTGCGAAACTCCGAGGATGCAGTGGTGATTGTGGCAGGGCGAGGAATTATGGCGAGTTCGTCGGAGGATGAGTTGGTTGAGGCGGTGTGTGGTGGAGGCTGGGGTTTGATGGAGCGCAGATGTTTAGCCATGCGGTAGGGGTTTGCAGGTCGGGATGAACGCTTTGTGATAGTGAGAATGAGGGGAAAGAAAAGATAAGTAGTTGGTGGGGAAGAAGAAAGATGAAAGGGACAGAGAAATGGTGAAAAGTAAAACAAGAAGTGTTGTATAAGAATGTAGTGGGGACCAGATTAAATAGAACATGGAGGAGAGTGGAAGTTAAATGGAAGAGGTGACGACGTGAAGACAGAAACAGTGAGTGGCTGGGAATGTTGAGAGAGAGGGACACGGGTGTGAAGAAGGCATGAGGGAGAGCGAGGGTATGATGGGACGGGTTATTTATGGGAGGAAGGTAAATAAGTAAAGAGGGGGAAGAGAGAGACGGAGATAGAACCTCGAGAAGGGAAGCTTTTTCAAAAGGAAGGGGGGAATTTTGAAAATCGGATTTGGAAAAGGGAAAAGATTTGGGAAAAGATTGGGAAAAGATATTTACTAGTCAAAACTGGTTCTTTATTTTAAAAAAGGCAATGACTGAGTGTAACGCCCCGGAAATTCAATTATAAAAAGTCACAGTCAAACCAACGTTAACAGACAAAACTTAGCGGAAGACTTCAAATTTAGTTTGGGCGTCACTGCCGTATCCCCGAAGGAATACAAGGCGAGAAAGGAAAACACAATTGTCTGCTAACGGTAACTACTAACAACTCAAAACAAAACTTTAAGATTTCATAACGAAAACAATATAAAAAGATTCAAGGACTTCTAGACTCGTCGTCCTCACTTCTAATTCCCGTCCCCAGCATTTAGATCTTCACTTGAAAACAAAACATTTCAAAAATGAGGGGGAAATCTCAATAATGTCTACCCCTAACATTTAAAACAGTTTAAGTTCATTTCAATTCATTTTGGGGAGAGGGATCGAATCAAACGTTTTACAAACCTTTAATCCCATACTATTTCCTCAACCCATCCAATCCATATTTTAATTTTGCGGGAGGGATACCAAATCCCTTAAAGTAACATCGCCTACCAAAGGCATCAAGAACATCGCCTACCAAAGGCAAAAATAATATCGCCCACCAAAGGCATCAAAACATCGCCTACCAAAGGCATCAAGAACATCGCCCACCAAAGGCATAAATAATATCGCCTACCAAAGGCATCAAAAAAAACTATCCTATATCAGGGAAGGAAGCCCTGATCTCCTGGTCCATAACCCTGCAGATTGTTACACCTGCACAACAGGTTATCCCCCGAAACCCGCTTAACGTTTCCACTTGAATTATTTATACAATTTTCAAACTCAACTCACGACTCTCAAGTCAAACCATCCCAAGTTATCAAAACCATTAACAAAACTTCGAATAAAAGACCATCCAATTTCTCAACTCAAATAAACCAAGATCACAATCGAGACAAAAAGATTATCAAAACAGATGGTCGTATTTCCACAAAAGTCCCCTTTCGGAATGCAATTCTCAAAATAGTTTATAAAACATCAAAACACATTTAAAGAGCATCCCGATGGGGATTAGAGCATAGACAATTACCTGAATAACGTCACAGTAGAGCAATAAGGAGAACACACTTGAGCTCACTATCGTCACGTACTAACTCGGGCCTAGAATAAGAATAATTATCTAATCAAAACGCAATCTAACGAAGTTAGTATTAACTAACAACTACCTAACCCATCCCCTAGGAACACTTAGGTTCCTATCATTTATGATTTACACTTAACACACTCAAGGAATTATATAACAAGTTCACACATAAAATTTACTCAACAATTTTCATAAATAAAAGCAAGCAGAGGACAGATTGTAACGTTCACATAAAATGGGTCACAACTCGACTTCCCGACATCCTATGGGTCTGGTTCTGGACTTTTCGGAAACCTCGGGATGCCTACTAAAACTTCTATGTTGATGACCAAGCCCATATCAGTCCTGATAGACTCTAAAAACACCCATCTTCCCAATTGATCCAGATCTGACAGGTTCTGGTAAAAAGATTATAACACGGGTTATACAAATCAAACGTTCGATCCGTAAAATTCCTATGGTTCCTAACATCTAAGGGAACCTCCAGTTAAAAGGGTTCTGTCAAAGAGTAACTATACTAATCGTGGCAACCCGATCTTTAGACCCCATCAAAACTGTCCCGTTACCGGTTTCCATTTAATTTGCAAATTCGGTTCTAACTTCCACCAATTCGATCTCGGGGTCCTAATTTGGGCTTAAAACAGTGTCTAAGATTCAAGGTAGTTAATCTAATCCAACTAATGTCCAAACATCAAACTTCCTACTGTCAAAACTAAATTGTAAAACATGAAAACAACTTTAATACTTTCTCTAACCATAAAACATGCATGAAATAACAATAACACCACCCTAAACATAATTTACATATAATTAACATATAAAACTCCAACTATAATCCAAATTATTTAAAAGAAAAACAAGAGAATACTATTTCCATTCAACTAACACGGATTCATGTTTACTATAATAATAATAATAATAATAATAATAATAATAATAATAAAAACAAAACCTAAGGAGCATGATTAATCTATATGTAGAGCCACGTATATATCATACACAGTAGCATGCAAAAGAAATTTATTAACCTAATCAGAAAGTATAATCATATTATTTGCAAGTATTTCACTTTAATTTGCATGGATTTACTCTACTAAAATCTAACGTGATTTACAGAAATAAAACATCTAGTATAACTCACATATTATCATGATTTACTCAACTAATTGCTAAACCAACATGAGCACTAACATTACTACTCTTAAACATGGTTTATGAACAACAAAAGCTTGCAATATCTCACGTAATTAGCACCCACCAACACGATCCAACACATAAATCCTTTCACAGTTCAAACCCCTAAAAATTCATTCAAGACCCTCATATTAGACTAATCCAAACATCATATTGTACTACTCTGCAACAGATTATGGGTTATAAACAAGAGGGTAATAAACATGGGTTTGAAACCAAGAAACGATGCAAGGGAAAATCTTGGAGAAGGGTCTACGTGGAGGTATTGGTTGATGGCTGAGCTGACGGAGCGACGACGGTAGGGCGGAGGTCGGTCAGTGAAGCACGTTGGCGGGAAGGGGACGTCGAAGGTGGCTGGTGGTGGCCCGAACCACAAGTAGCAGCAGCGATAGCAACAACGACGCAAAGCAGAGCACCGCAGCGGCACAGAACACGACACTGCAGACGCGGCTCCGGTGGTTTGTGCGTTGGTCTTCGATGGCAGCAGGGTCGCGCGGCGATGGTGGGGACAGTGGTGCGATGATGGCTAGGCGGCGGAGCACGTGGCGGTAGGATGGTGGAGGTTGTGGGTGCATGACAGAGAGAAACGAGAGATGAGAGGGAGTACATAGGGTTTTGTTTTTGAAAGCCTTAGGTTATTCTTAATCAACTTCTAATCTCCCTCCTTAACTAATCTTAACCCTAATCTAATTCTAACCAAAACTCTTAACCGACTAACAAAACAATCCTAACAAATTTTAGCCAAAATAAACTTACTACTACTACTAATTAATAACAGCTTAATACTAATACAATGCTACCACTGCTAATATTACCACCTCCCCTTATAATAATAATTACTAATAGTAATAACAAATACACTAATAATATTAAGAGATAGTAATTAATAATAATCATAATAGACACGTAATACTAATAATCACATAGTAACAATAATAGTCATATAATAATACCCACGTAATAATAATATTGATAATCACCACAACTAATAATAAGAATAATACTAATAATAATAATCATAGTAGCACGTAAATAACAATATTCACATCACAACAATTATAATAATACCTATAAGAATACTACTACTATTACTAATAATATAAATAATAATGATAATAACACGTGATATTACCAAAATACCTTTCTTAGTCCCTCAACGATCCTACGAGCTCAAGTGTTACCAGAATTATTCACAAACGAATTCCGAATAATTAACGGAGTCAACGAAAATTATTAACGACATCACGGTCAACACCTTTGAATTTTTCGGGGTTTTACACTAAGATACATCTAGAAGATGTAATCAGTGCATTGATATGGCCAATCTATTTATGGAAAGTAGAGGTGAGCTAGCTGATGAGGACCTCCGGTGGTGCTCTTTCTGTCAACTTTGTAACCGACAAAGTCAGCATCAGTGTAGCCACACAGATGCAGGTTCTGCTGGCATGGGTACCATAGGCCTAGGATTTTGGTTCCTGCAAGATATCGTAAAATTCTCTTGACAGCATAGAGTTGAGATTCTTTTGGTGCGCTTTGGAAGCACACACATAAGCAAACACTAAACATAATATCAGGACGACTTGCGGTAAGATAGAGAAAAGAACTAATCATTCTCTATATAATTTTTCAAAGACTGGCTTACCTGTGAGGTCTAAATCAAGATTGAGAGTGGAGGACATCGGAGTAGAGTAATGCTTGAGGTGCTCATGCTAGTACTTCTTAAGGAGCTCCGAGATGTACATGCTTTGATTAAGGAAGATGCCCTCATGAGATTCTTTTGGTAAGATAGAGAAGAGAACTAATCATTCTCTATATAATTTTTCAAAGACTGGCTTACCTGTGAGGTCTGAATCAAGCTTGAGAGTGGAGGACATCGGAGTAAAGTAATGCTTGAGGTGCTCATGCTAGTACTTCTTAAGGAGCTCCGAGATGTATATGCTTTGATTAAGGAAGATGCCCTCGTGAGACTGTTTGATTTGTTGGCCAAGGAAGAATGATAATTCTCCCACGAGGCTCATCTCTAATTCCGCACTCATGAGGTGAGAGAATTCATCAAGTGATGAGTGTGAGGCGCCAAAAATGATGTCATCAACATAGATTTAGGTGATGATGAATTCCCCATTCTTTGCTTTGAAGAAGAGAGTTTTATCAATCTTGCCTCTTGTGAAGTTGTTCTGAAGGAGAAATTCGCTATGGCGCTCATACCAAGCTCTTGGGGCTTGCTTTAGCATGTAGAGGGCCTTATGAAGATGGAAGACGTTGTCTGGATTTGTAGTGTCCTTAAAATCGGGTGGTTGTTCAACATAGACTTCCTCAACCAGATCCCCATTTAGGAATGCACTTTTGACATCCATTTGGCGTAGTTTGATGTGCTTGGAGGATGCAAAGGCGAGGAGGATTCTAATGGCCTCTAGTCGAGCAACAGGAGCAATGTGTCATCATAGTCAACCCCTTCTTCTTTATTGTAGCTTTTGGCGACTAGCATGGCTTTGTTTCATGTGATGGAGTCATTTTCATCTAGTTTGTTCTTAAAGACCTATTTGAGGCCAATGACTGGATGATGATAAGGTCTGGGTACTAAGAACCATACTTTGCTTCTTTCAAATTGATGTAACCCTTCTTGCATTGCATTGATTAATAGTTACAAGAAAAAGGTAACTAATCCTCTGATTCGATCTCCTTGAGTGAATTTGGATAGACTATAATCTTGAAAGAGGGTCTTGATGACTTGATCCCGATCAAGATTAGTATCTGATCTCCTGGTAATCGGCGACACGAGCCTTGATGTATTTAATGCCTTCGCCCGTAGAGTGGGTCTTTTTAATGTCTTTAGTAGTTTGGGAGAGAGTCTTTAAAGAGTCTTCAGTGTCCAGACTATCTCCAATGTCAGAATGTCGGGGGCTTGAAAATGAGGGCGAGTACCCCTATTTATAGACTCTAGAAGCCAAGGGTTTGAGTTGTCCTTTGGGCTTGGGCCCAAAATAAATAATTATTTTCTTGTTTTTAAATAAAGAAATAATTATTATTTTCTTTATCATTTTTTACACTTGGCAGCTTATGGTTGGTCAGGATTTAATTCTGACTAAATGAGTCTCCCGAAGTCAACCTGACACGTGATAATTTGTGATTGACCAAAAATAAAAATTAATTTACTGTCCCCATGTCATTTACTGATTCGTTGATAAATTTTTGCCTCCTACAACGATACAATGCTTTTTTAAGAGCACATTGTCTATTATTAAATATATTAAAACAAAACACAAATCAATGTCTTATTGCCATGTGTCACCCACCAATAGAAAGTTATTTTAAAAAGAAATTTTTATTCAAGTCATTAAAAGTTAGTTTGACTGATACAAAATTACACAAATGTTACCTATATAATTTAAAACATTAATATGTCATAAGTTTTATGTGGGATGATATTGTTACCTATGGACTCTACCATATACAATATAGTTTTGACTTCTATTTAATATTAATCGATCGAAGTAGTAATTAATTTCATATAATAAATTATAATTTTGACAAAAATAATTAGAAAAACTATAGAAAAAAAATCAACAATTAGTAACATATTCTCAAAAAAAATACCTTATATACCTTCAAATATATTCCAAATATTAGTAACTCTTCTTTTCCATAATGTGAAGCGCAATGGCAATAGAGGCAAAACAATTATAAAAAGACAAAAATTATAGTTAAAATAATACTTATTGCAATATATAGAAAACAACCTATAAATAATATAATTTGTAAACATTTATAGTGAAAAACATATGCAAATATCATATCACTCATTCAATCGAATAATGAATAAGAAAAGGGAATCAAACTTTCCAAAAAAAATATATATATGGCAACTAAGACAGATTAACCGGTGCATCGCACGGGTACAAACACTAGTTTAGTATAATAACATAATCCACTCAGACTCTATTTAGAGTAACTTTGTCTCTACCTTCACAATTTAATCAATTTAGTGCTACTAGTAACTTAGGAAAATTTGCAAAAACCCCCCCTTGAGGTTTGCGGAATTAATTTTTTTAACCTCACTGTTCGAAAGTTTTATTTAACTACCCCTACCTTTAGTGACAACTTAATTAAAGCCCAAGTCCAATTAAGTGTTTAGTGGCAAAAAATCGGGTTCGGGTCTTATCGAGTTCGATCAATTCGGGTATTCGGTCAAAAACCCCAAACCCTGACCCTGGCCAAATTTCAATTCAAACAAAATAACCAGGCCTGAACCCGAATGACCGAATTTAATGTTTTGTCAAAACTAAAAATTAACTGAATACTGGATCTTTTGACCAAATATAACCAGATGAATGAATTCGACCGTATGACCGAATATGAAATTTGAGCCTCTTTATGTGAGTTATTAACACTATCCTCATAATCGAGTTCCGTCAACTCGAACCTAAATTGACCAAATCTCAATTTTAACCAAAATCTAGTATTCAGTTAATTTTTAGTTTTAACAAAAAATTAAATTCAGTTATTGGGGTTCGGGTTCGGATCTGGTTATTTTGTCCGAATTGAAATTCGGTCAGGATCGAGGTTTGGGGTTTTTTTACCGAATACCCGAATTGATCGAACCCGATAAGATCCGGACTCGAGTTTTTTTACTACTAAATACTTCATTGGACTTGGGCTTTAATTAAACTGTCACTAAAGGTGGGGGTGGTTAATTAAAACTCTCAAACTGTAAGGTTAAAAAAATTAATTCCACAAACTTAGCAAAAAATTGCTCGGGGTGCCATACATTCCCTAAAAATGACTATTTGGGGACCACATAATTTATTTTTTTTACTCTTTGGGGACCAGATTGTTGTCAAAAGTTGCTGATTGGGTATTTTTCGACCAAAACAGCCGGAATCAATAAAAAGACGTAAATGCCCCTTGACTTATTATTGAAAAGTCCAGTTTGCCCCTTTTATTTGCCCACTCAAATGTGTCTTGGTTTTCTTCTTCTTCACTTTCATTTGTTCTTCTTCTTCACTACACTACTTCACTCAACTTCAAAGATGCAGAGAGAATTGGAGAATTGGGAAGGAAGATGAGCATTGAAAGTTCAAGTTTACGAGAATTGGTCGAGCTTCTAGTTTGAGTTTCGGTTTCAGCCACGCCACCATCGACTGATAATCTTGGAGTGGTAAGCATCATTATCAAATTGTATGTCAGGTTCGAAAATTAGGGTAGATGGTTAATTTCGAATGTTAGGGTTCGAAATCTGTATTAGATGGTTTTGTTCAAAAGTTAGGTTATGAATTTTGTTAATTTGTTAATTTAGGGTTTGAATTTTGTTGAAAGTAAAGGTGAATTATTTGAACAAAACTGGGAATTGTTTGTTGAAATATGTATTGGGTTTGATTGTGATGCACAGGATGATCCAATGTATTCATTCATTGTCCGATTCAACTCATTGAGGATTTACATCCCAGAGAAAATCGACCACAAAATCGACAACAAAACCCTAAACTCTTAACCCAATCGATTCAAATGAATCAACAACAAAAAAAGTAACTCTCAAACCCTAATTTTTGAATCTTCAGACTAACTCATACCGCCCAATCAATTGAAGGTTGTCGATTTTCAAACACAATTGAAGGCTGTCGATTTTCAAAACTGATGCCATCTCAGACAATGAATTCGTTTAGATTTACCTCCCATCCTCCTCGACATCGTGGGTTGCAAAGCTCCTCCTCAATCTCTAGCTTCTTCTCTCTCTAATCTTGGTCTTTAATGGCCGATTCAATTTGGTAGTTGGGAGGAGGAGTTAATTCAGTTTTAAAGACAAAAATTGGAGCCTAATCGTTTTTTGTGTTGACTCCGGCTGACTTCACCGGATTTTCATAACTTTTGGTCGAAAAATACCCAACCAGCAACTTTTGACAACAATCTGGTCCCCAAAGAGTAAAAAAAATAATGTAGTCCCCAAATAGTCACTTTTAGGGAATGTATGGCACCCCGGAGCAATTTTTTGGTAAACTTAGAGGGGGGGTTTCAGCAAATTTCCCTAGTAACTTAAAACTAGTTTATTATGATATTAATAAAATCTATTATTCTTCGATATTATTTTATAGTTAAGAAGACATGGAGATACAAATAAAATCTATAGAATTTTCTCAACATAAGCAAAGAGAGTAAAGGGAAAAATATAAGAGGAGAGTCAGAATCAAAACGTTTAATTTTAGAATAATGCAAAAATTTGAGTATTACATCAGATAAAAACATCCGACTAAACGATACTACAAGGTTTGTTTTTTAACAAGGGTAATACAACAAAACACTAGGAAGCCCTTCTCTCAAGGGATCTTCAAGCGCATCCTCACTTACAATAATGGACAAATCTCTTTGAAAACTATGATTGAAAAAACAAGGCGAATGCACAAATAAACCAAACTTAGCTAACCAATCTGCAACACGATTTCCTTCATGAAAAATATGGTGAATTTCAACTTCTTCACACTCTCCCATAAAAACTCGAATATCTTTGAGTAATTGTGCAATCTCCCAAGGAATTTGACAGGAGCCCTTCACTGCATTAATAAGAGCGAGACTATCCCCTTCTAAGACTATTCGTCGGAAACCATTAGAGATAGCATCCCTAGTCCCATTACACATAGCAACAGCTTCAGCAACTAACACAGAAAAGTTACTCAAATTAAAGGTTGCCACAAGAATCACCCTTCCTTAAGCATTCCTAATAATATATCCACCTCCAGCATGAGTTGCATTCTTGGCACCATCAGAATTTATTTTGATCATGCCCTCTGAAGGTTTTGACCAACACACCCATCTTGCACCCACCTTTGTGGGTAGTGTCTGTGTGAGCACCCCACCAAGAGACTCAGCCAACCTCTCCCTAATCCTCCATTCAGCAGAGGCACGCTTAGCACGCAACAACGAACTACCAGGAAGAGTAGATCTTTGACTGAAAACCACAAGATTCCTAGACTTCCAAACACTCCACAATAATGCAACTACTCTCTCAATAATAGACTTGGAAGGTTGTCTCAAACACCTACTAAGAAAGGAATCAAGCGTATCATTGAAGTCCGGGGAAATTGGGATCCACGAATGTTGTTTGGCCACATGCCTAACCTCCTGAGCATACTCACAATGCAAAAATAAATTATCCTCACTTTCATGACAAGAATTACAAAGAGGGCATAAAGTAAGAATGTTCATGCCACGATAAACAAGATGATTTTTAACAGGAAGCGCATCTTGAAACATTTGCCAAATGAACACTTTCAATTTAAGTTGGATATTCAACTTCCAAATCCACTTAAATTCCCACGAATTTTGGGAATGAACGCAGTTATGAGCTAACCAAGTTGCAGATTTCGTTGTAAACATTCCAGAACTAGCGAGCCCCCAACAGATGGAATCATCCATCTGGTTATACGGGATAGGAATTGATTTAATAGATTCCAAAACATATGAGGTAACCAACGATCCAAGAAGTTCCTCATTCCATGTTTTATCTTCCTTAATAAAATGAGCCACCCTCAAAGAGGTATTCATTCTGGAGAAATTCGAGTTGTGAATATGATCCACAAAACTCATTTGTCCACACCAATCATCCAGCCAGGAATTTATCTTCTCACCATTTCCAACCTGCCAACGGAGACCCTTCGCAAAGACAGGTCTAACCTTTAAAATTGATTTCCAAGCCCAAGAATCTGTAGCATTTGGCTTGATAGTAAAAATATATTCCTATTTTTAACATATTTAGCCCTGACTTATGATGGAAATCAGCCCACGCTTATTCCCCTAGGCCCAATCAAGAAGGCCCAGTTGAAGATCCATCATACATATAGGGTCCTTCATCAAAGGACTTTGTCCAAATCAAGCGCAATAAGGAAGAATCGAATCATTTATAAAAGATGGATCAAAGAAGGAGGATACAAAGTGGAATTGCAAAGGCCCATCCACATGGTGTGCCTAGAATTTCAAGAGGATGTCCAAACATCCTAGAGTTGGGCTCAACCTCACGTCAAGCCCAAGAGTACCACACGTCCAAGTCAAGTTTACAAGCTCAATTTTATGATCTTGATTTTTGGATGTAATTTAATTATTTTAGCTTAATCAGTTTTTGGTGTGTTTATTTTAATTAGGCTAGAATAGTCGTATGATTTAATTCCTAGTTAGGAATTGGCTAATTTTGTAACTAATCCAATTCGGATTAGGAAAGCCAAGATGATTAGGATAAGGTTTGTTACAAACCAACTCCCCCTAGGATAAGGAATTCTAATCCAAGGAGGAGTAGAATAGATTAGACAACTAGTAGTAGAACTCTTTGGCTTGCACGCCAAGTTGGAGAGTTTTAGTCCCTTTAGGACTCTCATAGTATAAATAGGGATGTAGCCTCTCAAGGCAATCATTCAATTCAATTCAGAAATATGAAACCCCTTAAGCTTTTAGCTTTCCCTCGAGTGTTTGGATAAACTCCCACCCCTTTTCTTCTATCAGATCTTGTCCGCACCCAAGTGGTTAGGAAGAGCTTGATCCTAGGTTGCGGTCTAGATCAAGTTAGCCCTAGGTTGTCCTTTTTGTGGATTCAATTAGGAAACCTAGATCTATCGGTTCTTACCTTTCTATCAATATAGTTAAGGTAATTACATTGTGAGCTTTCACAATACAGCTTAAGTCACATTCAACCTCTATCCTCCCCTCATCCCAACGCCACCTCCACCTCCTCAAAACCCCCACAAATCGTCACCCTTCCCTCTCTCCAACGCCACCCTCTTTCCCTCTCTCTCCATAACAACCTTCTCTCTCCTCCAACAACCTAACAACCTCACACTCTCTCTCACATCAAACGCCAACTTTCTCTCTCTCCCCTCTTCTTATCTCACGCCAACCTCCCTCTCTCTTCCCCATCCCAACGTCAATCCCCTCCTAACCTCCATACAAGATTGCTCTCATTCATCCCCTTCCTATTCAAGATTCAATCTTTCTTGAATCTTGAAACCACAAAAGCCCTCTCGGCAAAACATCCTCCACAAAGAACCCTAATTCACGAGAACCTTCGCCTTCTCTCTCCCTAATCTCGTGAACCATCCCCCCCTTCTGTTGTTTGGTTACACGTGTTTCATGTATTATTGAAATCAAGAACCCTTCTTGATCCGGTAATACATCAACTTGGTCCACCCAGAGTCCCTCACCAAACATCACTTTCCACAGAAATTTGCACAAGAAAGTCGTATTAATCGCCTCCGCTTTCCGAAGGCCCAACCCACCTAAAGCTTTCAGCCTACAAATCTTGTCTCACGCGACCATAGGTAAACCTTTATTGTAGGTTAAATCATTCCAAAAAAAAAAGTCCTATTAATCGAATCAAGTTGATTCGCAGTACTAGAAGGTAACTTAAAGCGCGCACTGCAAGACATGGGACAGAATAGATTCCAGATGAGATTGGATTAGCACAATCCGATCCGCTTTAGAGACATATTTAGCCTTCCAAGACTGCAACTTAGCTTGCGCATTAGAAACTAAGTAGGCAAAAGTATCCTTTGACGATCGTTCTTGAAAAATAGGACAACCCAAATACTTCCCAATTGCATTTTGTTGGCTTATCCCAAAAACACCCACCACCATCTGTTTCTCTCGGGAGGTGGCATTCTTAGAAAAAATCGTGGACGATTTATGAAAGTTAACCAGTTGCCCAGAGTTTATACATAATTTATTCAAAAAAGCATGGAGCCTTTGACAGTCTTCCTGTTTGGTTCGACAAAAAAGCAAATTATCATCTGCAAAAAATAAACACGGAATTTTTTGCCTGGCATATAGCATGTGTCAGAAATTTTTTGAGAATGAGAACTTTATTGATATTTAAAATTTATTCTTGTTAAAATATTTTCATAGAAGTTGGAATGTTGGATTGCATGACTTTTGGTTAATGGAACTCTCTTCTATTCAAAATAATACTTATGGACTTGTCATCATTATGTTGTTAGTATATTTGTTAGCACAATATATTTTGTTTTAATCATCCATAAAGTTTTCTGAAATCAAAATAAAATGGTCTTTGAGCAATTAAATCAAAATTAAAATCGATACTCTCAAATTCCATCGTTGTCTGATATATTTTTCCTTTGATATATTAGTGTAAAACCCCGAAAAAATCCAAGATGTTGACCGTGACGTCGTTAGTAAAGACTTCATTATTTACTGTTGTTCGTGATGTGTTTATTTATGCTAACGCTTGAGCTCGTAGGACCGATGAGGGGCTAACAAGGGTATATTAGTATTTTCGTGGGTTATATATCTTTGTGATATTATAAATATTATTATGTGATTAATTACGTGAATTTTATTTGCTATGTGATTATATGATTATTAGTATTAATATTATGATTACTATTATTAGTATTATTAGGCTTTTAGAAAAATCAGTTTTTAATTGTTTTAAATGGGTTGGGTTAGGATTAGATTAGGTTAGTGGGCCTAATTGTGTATTAGTATAAAAACTCCCCCTTAAACCTACCAAACCCTAATACCTCTCAAAAACCCTAATCCCTAACCCCTCTCTCTCCCCCCCTGCAACCGCCACCCAGCAGCCACCCGCACCGCCGCCGCCGCTGGACCACCACCACCGCAGGCGAACCACCGCAACCATCGACGCTCTCTTTCTCCCTCTCTCAATCGCACTCCTCCTCCCTCTTTCTCTCTCGATCTTGGTCACTGAAAACCACCCCGCCGCGCCGCAATGACCACCAGCCGACGCCTCGCCGCCACCCTCGCCGGCCGACCATCGCACCACGGTCTTGACGCCGAGTCGCCCGATCGGAAAAATCGGAACCGCTCGAGTTTCGACCACCCCCCTCCGACGAGCCACCATCTTCGCCTGCCACCTGCGACCGCCGACACACACCCTCCGACCAACGCTCGCCGCCACCGTCACCGGAAACAGCCCTAACCCTAACCTACGTAAAAACCCTAAAACCCTAACCCTAACTAACTGTTTTGATATATCTTTCTTTTTCCTTTTCTTTTTCCTTTTCTTTTCTTGTTTTAATTTCAAAAACCTGATTTATATATTATTGTAGTGTTATAATTTTTATGATTATAATTTCTGTAATTTTGTAATTAGGGGAAATTATTTCTAATTTTATTCTTGTTGTAGTTGTGTGTAAATTGTTAATTGTTATGTGTAATTTGTAATTATAATTAGTATTAGGGTTGTAATAGTTAAAACGTTAGGTTGAATCGGTTAGTGTTGAATCGTTTATTGTATCTTTAACTTATAAATTATGTTATGTTTTAGACCACAATATTATTGTATGCACGAAATTGGAAGTTAAAACCCTAGGTTAAATTCTTGTTAAGAAGATTGGGTTTGTTTTAATTATTAAAAGTTCAATCCTTGTTAGTAATCCTTGATTAAATCTTGGTTCTTGAAAATAAATTAGACTTCTTGTTTTGGTTAGGTTACAATTGCATGTTCTGTAAATTCTTTCTTGTTTCTTGATTAAAGAAAACCGTATGTTTAACCACCTTCAATGTTTCTTGAAATTCTTGTTTCTTTTTGTTATAACTTATTTGTAAATAATCCATGTTTTAATCTTTAAAATCTTGGTCAAGTAATTTATGTTTTAGGTAATTATGTTTCTTTTATGACTTTAGGATTGATTAAAATTTATTAAAGTGTCTTTCATGTTTTCTAAATTAGGTTTAATACTACAAGTTTAATTGTTGGACCTAAGTTAAGTTGGACTTCATATCTTAGACCCTAGCTACTGTTTTGAGTCCAAATTAGAACCCCGAGACCGATTGGTAAAAGTTAGAACCGAAATAACAAATTAATTAAGAACCGGTAACAGGACAGTTTTGTTAGTGTCTAAAGATCGGGTTGCCACGATTAGTATAGTTGTCTTTTGACTGAGCCCTTTTAACTGGAGGTTCCCTTGGATGTTAGGAACTATAGGAATTTTACGGATCGAACGTTTGATTTGTATAGCCCGAGTTATAACCGTTTTACCAGAACCTGTCAGAACTAGACCAATTGGGAAGATGGGTATTTTTAGAGTCCTTCGGGACTGATATGGGCTTATCATCAACATAGAAATTTTAGTAGACATCCCGAGGTTTCCGAAAAGTCCAGAACCAGACCCATAGGATTTCGGGAATTCGAGTTGTGACCCGTTTTATGTAAACGTTATAATCTGTCCTCTGTTTGCTTTTATTTATGAAAATTGTTGAGTAAATTTTATGTGTGAACTTGTTCCTTGAATGTGTTAAGTGTAAATCACAAATGATAGGAACCTAAGTGTTCCTAGGGGATGGGTTAGGTAGTTGATAGTTAATACTAATTTCGTTAGAACGCGTTTTGATTAGATAATTATTCTTATTCTAGGCCGAGTTAGTGCGTGACGAAGGTGAGCTCAAGTGTGTTCTCCTTATTGCTGTACTGTGACGTTATTCAGGTAATTTTCATTGCTCTAATCCCCACCGGGATGCTCTTTAAATGTGTTTTAATGTTTTCTAATATGGTTTGTTAATTGCATCCCGAAAGGGGACTTTTGTTGAATTATGACCATCTGTTTTGGATAACTGTTTGTAATTGTTGTACCTTGTTTTATGAGTGGAGAAATTGAGATGGTCTTTTATAAGTGGTTTTATTATTGATTTTGATAATCTGGGTTAGGTTTGACTTGGGAGTGTGAGATGAGTTTGATTAATGAATTAATAATTCAAAGTGGAAACATTAAGCGGGTTGTTGATTTGATGCCTTTGACAGGCTAATGTTTATGCGGGTGATAACCCTGAGACCAGGATTCGATGCCTGTATGGGTTATGTGCTAGGAGATCAGGGTTTCATCCCTGATATAGGATAGTTGTTTGATGCCTTTGGTAGGCGATGTTCTTTATGGGATTTGATATCCCGCCCGCAAATTAAAATATGGATTGGATGGGTTGAGGAAACAGTTTGGGATTAAAGGTTTGTAAAACGTTTGATTTGATCCCTCTCCCCAAAATGAATTGAAAAGAACTTAAACTGTTTTAAACGTTAGGGGTAGACATTATTGAGATTTCCCCCTCATTTTTTTTGAAATGTTTTGTTTTCAGGTGAAGATCTAAATGCTGGGGACGGGAATTAGAAGTGAGGACGACGAGTCTAGAAGTCCTTGTATCTTTTTTTGTTTTCGTTATGAAATCTTAAAGTTTTGTTTTGAGTTGTTAGTAGTTACCGTTAACAGACAGTTGTGTTTTCCTTTCTCGCCTTGTATTCCTTCGGGGATACGGCAGTGACGCCCAAACTAAATTTGAAGTCTTCCGCTAAGTTTTGTCTGTTAACGTTAGTTTGACTCTGACTTTTCTATAATTGAATTTTCGGGGCGTTACAGAATGGTATCAGAGCTCTGGGTTGCGACCTAGTAGCTCCTCAAAGTCCTTTAGGTTTAGATGGACCCTAGGAAGCTAAGTTCGGAGCGATGAGTGTAGGATGGGAAAAGGGATTCATGCTTTCTAAAGTTGTGTGATTATGAATATAATGTTCTCTGTGTTGCTAATATGTTTTGATTATGTAGGATGGCACAACGCACACACTGTCACCAGCACCCCACGCCGTGCTTCCACCGCTACACACCCATTCCTCCTGGTGGGTACTTGGGAACCCACATGCTAAATTTCTACGATGAGATCGATCGATACACCAAGGATGTCCCGAACTCCTGCTTGCGTGGCAACGAGGAAGCTCAGGCCAACGCTTTTCTACTCATCTTACGAGACGATCCCTGGTGGGGCCATACTGTGCCGTCGTTGCTGCCACCCCTGCTTCCGGAGGAGGGGTACCCACACCCGTGTTGTTGGTGTCAGAGGTACCGGGTAGAGCCGGAGCATCGAACTCCGGGGGTCTTTTCTAGGATCACCCGGATTGGGATGCGCCGAGTAGAGAGGGTCCAAGTGAACCCAGCTCCTGCACCAGCTGAGGATCATGAGGATGACCATGAAGAAGATCCGGAGGAGGATCCCACAGAGGACAGCGCCAAGGATCCCGAGCCCGAGGTAACCTCTAGGGTCACGGCTGCACCCGCCGTCGAGCCCGAGCATGAGATCCCGCCCGAGGAGGAGGATGAGGTGGACCGGGGGACAGGAGAAGACCCCGAGGAGGGCTCAGGGGATGAGACGAGTGATCCCGAGTGGACTCCAGTTTCAGCGAGGAAGAACCCTCGATGCAGGAGGATCATCTGAGTGGGATGGCCACGATGTGTTGAGTATTAGTGTATAGCTGTTACGCTTGTATTTTTTTGTTGAACTATGATATAATCTGGATATGGGCATGTTGTTTCTTTTGGGTAATTGCCCCGATGGGAATATTGTACATATGATTACATTGGTGTGCATAGAAATTTTGTTTTGTGATACTGGTATATATGTGACCTTTCAATATGTGATGAAAATTCGTGAAATAAATTGATGACATAAGAAATTACTTGGTGAAATAGAATTACAATTTTCGTATTGTTTAGCACCCTATGAGAAGACCGGACCAAGTAGTTACCTCTAGTATGATGTTGAGATAATGGATTGGAAAACCCTTAAGTAGTCTAAATCAACCCTTTGAATCAGGATGTCGGACGTGAACGGTTCTCAACCCAACCACGGTAATAGGGAACGCCCACAAGCCGCAATCGCGCCAAATGCTAATGAATCGCGCCAACGTCTTCCTCATTTGATATCCGGGCTGAGTGCAACAGCACCGGGGAACGACCTAGCCAGCTTGCTGATGATTGAGATGCTTAACAAGCACGAGGATTTACTGAAGAGGGTGGTGGATCGACAAGGAGGAGAAAGGGAAAATGATCCCTCCGCTCTCCTTCAAAGGTTCAATAGCTTCAACCCGCCCACTTACACCGGGGTAGCTGACCCCAAGGTCTTTGAAGATTGGGTTAGGGAAATTGAGAAGATTTTCGACACCACACGCTGTCCTGAGGAGTTAAGGGTGGACTTTGCTGCTTACCACCTGAAGGAAGAGGCCGATTTGTGGTAGGCCAGTGTGAAGGAAATAAGGACTGAACCGGGTTTCGACTGGAACCGCTTCAAGATTGTGCTAAAGGATCGATTTTACCCAATTTCCCTCCAGAAGGCGAAAGAAAAAGAATTCATGAATCTGCGTCAAGGGGAAACTAGCGTGCTCGCCTACTCTGCAAAGTTCACCGAATTATCTCGATTTGCATCTGCTTTGGTAGCCACTGAGCAGCTAAGGATGGACCGTTTCTGGGATGGATTGAATTGCAAGATTTAGGATCGCATGTCATCACGGGAGTTCACGTCTTATCAGAACATGCTGAACGTTGCCCTCACTGTAGAAAGGGTGATGCATGACATGGAACGACAGTTAGGCATACAGGAGCAAAAGAGGAAAGAGCCACCCCGTTTCAACCCACCTCAATTTTATCAGGAAAAGAGGTTCCGCCCCAACAACTGGCAAAACAACCAACCTTCGGGACGTGGACCAACTCATGTGCCTATTTGTGGGATTTGTGGTCGATCTGGCCATCTTGCTAGGAATTGTAGATCAGGAGCTGCAAAGGGAGGATGCTTTAAATGTGGGAGTCTCCAACATCACATCAGGCAATGCCCTTTACATAACTCAGGGGGTAATAATGGTGGAAATAATGGAAACAATGGGAATAACGGGAATTGGAGAGCCCCGCAAACAACATATCAAAATCGGGGAGGCTATAATGGGAATCAAAGGCCACAACAACAAAACCGGGATGGTTCCGGTGGAAATCGAAACAACCAAGGGAGGCCAGTGAACCCGCCTCGTCAGCAACAACAACCACCGCGCAACGCAGGAGGACGAGTATATGTAATGAGGAAAGAAGAGGCTGAGAATGAAGCAGACGTTGTGACGGGTACCTTCTCTCTCCACCTCTACAATATCTCTGTTTTGTTTGATTCTGGTGCTAGTCATTCTTTTGTTGGACGAGCTATAGTAGAGAAGGCTAAGATGAAACCCTCGGAGAATAGTAAGCCTATGTCGGTAGCCCTACCTACCGGGGATACCATTAGTTGTGGAGAGTTATATGGTGGATGTCCTATAGTGATAGCAGGATAGGAGTTTGAGACCAGGATTCGATGCCTGTATGGGTTATGTGCCAGGAGATCAGGGTTTCATCCCTGATATAGGATAGATGTTATGATGCCTTTGGTGGGCGACTGTTTGATGCCTTTGAGAGCCTAATGTTTATGCGGGTGATAACCCTGAGACCAGGATTCGATGTCTGTATGGGTTATGTGCCAGGAGATTAGGGTTTCATCCCTGATATAGGATAGTTGTTTGATGCGTTTGGTAGGCGATGTTCTTTATGGGATTTGATATCCCGCCCGCAAATTAAAATATGGATTGGATGGGTTGAGGAAATAGTTTGGGATTAAAGGTTTGTAAAACGTTTGATTTGATCCCTCTCCCCAAATGAATTGAAAAGAACTTAAACTGTTTTAAACGTTAGGGGTAGACATTACTGAGATTTCCCCCTCATTTTTTTGAAATGTTTTGTTTTCAAGTGAAGATCTAAATGCTGGGGACGGGAATTAGAAGTGAGGACGACGAGTCTAGAAGTCCTTGAATCTTTTTTTGTTTTCGTTATGAAATCTTAAAGTTTTGTTTTGAGTTGTTAGTAGTTACCGTTAGCAGACAATTGTGTTTTCCTTTCTCGCCTTGTATTCCTTCGGGGATACAGCAGTGACGCCCAAACTAAATTTGAAGTCTTCCGCTAAGTTTTGTCTGTTAACGTTAGTTTGACTTTGACTTTTCTATAATTGAATTTTCGGGGCGTTACAATTAGTCTTACATTTAAATTTTACTACCTCCGTCCATGAATGAGTGTCAAATTTTCTAATTATTTTGTCCCTTTCTATTTATCAATTTTACAATTTCAATGATTAAAATACCTATATTACCCATATTAATGATGCTTTGGAAATCTAAATATTATTTAAGATGTGAAAAGTCATTGCTAAGTGAAAGGGGAAGCATTTTATAGTGCCTTTTGGCATTTTATTTCCGACTTTGAATAAAATCTGGCTTAATAGCCACTAATTATCGAAAAAAAAGTGAAAGGGGTATACTTGTCCAAGTGCAATTGTTTTACTCAATTTTCTAAGGACATAGGACTTATAAAGTTACTTAACTTGACACTCAATAAGGGACGGAGGTAGTACAATTCAATATAAGGAACATGAGAAAACTTTAGATGAATTTAAATGATTTAATTCTTGATTGTTGTTTTCATCATCTGTGGCACTATAAATTAAAAGAAGGTTAAGAGTGCAATCATATATATATATATATATATATTTCTGGGTACAAAGGGTGAGGATCGAAATTTATGTATTCTATAAGGCATTTTTGTAAATTCATAATTGGTCTTTTATGTTTTTCTTTAAAAAAAAAAAAAGATGCTCCATACATATTAATTATAGGAAGAGTAACTACTTGCTAACAATAAATTTTAAAAAATAACTCATAAAATAAATATTCATTAAAATGACATTCATTAACTTAAAATGAAAAGAAAAATTAAATAACACAAATATAAATTAAATAAAATGACAATTACATTTTATGTAGGATAAATTACTAATCAAATAAATATTCATTAAGATGATATTATTTAACATATAAAGAAAATTATTAATAACATAAACAATAAAATAACATGCAATTATATATCAACTATGTAAAAAATTATCGTCACTTCGATAAAAGTATCTCCCATAAAAATATCATCATTTTTATAAAATCCTATTGTTCTCTTTATGAATTATAAAATGTAATAACATAAATTTTACATATTTAAATGTTTAATTTTAACTAAAAAAATGTATTAAATTAGAATATTGTTGACACAATTCATTTTGTAAAAAATAAAAATGAGCATTAAGACATAAGTTATGAACTTAATGATAGAAGTTACAAAATAATATAATTTTTATTTTAATTGAAGACAACAATAAATTTTAATTAAATTTTGTGCACCCAACGGTAAATCTTTGACAAATTTGATACGAATTGTATTATTTGCTAGAAAATATATGAATTTCATTAATAAAAAATTATTTTATTAATGACTTTATTTTTTTGTAAAAATCATTTTAATAGAAAACCAATATTCTTCCATAAAAAGTTCAATAATGATAAAATATCTTTGTATATATAACTTGATTATTTAAAGAAGAGTTAACAAATTCTTTTAAGTAGAACTTTACCAAAAATAAAATAAAATAATTTATTAACTACATCAATTTTGTAACTTATCATCTTTTGTAATTATTTGTGTAACTTATTATCATTTATAATCATTTTAAAGGCACTAAACCATAAGTTACTCAAAAATAATCACCACCTTTAATAACCTTATGATGATCATAAATAAGGGATGTCACTCCTCCCCTTCTTCACACCCCCCCCCCCCCCACCCCTCCCCTTTTCCAAATGATTTTCTTTGTATGTCCACTTTGCAATCTTCTTTTATATGTTTTTATTATACGATTTTAATTATATTTTTTTCTTTTAGTTGTTGATTTTTCTAATTTGATCATATCTATATTCTCCATTTCCTTTTACATTGTTTAACTAATTTTTTTTTTGGGTGCAGGTTACACTTGAATAATAAGAATGATGAACAAAATTTTTGCCAAAGATTTTAATAAAGCACCAAATATTTAGACAGTAATTTGATCAACAAATTGAAGGAAAAATTTCAGGTACTAACAATTTATCATCTTTTCACAAGTCTTTATTGAATTATTTGAATATTTATCATCTATTTTTTAGAAAAATATTAGTCTTTTAAAAATATTGCATGATATATATGTAATATAAGGAATATATTAAATCCATCTTTTAGCATCAAAATATTATTCAAACACCAATTGTTTTAAAATAACATGCACTTCTATGTTGGATATCTAAAATATTATATTAAAAATTTATTATATATTATTATTATTATTAATATTATTATCCAATATTATAAAAATATTATTAGACAAATTTTATTTACGCTACATACTAACCGAATATCTAAAATATTATTATGTATTTCAAACAATATGTATAGAGAGAGATGAAATTGACAATGATATTTTAAATAGGGAATATAGAATGGCATTTAAGAAATCCGTTGCAAGCATGTACATATTAAGAACAATAAAACATGGATTCCATTTATCTTATCGGAAAAAATAAACAACTACTAGAATAAAAAGGAAAAGGTTTAAGAAATTTTTTTTAAAAAAAAAAAGAATTCTAATTATTAATTAGGGGACTAGGAGTTACTCTAATTGTTAATATATAGGACAATAAATTAATCATTATAGTGATTCAATTTAAAGGCACATTATTAGCAATTAGTACATTTGATCTTTTTAAAATTAATGAATCTTTGCTAATTTATACTAAAGGTCACTATAAAAATCATAGTAAGATTATGGGGAGTAAATGTGTTCACTAACTCATATAAAAATCATAGTGAGGTTACCGTTTAGCTTTTATTCATTTCTACATCAATTTTCATACAAATAAAATGGTTAGAAGATTGGAACTAGGAGTCCAGGGCCGGATGGTTACAGTGCTTCTTTCTTCAAAATGGCCTGGTCTGAAATTAAAGGTGATGTGGTAGCTGCTGTTAAGGATTTCTTTCACACTGGAAAGCTCCTTGGTGAAGTCAATGCAACAGTACTTACTATGATTCCTAAGGTGCACTGTCCGAAGGGTGTTAGTGATTTGAGACCAATTGCCTGTTGTAATGTCCTCTATAAGGTGATCACAAAACTATTGTGCAATAGATTGTCTGAAGTCCTTCCAGAGCTGGTTGATATATCATAAGCAGCGTTTGTTGAAGGACGATCAATTCTGCACAACATATTAATTGCTGAAGATTTGGTCAGGTTTTATAACAGGAAGGGAGCCTCTCCAAGTTGTTTATTGAAAGTGGGTATCCAAAAGGCTTATGACACGGTTGATTGGGACTTCCTTAGGAATCTCCTCCTGGCGCTAAACTTTCCCTGGAAGTTTGTAGAGCTCATTATGACTTGTGTTTCTACGACCAAATTTTCTGTGGGCTTCAACGGATCTTCATATGGTTATTTTGGGAGTGGCAGGGGTTTACGACAAGGAGATCCGATCTCACCTTTATTATTTGTGATCGTGATGGATTATCTTGATAGAACAATCAAAGAGGCTATTGAGGGGTCTGATTTCAAATACCATCAATTTTGCTCCAAGCTCAAGATTACTCACCTATGTTTTGCAGATGATATGCTTATGTTCTGTAGTGGAAATACATCCAGTGTGGGTGTTCTTGCAGGAGCTCTACAACATTTCTCATCAGTCTCAGGTTTGTGCCCTAATCATGCTAAGTCTGATATAGTGTTTGCTAATGTTGCACTATCTACTAAATCTGAGATTCTGGGGATTTTGGGTTTCAAAGAAGGGTCTCTTCCCTTCAGATATTTAGGAGTCCCTATTAAGCCCTATCGTTTGAATAGACATGATTGTGCAATTTTGATTGAGAAAATAACCAAGAGAATACAAGGCTGGACAGTAAAAAAACTCACTTCTGCGGGTAGAATTGTGCTTATCAATAGTATTCTGATGTCATTACATACATACTGGGCACAAATTTTTATCATCCCAAAGGAAGTTATTGCTAGCATTAAGAAGATATGTCGTGGTTTCCTCTGGGGTAATGAGAATAGAGCTCCTCCAGTTTCTTGGTCAACTTGCTGTCTTTTTAAATGTGAGGGTGGACTTAACAATCGGGATGTACAAGCTTGGAATTCTGCAGCTCTTGGTGCTCTGGTTTGGCAACTGATTAGCAACAAGGAGTCTTTATGGTTTCGGTGGGTCCATCACATCTATATGAAGAAGGATTCGATTTTGTCTTGTGAGATCAAACAAAATGCAAGTTGGTATTGGCGGAAGCTTCTGCATACTAGAGATGTACTTCGGCCCTTATTTCAGAAATTGATTTTGGAGGGTAAGTCATACTCTATTAAGCTGGGCTATGATTTCATAAAGGATCATCATGAAAAGGTTTCTTGGCATAAGTTGGTGTGGAGTAAATCTCGCATACCTAAATGTGCTTTTATGGCTTGGATGGCTATTCATGGTAGGCTTGTTACCCTAGATAGACTGCAGAAATTTGGGGTTCATTTGGCTAACCGTTGCTTCCTATGCCATAATCAGTTAGAGTCGAATTCTCATATTCTTTTTGAATGCGAGTATTCGAAGCAGATTTGTGAGGAGGTCTGGTTATCTTTCTTCAGCAGCTGTCCAGATTGGAGTCACTGGTATTGTATTGATTGGGCTAGTTCTGGGTTTGGAGGTCAGAAACAGAGTCTGGTTCTTTCTGCTCTTATATACCACATCTGGGGTGAGAGAAACAGAAGATTCCACCAAGGCATTTCTAGGTCTCCTTCTATAGTTATTCTTTTCATTAAGTCTGATGCTAATTTGAAGCTCTATTAGAGTTTGTGGTTGGTTTTGATGTTGTTTTTGAAACTTGTGTTTCTTTGTGTTTTTGGTCCAAATCTGATAGGTTCTGGTAAAAATATTATAACTCGGGTTATACAAATCAAATGTTCGATCCGTAAAATTCCTATTGTTCCTAACATCTAAGGGAACATCTAAGGGAACCTCCAGTTAAAAGGGTTCCTAACAAAACTATCCCGTTACCGGTTCTTAATAAATTTGTAATTTCGGTTCTAACTTTTACCAATTGATCTCCGGGTTCTAATTTGGGCTCAAAATAGTAACTAGGGTCTAAGGTATAAAGTCCAACTTAACTTAGGTCCAACAATTAAACTTTTAACATTAACCCAATTTAGAAAACATGGAAACACTTTACTACTTTTAATCAATCCTAAAATCAAACAAGAAATATAATACTTTAACCATGAATTATTTACAAGGTTATAACAGTAAAGCAAGAATTTCAAGGAACAATAAAAGGTGGTTAAACATGTGGTTTCTTTAATCAAGATTCAAGGAGGTCTTTCGGAAATATAACACAAGGTATAATATGACAAGTAACTACTAATCAAGAAAAACTCAACAACCAATTCTTTTACTAACTAAATCAAGAATTCAAGATTTTATTAACAAGAATTACTTGGAGTAAGTTAACTAAGTTATTAAACAAACTCAACAATTTAATCTCAAAGAACAATAACGATTTATTACTTAAATTATTCAAGAATTAACCTAGGTAAATAAATTCTCAAAATTCATGCATACAATAATATGGTGGTCTAACATAACATAAAAAGAATATAAAGAAATTTAAAGAACCACTTTAAAACCTAATAATCAACTATTACAACCCTAATACTAACAATTACACATATTAGATAACAATTACACATAATTACAATTAAGAACAAGATTACATATAATTTTCCTAATTACAAAACTAATCATAAATAAATAATACAATTCAATAATTAATAAAACAATTGAATTTTTGAAATTAAGAACAGAAAAGAAAAAGGAAAAGGAAAATATCAAAAATATAGAAATCAGTTAGGGTTTAGGGTTAGGGTTTACGTAGGGTTCAGGGCAGCTTTCCCGGCGACTGGGCGAACGGTGGTCAGGGGTGTTGGCGTCGGGGTCGAGGTCGGCGGTCAGGGCGTCGTCGGAGGCAGCTAGGGCGGTGGTTGACGTCGAAATTCCGAGCGGTGGCAGCAGCGCAGCGTCGAGGGGGTTTTCTTCGATCGATGGCTCGCGACGTTAGAAGCGATGAGAGGGTCGCCGGCGAGGGTGGCGACGGCGGCGCTGGTGGGCGACGGTGGTGGTGATGACCGGTGGTCGTCTGGGCACGAGTGCGAGGCAGAGGCAGGGGAAAGAAGAGAGGAAAAGAGAGAAAAGAGGGAGAAAAGGGGAAGAGAAAGGTGGTTGCGGTGGTGTAGGCGATTCCCGGCGGTGGTCCGGCGGCGGCAAGTGGGCGTCTGGCGCACAAGGACGCAGAGGGGGAAGAGGAGGGAGAGGAGAGAGAGCTAGGGTTTAGGAGGGAGATTGTATTAGGGTTTGAGGGGGGGAAGAGAAGGGTTTTATACTACCAACCCCTTTTGGGCCCAAATTAATCTAATTCCAATCCTAACCCAACCTACTTAATAAAAACTGATTTTAGAATTTTAGGAAAAATTAAAACATTATTTAAAACATATAGTAAACACATATTATCACATAATAATATTTATAATGATATTAATTCACGAAAAAATACTAATCTACCCTTGTTAGCCCCTCAACGGTCCTACGAGCTCAAGCGTTAGCATAAATAAACACATCACAAACAACAGTAAATAACGAAGTCAAACCTATTTTATTAACGACGTTACGGTCAACCTTTTGAATTTTTCGGGGTTTTACATATATATATATATATATATATATATATATATATATATATATAAAGGGCAAGGTAGACTATGTGAATTTTATTGAGGGTATTTTTGAAAGATATAATTATTAATATTTACTTTCTTTATTAGTTGAAAATTTATACATAACTTATAAAAATATTCAAAGAATGTTTTCAAGTCCATAAATTTCAACGACATTCATTTTCTTCATATGGAAAAAAAATATTTAACAGAAGAACTATATTTTAACAATAAATGGGTAACCTTTATTAATAAAAGGTAAATAAATAAATTAATTTATAATAAAATACTCCCTCTGTTCTTTTTATCTGTCATTTACGGTTTTTTGTGCCAATTTTTAATCAATAATTTCTAATATAAAACTTTTATAGAAAAATATAATATTAAACTTTTTTAATAGTATTTTTTTTATCACGAATCTAATGATATCAATTTTGTATGATGAATCATTATACAAATTAAAATATTAAAGGTGAAAGTTTTTTCCACAATTCCCTAGACGACAGATAAAACAAAATGGAGGTAGTATAAAATTTAATTGTGTCCCGTGCAACACACAGATTTGAAGACTAGTATACATCAATTTTAGGCAAATCCTTTGACGAAAATAAGAGAACCAACACCTACCCATGAAGAATTTATACAGGCGGGGACAAGTGTTTGGAAGATTAATACGAATTATTCAATTTCTCTAACTAATATATTTGCTTATAGTTTATACACAGACGGAAAGAGCTACAGTATATTATACGATATTTTAAAATTTAGAAGGAAATAAAATATCATAGTTGATTGTTGCTGTGGCCGTCATAGTTTATACACAGACGGAAAGAGCTACAGTATATTATACGATATTTTAAAATTTAGAAGGAAATAAAATATCATAGTTGATTGTTGCTGTGGCCGTCAACTAAATTTAAACACGTCTGGAGCATGATGGGAATCACGTAGAATTAGAAAAGTAAAGGAAAAGAGATTGGTAGAAACCTTAGTATTATAAAAACATGAATGATGGTCATGGGGCCAACATATATATGATATGATGCCAAATTTCGGCTCTTCAGTCTTTTTCTCCACCTATCTTATGTATTTCTTATTAGTGCTCTCCACATTCTTTTATACCTCCACAAATATTTATCATTTATTTTCTAACTCTCATCCCCAAAAGCCGCGATTAGTTCACGGTATGTTGACCTTTTTTTTTTCTAATTTGAGATCACACGGTCTGTTGGCTTTGATATAGGTACTCGTTAATTGTTTATGATAGCCTCCAAATCATGTTTATCATTAAAATTAATTGAATAACAATAAGTCATGCATAAGACCGTATAACTATAAGTTTATTGTGAGAGTTATAATTTTGGGATAATTTTTTATCAATGTACTGACAATTATTAATTTATTTGAGTTGACTATAATAAAAATGATATTTTGATGACTTATTAGTCGCATTTGTATTAAAAAAAATCATTGACACTCATTAGTGAGAGTAAATTATGAAATAATTCATCATGTAAGAGATCTGTCTCACAATAAGTCTACATGAGACAATCTTATACTAGAATTTACGATTTAATAATTACTTAATTCCTCAATATTTGTCCTCCGAACTGATTTTCATTTTTCACAATATCTATCACTTACCATTTGAATACAATATTAATTATATTTTCAAGATTTACTTCTTACTTTTATCATTATCGATATAAGTATATAACCAAAATAGAAATTCACCTCTTATGTTTACCATTCCCAACACAATTATTATTCTCAATAGTATTTTCTTAAATCTTCCTAAAACTCAAATATGCCAATTATTGAGGAATACAAGGAGTATTCAATGTTGATAACTATTGTTGATTTCCATAAACTATAATAATATATTGTGGATTGCTAATAAATAAATTATGGTTTGTTTTTTTTCAATTTATGATAAGTAACTTATTATTGATGAATGTTGATCAGAGCTTATGAGTGTTGATTAGTCATGATCATTGCAGATCAATTAATTAATTAATTATAATTAACTATAATAAATAATAATATAATTATTTATACTAAGCTATGACCTGATGTAGAAAAAATGGCATAAGTCTTTTATTTTCTTTCTTTAGAAGAGTTTACGAAGTTATTAACAATATATTCTTTTATTAAGAATAGAACTAGGCCTCAACCCGTGTGATGCACGGAGTGAACTAAATTAGTTACTTTTAAAATTTTATGATAGTCATGGACAGTTACTGTCCATACAAAGTAAACCAAATGAAATATTAATTAAATTATTACATGGAAAAACATCATAGTAATTTAAATGACATATATAGATATAATTTTAAAAGAACAAAATATCAATCATATTGTCAAATTAAAAAACATCATAACAAATTATTCAAACACTATATATATATATATATATAATAAAAAAAATAGGGGCCAACAATTAAGTTGCAAAAAAGAAATCGGTCTAATATTTTTCAAATTAACAGTAAGTACTTAATAAATGACAATGATATGTTTACAACTTAAAAGATAGATGAACAACGACATTCTGAGACAACGTTTGTTGAGCAACAATCTTGGACTTGCATGGTACATTTGATGCTAATGTGTTATTATTTTTCATGATAAACAGTTCTATCTTTTCCTCCATACATTTGAATAAATATAGTGTATACTAATGTTGTGAGTTGACCGATCTTTCCATTTATAGAAGATGTGATTATAATTATCCTGCATCATATGTAATAAAAGAAACCAAAATTAAGGTTTTATTAAAAATATGAGAAACATGTGAATAATTAAAAGTTTAAATTAAAAAGTTTATAAATAAATCTATAAGCATAAAAAATTAACCAAAAAAGCCAAAAGGAAAACTATATTTTTCAAATATACTATGTGTGTTATGTATATATCACAATCTACACCCAAATATCTATCACACTAGAGACAACAATTTCCCCTAATAATAACAGGCCCAAAAATAAAATTTGACAAAAACAATTCAGCCCAACCCAATTAGATAAAATACTAATGATATATACTCTTAAAATGAGTCAAATAAATGTTTTTTTGGACAATTATTTTAATTTGTATATCTACTCTGAATATCATTTAAATGGTCCACTTCAAATATCATGGTGTTTGAACAATTATTGTAATTCGTATATATACTGAAAAAATGATTGGATTAAAACAATTCAAATATCACATTGTTTTGGACAATTGTTTTAATCCGTATATACATATATATATATATATATATATATATATATATATATATATATATATATACATATATATATATATATATATATGTAACGCCCCGGAAATTCAATTATAGAAAATTTAAAGTCAACTATCTTTAACAGACGAGACTTAGCGGAAGACTTCAAATTTAGTTTGGGCGTCACTGCCGTATCCCCGAAGGAATACAAGGCGAGAAAGGAAAACACAACTGTCTGCTAACGGTAACTACTAACAACTCAAAACAAAACTTTAAGATTTCATAACGAAAACAATATAAAAAGATTCAAGGACTTCTAGACTCGTCGTCCTCACTTCGAATTCCCGTCCCCAGCATTTAGATCTTCACTGAAAACAAAACATTTCAAAAATGAGGAAATCTCAATAATGTCTACCCCTAACGCTTAAAAGCTTAAGTTCTTTTCAATTCATTTTGGGAGAGGATCGAATCAAGCGTTTACAAACCTTTAATCCCATCGCTTCTCAACCCATCCAATCCATATTTTAATTTGCGGGTGGGATATCAAATCCCATAAAGAACATCGCCTACCAAAGGCATCAACCAACTATCCTATATCAGGAATGAAACCCTGATCTCCTGGCACATAACCCATACAGGCATCGAATCCTGGTCTCAGGGTTATCACCCGCATAAACATTAGCCTCTCAAAGGCATCAAACAGTCGCCCACCAAAGGCTTCATAACATCTATCCTATATCAGGGATGAAACCCTGATCTCCTGGCACATAACCCATACAGGCATCGAATCCTGGTCTCAGAGTTATCACCCGCAAAAACATTAGCCTGTCAAGGCATCAAATCAACAACCCGCTTAATGTTTCCACTTTGAATTATTAATTCATTATTCAAACTCATCTCACAACTCTCAAGTCAAACCCAACCCAGATTATCAAAATCAATAATAAAACCACTTATAAAAGACCATCTCAATTTCTCAACTCATAAATCAAAGTACGACAAATACAAACAGTTACCCAAAACAGATGGTCACATTTCCACAAAAGTCCCCTTTCGGGATGCAATTCTCAAAACAGACTAGAAAACATTAAAACACATTTAAAGAGCATCCCAGTGGGGATTAGAGCATAGACATTACCTGGTTAGCTTCACTTCACAGCAAAAAAAACGAACACACTTGAGCTCACTAACGACGCGAATTAGCTCGGGCCTAAAATAAAATAATTATTCTAATCAAAACGCGCTCTTCGAAGTTAGTATTTTCTAACTTCTAACTAACCCTCCCCTAGGAACCCAATAGGTTCCTATCAATCATGAATTTACACTTTAAATTACCTAACACATTCCAAACAATACCAAGTAAACCTTTTCAATCAACAACACATTTATTAACAATTTCACAAAACAAGACAGATTATAGCATCCACACAAAAAGGGTCGAAACTCGACTTCCCGACATCCTATGGGTCTAGTTCTGGACTTTTCGGAAACCTCGGGATGTCTACTAAAACTTCTATGTTGATGATCAAGCCCACATCAGTCCCAAAGGATTCTAAAAACACCCATCGTCCCAATTGGTTCAGATCTGACCTAGGTCTGGTAATCGGGGTATAACTCGAATTATAAAATTCCAAAGTCCGGTCCGCAAAATTCCTATTAAAGCTATCATCTAAGGGAAGCTCCATTCTAAAGGGTTCGGTCAAAAGACAACTACACTAACCGTGGTGACCCGATCTTTAGACACTAACAAAACTGTCTTGTTACCGGTTCTTAATAAATTAGTTATTTCGGTTCTAACTTTTACTAATCGGTCTTGGGGTTCTAATTTGGGCTTAAAACAATAACTTAGGGTCAAAGGTGTATAGTCCAACCCAACTAAGGTCCAACATTAAACTTGTAGAATTGAACTTATTATAAAAAAAAAAACAAGAAACACTTTAATAAAATTTTGATAAAACTTAAGTCGTACAAGGAAATAAAATTTCTTTGAACATAAAACACGTAAACAAGGTTTTAAAGATTTTAAAACATGAATTAGTTATAAGATTATAACACTACAACAAGAATTTCACGAAGTAATACAAAGGTGGTTAAACATGCGGTTTCTTTAATCAAGATTCAAGGGGGACTTAGGAAATATAAACATAAGGAACAATGTACATGTAGTTACTAATCAAGAATCTCAACAACTAATTCATTTACTAACTAAAACAAGAATTCAAGAATCAAGAAATACTTAAAGAACATGTAATATTTAACAAGAAACCTAATTAATTTTCAAGAATCAAGATTTAACAAGAAACGAATTACTAACAACGATTGAATCTAAATTAACCAACTTAATTTGTTAAACAAGAATTTAACCTAGATATTAAACTTCCAATTTCATGCATAAAAAAAAAATAATGTTATCTAACCCTAACATGATTTACAAGGACAAAGTACATTAACCAATTGAACCTTAACAATTTAAACTATTACAACCCTAATAGCAATTTACAACATAAAAATTTACATATAACAATTAAACAAATTACATGTAAATAAAACAATACAAGGACACAATAATTACTAATATCAACTTATTACAATTTATACCCTATTTCCCCCAATTTACAAGATTAACAGAAAACAGAATATAATAAAAAAATCTGATAATAATAATAATAATACAAAAAAAAATAAATTACAACAGATTTTAAAAAAAAGAAAGTAAAATAAAGGAAAAAGAAAAAAAAGGGGTTAGTTAGGGTAAAATTAGGGTTAGGGTTTTACGTAAGTTCACGCAGACAAGTCCAAGCGCGGCAGAGGTCCAAAGGACAACGACGGATCAAGCGCAGCAGATCGTGGTGCGTCGGGATGGTCAGAGATGACGTTGGTGTCGACGTCCGGCGGTGATGTCAGGCTGCTTCAATCGAATAGTAGCAGCAGCACGAACCCAACCCCAACTGGCGCCTGGTGGTCGGCGATGAGGCACTGGTGTGCGACGAGACAATGCGTCAGCGTCGGCCGACGACGTCGGTGGTGGTGGTAGCCGGCGGTTTCAGAGAGAGAGGGAGAGTCAGATCGAGAGAGAGAAAGAGAAGAGAAAGAGAAAGAGAAAGAGAGAGGGTTGCGGGGGTTTTTAGCGGTGGTGTGACGGTGGTTGCAGTGGTGGCCGGCGGCTGCGTTGGTGGGGCGTCGGTTGCAGAGGGAGAGAGAAAGAGGGAGAGAGGGGTGTAGGGTTAGGGTTGGAGAGAGATTAGGGTTTGGGAGGGAAAAACTTATCTTTTATACTAATATATAATTAAGGCCCAATTAGTCTATTCTTACTCCTAACCCAATCCAACACTAAAATCTGCTTTTTCTAAAACAAACTAATAATAATAATAATAGTAATAATAATAATAATACTAATAATCATATAATCACATAGCAAATAATATTCACGTAATTAATCACATAATAATATTTATAATATCACAAAGATATTAACTCACGAAAAAAAAATACTAATCTACCCTTGTTAGCCCCTCAACGGTCCTACGAGCTCAAGCGTTAGCATAAATAAACACATCACGAACAACAGTAAATAACGAAGTCAAACCTACTTTACTAACGACGTCACGGTCAACATCTTTGGATTTTTCGGGGTTTTACATCATTACCTTCTTAAAAGAAGTTTCGTCCTCGAAACTTAAACTTAACCCTAACGGTCCGGTAAGGAAACTAACGGTTCTATTCCTCCTAAAACTCGAGGTTTTACATCATTACCTTCTTAAAAGAAGTTTCGTTCCCGAAACTTGACGCGCCTTAGGCTTGGAACAAGTGAGGGTACTTCTTCCTCATTTCGTCTTCTATTTCCCAGGTTGCTTCCGTCGTGGTATGATTTGCCCACCGTACTTTTAACAAGGGAACTACTTTCCTCCTAAGCTGCTTTTCCCTACGATCTAGTATCTCTAGCGGTTGCTCTTCATAGCTCAGATCTTCTTGCAGTTGAAGCGGTTCCGGATCAATCACATGAGTCGGGTCCGGAACCGTATTTCCTGAGTTGTGATACGTGGAAAAACGTTGTGCACTCTTGGAAGTTCTCCTGGCAACTGTAACTTGTAGGCGACTTCTCCGATGCGTTCCAAGATTGGATACGGTCCGATAAATCTTGGTGTCAATTTCCCTGACTGGCCAAATCTCATGACTCCCTTTGTAGGTGATGATGTATTACCGGATCAAGAAAGGTTCTTGATTCCAATAATACATGAAACACGTGTAACCAAACAACAGAAGGGGGGATGGTTCACGAGATTAGGGAGAGAGAAGGGGAGGGTTCTCGTGAATTAGGGTTCTTTGTGGAGGATGTTTTGCCGAAAGGGCTTTTGTGCTTTCAAGATTCAAGAAAGATTGAATCTTGAACAGGAAGGGGATGAATGAGAGGAATCTTGGATGGAGGTTAGGAGGGGATTGACGTTAGGATGGGGGAGAGAGAAGGAGGATGGCGTGAGGTAAGAAGAGGGGAGAGAGTGATAGGTTGGCGTTTGATGTGAGAGAGAGTGTGAGGTTGTTAGGTTGTTGGAGGAGAGAGAAGGTTGTTATGGAGAGAGAGGGAAGAGAGGGGTGGCGTTTGAGAGAGGGGAAGGGTGACGATTTGTGGGGGGTTTTGAGGAGGTGGAGGTGGCGTTGGGATGAGGGGGGAGGTTAGACGGTTGAATGTGACTTAACTGTATTGACAGAAAGCTCACAATGTAATTACCTTAACTATATTGATAGAAAGGTAAGAACGGATAGATCTAGGTTTCCTAATTGAATCCACAAAAAGGACAACCTAGGGCTAACTTGATCTAGACCGCAACCTAGGATCAAGCTCTTCCTAACCACTTGGGTGCCAGACCAAGATACAATAGAAGAAAAGGGGTGAGAGTTTATCCAAACACTCGAGGGAAAGCTAAAAGCTTAAGGGGTTTCATATTTCTGAATTGAATTGAATTGCCTTGAGAGGCTACATCCCTATTTATACTATGAGAGTCCTAAAGGGACTAAAACTCTCCAACTTGGCGTGCAAGCCAAAGAGTTCTACTACTAGTGGTCTAATCTATTCTTCTCCTCCTTGGATTAGAATTCCTTATCCTAGGGGGAGTTGGTTTGTAACAAACCTTATCCTAATAACAAACCTTATCCTAATCATCTTGGCTTTCCTAATCCGGATTGGATTAGTTACAAAATTAGCCAATTCCTAACTATGAATTAACTCACACGACTATTCTAGCCTAATTAAAATAAACACACCAAAAACTAATTAAGCTAAAATAATTAAATTACATCCAAAAATCAAGATCATAAAATTGGGCTTGTAAACTTGACTTGGACGTGTAACCTTGGTGGTTTGGGCTTGGCGTGACCTTGGCCCATCTTCTAGGATGTTTGGACATCCTCTTGAAATAAGCTACACACCATATGAATGGGCCTTCGTAGTTCAACTTTGTACCTTTCTTCGTTGGCCCATTTGATGTAGTTGAACCAAATATGCCCTGTTGGCCCTGTATGAGTCGAAGTCCTTTGATGAAGGACCCTATGTGTATGATGGACCTTTAATTGGGCCTTCTTGATTGGGCCTAGGGGAATAAGCGTGGGCTGATTTCCATCATTCCCCCCTAGTTGAAAGAATTGTCCTCAAACTTGGAGATTCAAGTTCAAAGACTTCAACTAACCCAACTGTAATCTTCACATGGATCAGGACCTCCACATGAATCATGATTGTGCCAATGACCTCCACGTGAATCAGGACCTTCACGTGAACCATGGTTGCTTCAATAATCTCCACGTGAATCAGTGTCTTCACGTGAACTATGACGCCTTTGATAGATTGACATCCGTTATCCTCCATGAACCTTGGGTCCCCAAAGGTGAGACCAAGGCTAGGCAGATCTTCAGCAGTCTGCTTTACGTGACTTAGGGTCTCTATAATAGATGGGGGATGGCGAGTGTGACCCTTCATGTGGACAAAGGTGTCCTCATTAGATATGAGTTGGACCCTCTTCATTGTGTTTGGTCCTCCATCATTCTTCATGAATCTTGGGTCTCCATAGGTGAGCCCAAGGCTATGTGAATCAGCTGAGGGATGGTCCGCTTGAGATAGAACAATTCCAATACCAACTCCGGAAGCATCGCACTCCACTTCAAACCTTTTGTCAAAGCTTGGTAGGGCAAGGATAAGGGCGGTGCAGAGTTGAATTTTGATAGAATCAAACGCCTGTTGTGCTGATGGCGTCCAGCTGAACTCTTTGCTCTTCAGTAGCTCGGTCATGGGTGCCATAATCGAGCTGAAGTTTTTCACGAACCTTCTGTAGAAGGAGGCTAAGCCGTGAAAACTCCTGATGTCGTGAATGCTAGCTGGTGTAGGCCACTCTTTGATTGCCTTGATTTTCTCTTCATCAACCTGTATCCCATCAGCCGAGAGTACATAGCCAAGAAAGACTACTTTGTTGGTGAAGAAGTGGCACTTGGCGAGATTCCCATAAAATTTCTCGTGATCTAGCAAATCAAGGACTGACGTAAGGTGTTGCAGATGTTCCTCCTCACTCCTGCTGTATATAAGTATATCGTCGAAGTAGACAACAACACACTTGCCGATAAGTGGCTTCAGAACCTGATTCATTAGTCTCATAAAAGTAGAAGGGGCATTAGTTAGTCCAAAAGGCATAACTAACCATTCGTAAAGACCTCCTTTAGTTTTGAATGCTGTTTTCCATTCATCTCCGGCTTGAATCCGAATCTGATAGTACCCGCTTTTGAGGTCTATTTTTGAAAAGACCTGGGCGCCATGTAGTTCGTCTAAAAGATCCTCAAGTCTAGGAATTGGGAACCTGTACTTGATGGTGATCTTATTTATGGCCCTGCAGTCGATACACATTCGTTGACTTCCGTCTTTCTTTGGGACCAATAACGCTGGAACGGCGCATGATCGAGACTTTCCGTATCATACCCTTCGCCATGTATCATCAACTTGCCTTTGGATCTCCTGTGTGTCGCTAGGGTTCATGCGGTATGCCGGTTTGTTTGGTAAGACTGACCCCGGGACTAGATCAATCTTATGCTGAATGTCTCGCTCAGGTGGTAAACCTGACGACATCTCTTCTGGGAACACATGAGAATATTGTTCCAAAAGAGGGGTGACAAGGGGGTGGACGTCAACTTCGTGAGTTGGGACGTCAGGTGGGGAAGTTTTGTGGTCGATTCTGTTTAGGTTCGTGAGAATGATCTCTTTATGCCCACTGAACTCATGATGTTCAGCTGACATGGAAGGGATTGGATCTGGATCATTCGCTTTGGGTTGGGACGGAAAGGTTACTTTCAGTGGAGCTAGGGTGATTTTTTTGTGGTTGAACCTGAAGGTGTAGGTGTTGGCTCTTCCATCATGTATCACACTCCTGTCAAATAACCAGGGTCTTCCCAACAAAAGATGACAAGCATCCATAGGCAAGATATCACACCAAATAGAATCTTGATAGTTCTTGCCAATGGAAAAGCTTACCAAGCATTGATGAGTAACTTGTAGTCCTTCACCCTGATTGAGCCATTGGATGGTGTAGGGCTTGGGATGTGGACTGGTTGCCAGCTGAAGTTTGTCCACCAAAGTTGTTGAAGCCACATTGGTGCAGCTTCCTCCATCAATGATTAAGGAGCAGACCTTTCCTTTGATAGTGCAGCGAGACTGAAAGATAGCCTCTCGTTGTTGTTGGCCTTCTGGGACAATCGAACTGCTGAGGATCCTCTTCATGAAGAGCAATTTGTGTGCCATGGTAGGGGTTTGGAATGTCCAGATTGACGTTGGGTAGGGAAGGGAATGTGTTTGGGCTGTTTGTGGAGTTTAGGGTTGCAGGTTGGTACTAAAGATTTGAAGATTATGTGTTTGATACTGCAGGTTAAGCTTTAGACTTGCAGGTTAAGCCTTTGGATTTGAAGGTTACGTGTTTGGTTTACACTCAACACTAACCTAGAGCTCTGATACCACTTTTGATGTATTACCGGATCAAGAAAGGTTCTTAATTCCAATAATACATGAAACACGTGTAACCAAACAACAGAAGGGGGGATGGTTCACGAGATTAGGAAGAGAGAAGGGGAGGGTTCTCGTGAATTAGGGTTCTTTGTGGAGGATGTTTTGCCGAGAGGGCTTTTGTGGTTTCAAGATTCAAGAAAGATTGAATCTTGATCAGGAAAGGGATGAATGAGAGGAATCTTGGATGGATGTTAGGAGGGGATTGACGTTAGGATAAGGGAGAGAGAGGGAGGATGGCGTGAGGTAAGAAGAGGGGAGAGAGTGAAAGGTTGGCGTTTGATGTGAGAGAGAGTGTGAGGTTGTTAGGTTGTTGGAGGAGAGAGAAGGTTGTTATGGAGAGAGAGGGAAGAGAGGGGTGGCGTTTGAGAGAGGGGAAGGGTGACGATTTGTGGGGGGGTTTTGAGGAGGTGGAGGTGGCGTTGGGATGAGGGGGGAGGTTAGAGGGTTGAATGTGACTTAACTGTATTGACAGAAAGCTCACAATGTAATTACCTTAACTATATTGATAGAAAGGTAAGAACGGATAGATCTAGGTTTCCTAATTGAATCCACAAAAAGGACAACCTAGGGCTAACTTGATCTAGACTGCAACCTAGGATTAAGCTCTTCCTAACCACTTGGGTGCCAGACCAAGATACAATAGAAGAAAAGGGGTGAGAGTTTATCCAAACACTCGAGGGAAAGCTAAAAGCTTAAGGGGTTTCATATTTTTCTGAATTGAATTGAATTGCCTTGAGGGGCTGCATCCCTATTTATACTATGAGAGTCCTAAAGGGACTAAAACTCTCCAACTTGGCGTGCAAGCCAAAGAGTTCTACTACTAGTGGTCTAATCTATTCTTCTCCTCCTTGGATTAGAATTCCTTATCCTAGGGGGAGTTGGTTTGTAACAAACCATATCCTAATAACAAACCTTATCCTAATCATCTTGGCTTTCCTAATCCGGATTGGATTAGTTACAAAATTAGCCAATTCCTAACTATGAATTAAATCACACGACTATTCTAGCCTAATTAAAATAAACACACCAAAAACTAATTAAGCTAAAATAATTAAATTACATCCAAAAATAAAGATCATAAAATTGGGCTTGTAAACTTGACTTGGACGTGTAACCTTGGTGTTTTGGGCTTGGCGTGACCTTGGCCCATCTTCTAGCATGTTTGGACATCCTCTTGAAATAAGCTACACACCATATGAATGGGCCTTCGTAGTTCAACTTTGTACCTTTCTTCGTTGGCCCATTTGATGTAGTTGAACCAAATATGCCCTGTTGGCCCTGTATGAGACGAAGTCATTTGATGAAGGGCCCTATGTGTATGATGGACCTTTAATTGGGCCTTCTTGATTGGGCCTTCTTGATTGGGCCTAGGGGAATAAGCGTGGGCTGATTTCCATCAGGTGAGACCCGCAAAAACACGTATTCCCCTACTTCGAACTCTAAAGGTCTTCTCCTTTTGTCAGCATAACTCTTTTGTCGACTTTGTGCTGCCTTCATCTTGTCTTGAATGATTCGAACCTTCTGAGTAGTGGCCTGTATTAGGTCCGGTACGATCGTTAGATCTTCATCGATCTCCTGCCAACATAGGGGAGTTCTACATCTCCTTCCATACAAAGCTTCGAAGGGTGACATGATGTATTACCGGATCAAGAAAGGTTCTTGATTCCAATAATACATGTAACACGTGTAACCAAACAACAGAAGGGGGGATGGTTCACGAGATTAGGGAGAGAGAAGGGGAGGGTTCTCGTGAATTAGGGTTCTTTGTGGAGGATGTTTTGCCGAGAGGGCTTTTGTGGTTTCAAGATTCAAGAAAGATTGAATCTTGAACAGGAAGGGGATGAATGAGAGGAATCTTGGATGGAGGTTAGAAGGGGATTGACGTTAGGATGGGGGAGAGAGAGGGAGGATGGCGTGAGGTAAGAAGAGGGGAGAGAGTGAAAGGTTGGCGTTTGATGTGAGAGAGAGTGTGAGGTTGTTAGGTTGTTGGAGGAGAGAGAAGGTTGTTATGGAGAGAGAGGGAAGAGAGGGGTGGCATTTGAGAGAGGGGAAGGGTGACGATTTGTGGGGGGTTTTGAGGAGGTGGAGATGGCGTTGGGATGAGGGGGGAGGATAGAGGGTTGAATGTGACTTAACCAGACGACAGAAGCTCACAATGTAATTACCTTAACTATATTGATAGAAAGGTAAGAACAGATAGATCTAGGTTTCCTAATTGAATCCACAAAAAGGACAACCTAGGGCTAACTTGACCTAGACCGCAACCTAGGGTCAAGCTCTTCCTAACCACTTGGGTGCCAGACCAAGATACAATAGAAGAAAAGGGGTGAGAGTTTATCCAAACACTCGAGGGAAAGCTAAAAGCTTAAGGGGTTTCATATTTCTGAATTGAATTGAATGCCTTGAGAGGCTACATCCCTACTTATACTATGAGAGTCCTAAAGGGACTGGAACTCTCCAACTTGGCGTGCAAGCCAAGGAGTTCTACTACTAGATGCCTAATCTATTCTACTCCTCCTTGGATTAGGATTCCTTATCCTAGGGGGAGTTGGTTGTAACAAACCTTATCCTAATTATCTTGGCTTTCCTAATCCGGATTGGATTAGTTACAAAATTAGCCAATTCCTAACTAGGAATTAAATCACACGACTATTCTAGCCTAATTAAAATAAACACACCAAAAACTAATTAAGCTGAAAATAATTAAAATACATCCAAAAATCAAGATCATAAAATTGGGCTTGTAAACTTGACTTTGGACGTGTGATGCTCCTTCTTTCCTGAGCTTGGCGTGTGGCCTTGGCCCATCTAGGATGTTTGGACATCCTCTTGAAATATGAAGCACACCATATGAATGGGCCTTCGTAGTTCAACTTTGTACCTTTCTTCGTTGGCCCATTTGATGTAGTTGAACCAAATATGCCCTGTTGGCCCTGTATGAGTCGAAGTCCTTTGATGAAGGACCCTATGTATATGATGGACCTTTAGTTGGGCCTTCTTGATTGGGCCTAGGGGAACAAGCGTGGGCTGATTTCCATCATTCCCCCTTAGTTGAAAGAAGTTTGTCCTCAAACTTGGAGATTCAAGTTCAAAGACTTCAACTAACCCAACTGTAATCTTCACATGGATCAGGACCTCCACATGAATCATGATTGTGCCAATAACCTCCACGTGAATCAGGACCTTCACGTGAACCATGGTTGCTTCAATAATCTCCACGTGAATCAGTGTCTTCACGTGAACTGTGACTCCTTCGATAGATTGACATCCGTTGTTCTCCATGAACCTTGGGTCCCCAAAGGTGAGACCAAGGCTAGGTAGATCTCTAGTATTCTTCGTTAGCCAAGAACTCGACGAACTGAAAGAGATCTTATTAATGTATAAGCGGAGTTGGCTCCCATTATCTTCCATGAATCTAGGATCACCGAACTTCTCCCTGTAATAAGGCAAGGGGTGATCCTCCTTAGATAGAACAGCTCCAATACCAACTCCAGAAACATCACACTTGACCTTGATCTTCTTATCAAAGCTACCTAGGGCAAGGGCAGGTGCGGTGCAGAGTTTCTCCTTGATGATGTCGAACACTTGCTGAGCTGCTGGCGTCCATGATAGCTTCCTATACTTCCAAAGCTCGGTCATAGGAGATAAAGTAATATTGAAATTCTTCACAAACCTCCTATAGAAAGAGGCCAAGCCGGGGAAGCTTTGATCATCATGAGTTCTAGTTGGAATAGACCACTCCTTGATAGCTTTGACTCTTTCTTCATCAAACTTGAACACTTCAGGCGAAAGAGCATAGCCAAGAGAGACTATGTTGTTGATGAAGACGCCATACTTGGGTAGATTTTGATGCAGATCCACGTGAGCTAAGATCCCCAAATCAGATTGGAGATGAAAGATGTTGTGACCTTTCTCACTCTTGCTGTTCACAAGTATATCACCCAAGTAGATAACAATACACTTGCTAATAAGGGGCTTCAAAACCTGATTCAACAATCTCATAACAGTAAAGAGAGTGTTAGTTAGACCACGAGGTGTGACTAACCATTCATAGAGTTCTTCTTTGGTTTTGATAGTAGTGTCCCCTTCTTGAATTCGAGTCTGGTTGTACCCACTTCTTAGATTAACCTTGGAGTTGACTTGGGTACCAAATAGCTCATTCACTTGATCTTCACTTCTAGGAAACCTGTACTTGGTAGTAACCTTGTTGGTGCACAGACTTTGGCTTCCTTCCATTGGGACCCAAAGGGTAGGGATGGCGCATGGACTGAGACTTTCCCTAATCATACCCTTTGCTTGAAGATCTTCATCTTGCCCTTGAACCTCTTGGATGTCACTAGGGTTCATGTGATATATTGGCTCGTTGCACCTGCACCTAGGAACATGATCGGTTTTGTGATGGATCTCACGCTGAGGGGGCAATTCAGATGGCTTCTCTTTTGGGAATACATAAGGAAGTTGTTCCAAAAGAGGGGTGACGAGAGGGTAGCCTTTCGTGGGTTTTTCGTGGCTAGGGTTCTCGTTGGTAGGCTCTTTGTGGCTAGGGTTTGTGTTTGGATCTAAGGGAGTGATCTCCTTATGCTCACTAAACTCAGGGCGTTCAGTGGTCATAGAAGTGATGGGATTTGGATCACTCTCTTTGGGTGGGGACGGATTGACTATTTTAAGTGGAGCTAGGGTGATTTTTTTTGTGGTTGAACCTGAAGGTGTAGGTGTTGGCTCTTCCATCATGCATCACACTCCTGTCAAATAACCATGGTCTTCCCAACATAATATGACAAGCATCCATAGGCAATACATCACACCAAATAGTATCTTGATAGTTCTTGCCAATGGAAAAGCTTACCAAGCATTGATGAGTAATTTGTAGTCTTTCACCCTGATTGAGCCATTGGATGGTGTAGGGCTTGGGATGTGGACTGGTTTCCAGCTGAAGTTTATCCACTAGAGTCGTTGAAGCCACATTGGTGCAGCTTCCTCCATCAACGATTAAGGAACATACTTTTCCTTTGATGGTGCAGCGAGACTGAAAGATAGCCTCTCGTTGTTGTTGGTCTTCCGGGACAGTCGAACTGCTGAGGATCCTCCTCATGAAGAGCAATCCGTGTGCCATGGTAGGGGTTGGAACGCCAGAGTGACGTTGGGTAAGGGAGGGTAATGTGTTTGGGCTGTTTGTGGACTTTTGGGTTGCAGGTTGGTACTGAAGGTTTGAAGGTTACATGTTTTTATTGCAGGTTAAACCTGTGGATTAGCAGGTTAGGCTTTTGGATTTGAAGGTTACGTGTTTGGTTTACACTAAACACTAACCTAGAGCTCTGATACCACTTTTGATGTATTACCGGATCAAGAAAGGTTCTTGATTCCAATAATACATGAAACACGTGTAACCAAACAACAGAAGGGGGGATGGTTCACGAGATTAGGGAGAGAGAAGGGGAGGGTTCTCGTGAATTAGGGTTCTTTGTGGAGCATGTTTTGCCGAGAGGGCTTTTGTGGTTTCAAGATTCAAGAATTATTGAATCTTGAACAGGAAGGGGATGAATGAGAGGAATCTTGGATGGAGGTTAGGAGGGGATTGACGTTAGGATGGGGGAGAGAGAGGGAGGATGGCGTGAGGTAAGAAGAGAAGAGAGAGTGAAAGGTTGGCGTTTGATGTGAGAGAGAGTGTGAGGTTGTTAGGTTGTTGGAGGAGAGAGAAGGTTGTTATGGAGAGAAAGGGAAGAGAGGGGTGGCGTTTGAGAGAGGGGAAGGGTGACGATTTGTGGGGGGTTTTGAGGAGGTGGAGGTGGCGTTGGGATGAGGGGGGAGGATAGAGGGTTGAATGTGACTTAACTGTATTGACAGAAAGCTCACAATGTAATTACCTTAACTATATTGATAGAAAGGTAAGAATGGATAGATCTAGGTTTCCTAATTGAATCCACAAAAAGGACAACCTAGGGCTAACTTGACCTAGACCGCAACCTAGTGTCAAGCTCTTCCTAACCACTTGGGTGCCAGACCAAGATACAATAGAAGAAAAGGGGTGAGAGTTTATCCAAACACTCGAGGGAAAGCTAAAAGCTTAAGGGGTTTCATATTTCTGAATTGAATTAGCTGCCTTGAGAGGCTACATCCCTACTTATACTATGAGAGTCCTAAAGGGACTGGAACTCTTCAACTTGGTGTGCAAGCCAAGGAGTTCTACTACTAGATGCCTAATCTATTCTACTCCTCCTTGGATTAGGATTCCTTATCCTAGGGGGAGTTGGTTGTAACAAACCTTATCCTAATTATCTTGGCTTTCCTAATCCGGATTGGATTAGTTACAAAATTAGCCAATTCCTAACTAGGAATTAAATCACACGACTATTCTAGCCTAATTAAAATAAACACACCAAAAACTAATTAAGCTGAAAATAATTAAAATACATCCAAAAATCAAGATCATAAAATTGGGCTTGTAAACTTGACTTTGGACGTGTGATGCTCCTTCTTTCCTGAGCTTGGCGTGTGGCCTTGGCCCATCTAGGATGTTTGGACATCCTCTTGAAATATGAAGCACACCATATGAATGGGCCTTCGTAGTTCAACTTTGTACCTTTCTTCGTTGGCCCATTTGATGTAGTTGAACCAAATATGCCCTGTTGGCCCTGTATGAGTCGAAGTCCTTTGATGAAGGACCCTATGTATATGATGGACCTTTAGTTGGGCCTTCTTGATTGGGCCTAGGGGAACAAGCGTGGGCTGATTTCCATCATGACATCCCTATACTAGCATGGTAACTGTTGTTGTAGGAGAACTCAATGAGAGTCAACTCGTCATCCCACGAGTCTTTGAAATCTAATGCGCATGCTCGCAGCATATCTTCGAGGGTTTGGATGGTCCTCTGTGTCTGCCCATCTGTAGCTGGGTGAAATGCGGTACTGAACTTGAGCTTATTACCAAACGCCTCTTGTAACTTTTTCCAAAAACCAGACTGGAATCTGGTGTCTCTGTCTGAGACTATAGAACTGGGTACTCCGTGTAACCTTACAATCTCCCTTACATAGGCTTGAGCTAGCTGATCTAGGGACCAGTTGTTGGCAATGGCTAGGAAATGAGCTGACTTGGTCAAACGATCTACAATCACCCATATTGCATTGTGTTTCCGCCTGGTCCTTGGTAGACCTATCACAAAATCCATTGATATCGAATCCCATTTCCACTCAGGGACGTCTAACGGTTGCAGAAGTCCGGCTGGTCGTTGATGCTCTGCCTTGACTCGCTGGCAAGTGAGGCATTTCGCCACAAAGTCCACCACTTCTTGTTTCATATTACTCCACCAGAACATCTGCTTCAGATCCTTGTAAAGCTTATTTCCTCCTGGGTGTACAGAATATGGTGTATTGTGCCCTTCTTCTAAAATCTTCCTCTTTAACTCCTCCATGTTAGGTACACAGACGCGGTTATGGAACCGTAATGTACCATCTTCGTGAATCACGAAACCAGGGGCCTTCCCTTGCAAAACCTCCTCCCGTATCTTGACAAGCTGCAAATCCAGCTCTTGAGTCCTCTTGATCTCTTCCATGAGGGTAGGTTGCAACTCCATGGCATTCAATACAACTTTCCTTCCAGGTGTCACCATGTTAATCTCCAACTCCCTAAACTCCTCGCACAACTCGTGCGGCATCATCATCAAGTGGTTTATAGCAAGATACGGTCTTCTACTCAGAGCATCAGCCTCTACATTTGCCTTCCCGGGATGATATTGGAAATTCACATCGTAATCCTTCAGAAACTCTAACCATCTTGTCTGCTTGAGGTTCAGCTCCTTCTGTGTGAAAAGGTACTTCAAACTCTGATGGTCTGTGAATATCTCGCAGTGCACTCCATAAAGATAATGCCTCCAAATCTTAAGCGAGAAAACCACTGCTGCCAACTCTAGATCATGAGTGGGGTAATTCTTCTCATGCGTCTTCAGTTGCCTGGATGCATATGCAATTATCTTCCCATCCTGCATGAGCACACAACCCAATCCACCATGTGATGCGTCACTGTAGATGACAAAACCTTCGTTCCCTTGAGGTAAAGCAAAAATAGGGGCCGAGGTAAGCCTCTTCTTCAACTCCTGGAATGCTTGCTCACATTTTTCACAACCTTGACCCAACAACTTCTGGGCCTTGAGGGCAGAGATGATCCGCACACTCTGAAGATGCCTATCACTCCAATGCACTACCTTCTTTCCGTTCGGTCCCATTAAGGTCACCTTTTGCTTATAAGAATCTATCTGGGATCTATATTTTGCTAACCAGTCCATCCCTAAAATAACGTCGAACTCCATTAGGTCAAACATATAAAGGTCGGCCTCAAACTCCTGTCCTGCTATCACTATAGGACATCTCTCATATAACTCTCCACAACTAATGGTATCCCCAGTGGGTAGGGCTACCGACATATGTTTACTATTCTTCGAGGGTTTCATCTTAGCCTTCTCTACTATAGCTCGTCCAACAAAAGAATGACTAGCACCAGAATCAAATAAAACAGAGACATTGTAGAGGTGGAGAGAGAAGGTACCCGTCACAACGTCTGCTTCATTCTCAGCCTCTTCTTTCCTCATTACGTATACTCGTCCTCCTGCGTTGCGCGGCGGTTGTTGTTGCGGACGAGGCGGGTTTGCTGGCCTCCCTCGGTTATTCTGATTTCCACTAGATCCACCTTGGTTTTGCTGTGGTGGCCTTTGGTTCCCATTATAACCTCCTTGGTTTTGGTATGTTGACTGCGGGGCTCTCCAATTCCCGATGTTTCCATTGTTCCCACCATTATTATCCCCTGAGTTCTGTAAAGGGCATTGCCTGATGTGATGCTGGAGACTCCCACATTTAAAGCATCCTCCCTTTGCAGCTCCTGATCTACAATTTCTAGCAAGATGGCCAGATCGACCACAAATCCCACAAATAGGCACATGAGTTGGTCCTCGTCCCGAAGGTCGGTTGTTTTGCCAGTTGTTAGGGCGGAACCTCTTCTCCTGATAATGTTGAGGTGGGTTAAAGCAGGGTGGTTCTTTCCTCTTTTGCCCCTGTATGCCTAATTGTCGTTCCATGTCATGCATCACCCTTTCTACAGTGAGGGCAACGTTCAGCATGTTCTGGTAAGACGTGAACTCTTGCGATGACATGCGATCCTGAATCTTGCAGTTCAGTCCATCCCAGAAACGGTCCATCCTTAGCTGTTCAGTGGTTACCAAAGCAGATGCAAACCGAGATAGTTCGGTGAACTTCGCAGAGTAGGCGAGCACGCTAGTTTCCCCTTGACGCAGATTCATGAATTCTTTTTCTTTCGCCTTCTGGAGAGAAATTGGGAAAAATCGATCCCTTAGCACAATCTTGAAGCGGTTCCAGTCGAAACCCGGTTCAGTCCTTATTTCCTTCACACTGGCCCACCACAAATCGGCCTCTTCCTTCAGGTGGTAAGCAGCAAAGTCCACCCTTAACTCCTCAGGACAGTGCGTGGTGTCGAAAATCTTCTCCATCTCCCTAACCCAATCTTCAAAGACCTTGGGGTCAGCTACCCCGGTGTAGGTGGGGGGGTTGAAGCTATTGAACCTTTGGAGGAGAGCGGAGGGATCATTTTCCCTTTCTCCTCCTTGTCGATCCACCACCCTCTTCAGTAGATCCTCATGCTTGTTAAGCATCTCAATCATCAGCAAGCTGACTAGGTCGTTCCCCGGTGCTATTGTACTCGGCCCGGATATCAAGTGAGGAAGGCGCTGACGCAGTTCAGTCCCGGTTTGAGGGCGCTGTTCGGCCGCAGCTTGCGGGCGCTCCCGATTACCGTGGTTGGGTTGAGATCCGTTCACGTCCGACATCCTAGTTCAAAGGGTCGATTTAGACTACTTAAGGGTTTTCCAATCCATTGTCTCAACATCATACTAGAGGTAACTACTTGGTCCAGTCTTCTCATAGGTTGCTAAACAATACGAAATTGTAATTCTATTTCACCAAGTAATTTCTTATGTCATCAATTTATTTCATGAATTTTCATCACATATTGAAAAGTCACATATATACCAGTATCACAAAACAAAATTTCTATGCACACCAATGTAATCATATGTACAATATTCCCCATTGGGGCAAATACCCAAAGAAACAACATACCAATATCCAGATTATATCACAGTTCAACAGAAATATAGACGTAACAGCTATACACTACTACTCAACACATCGTGGCCATCCCACTCAGATGATCCTCCTGCATCGAGGGTTCTTCCTCGCTGAAACTGGAGTCCACTCGGGATCACTCGTCTCATTCCCCGAGCCCTCCTCGGGGTCTTCTCCTGTCCCCCGGTCCACCTCATCCTCCTCCTCGGGCGGGATATCAAATCCCATAAAGAACATTGCCTACCAAAGGCATCAACCAACTATCCTATATTAGGAATGAAACCCTGATCTCCTGGCACATAACCCATACAGGCATCGAATCCTGGTCTCAGGGTTATCACCCGCATAAACATTAGCCTCTCAAAGGCATCAATCAGTCGCTCACCAAAGGCTTCATAACATCTATCCTATATCAGGGATGAAACCCTGATCTCCTGGCACATAACCCATACAGGCATCGAATCCTGGTCTCAGGGTTATCACCCGCAAAAACATTAGCCTGTCAAGGCATCAAATCAACAACCCGCTTAATGTTTCCACTTTGAATTATTAATTCATTATTCAAACTCATCTCACAACTCTCAAGACAAACCCAACCTAGATTATCAAAATCAATAATAAAACCACTTATAAAAGACCATCTCAATTTCTCAACTCATAAATCAAAGTACGACAAATACAAACAGTTACCCAAAACAGATGGTCACATTTCAACAAAAGTCCCCTTTCGGGATGCAATTCTCAAAACAGACTAGAAAACATTAAAACACATTTAAAGAGCATCCCAGTGGGGATTAGAGCATAGACATTACCTGGTTAGCTTCACTTCACAGCAAAAAAACGAACACACTTGAGCTCACTAACGACGCGAATTAGCTCGGGCCTAAAATAAAATAATTATTCTAATCAAAACGCGCTCTTCGAAGTTAGTATTTTCTAACTTCTAACTAACCCTCCCCTAGGAACCCTATAGGTTCCTATCAATCATGAATTTACACTTTAAATTACCTAACACATTCCAAATAATACCAAGTAAACATTTTCAATCAACAACACATTTATTAACAATTTCACATAACAAGACAGATTACAGCATCCACACAAAAAGGGTCGAAACTCGACTTCCTGACATCGTATGGGTCTGGTTCTGGACTTTTCGGAAACCTCGGGATGTCTACTAAAACTTCTATGTTGATGAGCAAGCCCACATCAGTCCCGAAAGACTCTAAAGACACCCATCTTCCCAATTAGTCCAGATCTGACCTAGGTCTGGTAATCGGGGTATAACTCGAATTATAAAATTCCAAAGTCCGGTCCGCAAAATTCCTATTAAAGCTATCATCTAAGGGAAGCTCCAGTCCAAAGGGTTCGGTCAAAAGACAACTACACTAACCGTGGTGACCCGATCTTTAGACACTAACAAAACTGTCTTGTTACTGGTTCTTAATAAATTAGTTATTTCGGTTCTAACTTTTACTAATCGGTCTTGGGGTTCTAATTTGGGCTTAAAACAATAACTTAGGGTCAAAGGTGTATAGTCCAACCCAACTAAGGTCCAATATTAAACTTGTAGAATTGAACTTATTATAAAAAAAACAAGAAACGCTTTAATAAAATTTTGATAAAACTTAAGTCGTACAAGGAAATAAAATTTCTTTGAACATAAAACACGTAAACAAGGTTTTAAAGATTTTAAAACATGAATTAGTTATAAGATTATAACACTACAACAAGAATTTCACGAAGTAATACAAAGGTGGTTAAACATGCGGTTTCTTTAATCAAGATTCAAGGGGCATTTAGGAAATATAAACATAAGGAACAATGTACATGTAGTTACTAATCAAGAATCTCAACAACTAATTCATTTACTAACTAAAACAAGAATTCAAGAATCAAGAAAGACTTAAAGAACATGTAATATTTAACAAGAAACCTAATTAATTTTCAAGAATCAAGATTTAACAAGAAATGAATTACTAACAACGATTGAATCTAAATTAACCAACTTAATTTGTTTAACAAGAATTTAACCTAGATATTAAACTTCCAATTTCGTGCATAAAAAAATAATGTTATCTAACCCTAACATGATTTACAAGGACAAAGTACATTAACCAATTGAACCTTAACAATTTAACTATTACAACCCTAATAGCAATTTACAACATAAAAATTTACATATAACAATTAAACAAATTACATGTAAATAAAACAATACAAGGACACAATAATTACAAATATCAACTTATTACAATTTACACCCTATTTCCCCCAATTTACAAGATTAACAGAAAACAGAAAATAATAAAAAAAATCTGATAATAATAATAATAATACAAAAAAAATAAATTACAACTGATTTTAAAAAAAAAGAAAGGAAAATAAAGGAAAAAGAAAAAAAAGGGGTTAGTTAGGGTAAAATTAGGGTTAGGGTTTTACGTAAGTTCACGCAGGGCAAGTCTGGGCGGCGGTCGGCAAAGGTCCGGCGACAACGACGGTGGATCAAGGCAGCAGCCGGACGGCAGTGCCGGGATGGTCAGAGATGACGTTGGTGTCGACGTCCGGCGGTGATGTCAGGCTGCTTCAATCGAACAGTAGCAGCAGCACGAACCCAACCCCAACTGGCGCCTGGTGGTCGGCGATGAGGTCGGCTGGGTGTGCGACGGAGACAGCGGCGGCGTCTGGCGTCGACGACGGCAGGGTCGTCGGTGGTGGTAGCCGGCGGTTTCAGAGAGAGAAGGAGAGTCAGATCGAGAGAGAGAAAGAGAAGAGAAAGAGAAAGAGAGAGGGTTGCGGGGGTTTTTAGCGGCGGTGTGGCGGTGGTTGCGGTGGTGGCCAGCGGCTGCGTTAGTGGGGCGTCGGTTGCAGAGGGAGAGAGAGAGAGGGAGAGAGGGGTGTAGGGTTAGGGTTGGAGAGAGATTAGGGTTTGGGAGGGAAAAACTTATCTTTTATACTAATATATAATTAAGGTCCAATTAGTCTATTCTTACTCCTAACCCAATCCAACACTAAAATCTGCTTTTTCTAAAACAAACTAATAATAATAATAATAACAGTAATAATAATAATAATAATAATACTAATAATCATATAATCACATAGCAAATAATATTCACGTAATTAATCACATAATAATATTTATAATATCACAAATATATTAACTCACGAAAAAAAATACTAATCTACCCTTGTTAGCCCCTCAACGGTCCTACGAGCTCAAGCGTTAGCATAAATAAACATATCACGAACAACAGTAAATAACGAAGTCAAACCTACTTTACTAACGACGTCACGGTCAACATCTTTGGATTTTTCGGGGTTTTACATATATATATATATATATATATATATATATATATATATATATATGATAATTGGATTCTAATAATCCCTACTTTCACCAATTGGACAATGGTGGACCATACTTTCACTTTGTATTCTGGTGGTCCAAAATAAAATAAAATTGGATTGTAGTGGGATATTTTCAAGGGAATCATAGATTTTGTGTTGGATTTGATTCAAAACATAGTATAACACTTTATAATGATTTTTAATGAATTTACAGCGTTTGTCCCAATTTTTTTTTCATTTTTTTGCTATTTTTTACGATTTTTTCACTTTTATTATTTTTAAAAAATCATAATAATTATTCAGAGTCTCAAAAAAATAATTTTAAAAATGTTTTAGAAACTACAATTCATTAACTTTCTAGGGGCAGGAACGAAAAAAACAAAAATAATATAGTGTAGGAATGAAAAAAATAAGAAGAATGTGGATGTGGATTTGGTACCACTACAATCCAATTTTATTTTTTTTTTGGACCACCAGAATACAAAGTGAAAGTACGGTCCACCATTGTCCAATTGGTGAAAGTAGGGATTATTAGAATCCAATTATCCTATATATATAGACTCTAAAAATACTCTAAAATTGTTTTAATTCAAATATCATATTAGTGATTTAGACATTTATAGAAAAAATATTTTGAGATAATATTACTCTTAAAATGATTAGATATTTGAAGTGGGAGTGAACAAAATTAGTACGGTGAGTAATGCTAATTTATTTAATAGAAACGTAATAAAATACAGAAGGTTTTATTTCGTATATGTTACATATTCAATATTTTGAATAGTTGGTTTCATAAAGTTTGAAAAGTTATTTTAATTCAAATATTTTTGTCGGCCCAATGTATATAGGGTTTGTTTGGTGAAAATTTACGAATGAGATGGGTATGGAAATATGGAATTAAAACTTTGGAGGATTGGGTATGGAATTAGATTCCAAAACATATTGTGTTTGATGAGAAAAGGAATGGGATCAAGCTTTTAATAAATAATAATAATAATAATAATAATAAAATCCAACCCTAACACCACTAAAGCCTCCACCGACCCACAATATATCTTCTTCTTCTTCTTCTTCTTCCATATCCCTCTTCTAGTCTTCTCCTTTATCTTCTTCTTCCCAGTGTACTGTAAACAATAATACAAAATCCCCCTTCCTCTTCCTTTTATCTTCTTCTTCCCCAGTCTACTGAACTATAATATAAAACAACAACTAAATATCTTTTTAGTTCTTCTTCCCCAGTCTACTCATGCAGGTAATTTCTTCTCATTTTAGTTCTAAAATTGCATAAAATAACAGCCAAATATTTGGTAACAGGTAATATCTTGTGATAACTATATATTAATAGGATATCTGTATATATTACAGAGAAAATGATATTATTAAAGAAGAGTAGAAGAACTAACTTGATAGTAATCAAGAAGAGTAAAAGAACTTAGAAATTTGATATACGGGTTCTTGAAATTTGATATTTTCTGAAAAAGCCCCATAACAAATCAGTAATAAAACATGGTAGTGATCGAATGGGAACAATTTTTGACAATTGGATATTTACCTAAATTGCTTAAGAAATCTTGTGAATCTGCATCATGAATATACTTGATTAATGGTGGCATAGAAATAACAAATCAATCAAAGAATAATGAAATCAATTTTGTAAACTGATGAAAGAGAAGATGGAAGAATTTTGAACTTACCACAGCATAGACCTAATTGTAAAAAAGTGGGGTTTTAAACAATTTCTGTGTAACTGAATGCAGTTGCAGGTAGTGGGTGGTTCCACTTATCGAGATTTCAGTGGTTGTTTAGTTGGACTTCAAATGTGTTTGAATGATAGTAACCGATGAAGGAGAAATAAATATAATTGTTTTTTTGAAATTGAATTTTCATGCGGTAACCGTTCAAGAGGGAAAAAAAGATGAGAAATTGTTGATTTATCTAGCATGCTATTGGTTGATCCTCCGTGAATTAATGTCATTGCAGCATTTCGTGGGCTCCACGTACTTTTTCATTATAGATTATATAGATTAGTTATATTATAAAATTTTATTATATATAATTAATATTGTAATTAATTATAATTAGTAATAATAATTAATAATATATTAGTTACATTTTTAACTAACAATATAATTCTTTTATTAACAATATAATTAGTTATACTATGAAATTTTAAGAATAATAATTAGTTGTACTAGTAATTATCAGTAATAATTAAAAACATAGTTAGTATTAATATTCAATATATAGTTAGTTTTATCAAATGTGTACTTTATTTACCTTAACCTATTTTTAAGGGAAATTCCAAATGGTAGGCACCAAGTGTTGGGTATTCCAGATGGTAGACACTTTTTTTACCTATTCCAAATGGTAGGCTTAATAACAAAAAAAAATCCATCCTCTAAGTCTTCTCCCTAACGGTCGTTAAGCATCAATCTCTGCTCCTCCATTCTCTGCCTGCTCCAACCGGCTTCCTTTCCACTTCCTCTTCTCACTCTCTTTCCTCCTCGGTAAACTCCTCGGTAAAAAGAACCACCCTTACGGAGTCTTCAAACCCAACCCGGATTCTCCCCCTCGACCGGGCGTTGCAATCGGCGACTATGTCTTGGACCTTTCCGTACTCTCCGATGCCGACCTTTTCGACGGTCCTATCCTCGGCGGCTCTAACTGCTTCGCCCAGGTTCATCTACCCTTGCTTCTAGCTCATCTTCTTTGCCATTGAGCTCTTGATTTGTCAATTAGTTGTGAAATGTTACTGCCTTTGTATTCAATTTGTCATTGGATAAACTTCTGATGCTGGAATTCATCTGGAATCGATTGCATTTAGATTCATTGTTAGTGTAAATTCAAACATCAGGTTTAAGAAATTGGGACTTTGCTACGAGTTTTCTTCGCAGGACTAGGTGAAACTTAGTCAACTAAGGGCTGCTTCTTTAGTCTTTACCATCAGAAAGATCTGTAATGTAAGCAGTTGGGGTTGGAGCAGGCAGAGAATGGAGGAGAAGAGCAACGAATGGAGGAGAAGAATCGTTTGCTGCTGAATGAATTCACAACATCTAACTTTTAATTATTTTTTTTTTGCTACTTAACGGGACTGTTAGGGAGAAGGCATACGGGATGGATTTTTTTTGTTATTAAGCCTACCATTTGGAATAGGTAAAAAAGATGTCTACCACTTGGAATACCCAATACTTGGTGCCTACCATTTGGAATTTCCCTATTTTTAAATATAAAAAATCTAACTTCTATGTTAATATAAATAGGTACATACTACTTGTTGACTTAGGATATCCTAATGTTACCGGATATTTATCTCCTTATAAAGAAAATAGTGTACAACATCACATTCTAGAGTTTCAAAATGTTTCTCATCCTGAAGGAAGGAAATTAGAAATATTGGAGGGAAAATTATGTCACTCATCGTTAAGAACAACAATTGAGAGAACATTTGAAGAGAATGCAAGAGGGAAAATATTGGAGGAAATGATACCATAATTAATTAATAAACAATATCAAATTTATGCTATTATTGCAACTTTTACTCTTCATAACTTTATTCGTCTTCATGAACAAGGGATAAGAATTTCTCCAAGACAAACACTTAATGAGGAGAAGATTTGATCTACCTTGTTCGACCTCTCTAGTAATTGTGTAATAAAATCGAGTTGGACATGCGTTAACGAATTAAATGGTTAATGGAAAAGAAACCGAATTGAAAATTGATTCATATATTGTTCTAAGAATTGTTTTTAATTGAAAAATGTTGTAATAGTATGCATTTTGTGTAACCCTATATTAATTAAATATGTAAGAAATATATAAATGGTGATTATGATGACTTTTTTCTTTATCGAATTCATATATTAAAAAACTAATCCTGTAATTATTAAATGACAAATTATTAATAAACTAGATGTGATACTTAATGTTGATTAGTATCGAACAGTGTTGATTGGTGCTGATAAGAATGGAATAGTGTTGATCAGTGTTGATCAATGCTAATTAATTCAGATAATGAATTCTTATCCACATGCCCTTAATTGTTCTCAACTGATAACTTCAAGCTAATTCAAAAGTTTAAACGCGTTGTCAAACGCAAAATGTTTAAGCGACGCATTACATTCAAATCTTATATATGAGCAAACTGTGATAGAAGTAACCTTATTTGTTATAGATATTGAAAAACTCTATTATAACAACCCAAAGAAAACAAATAAGGTTTGTTGAGGGTTCATGGTCGTGTAAGTGAGACATTTGATTTGTTGAGGGTTCATCATTGTTGTTTCCTTCTGTTGCGTTGTATGTTCTATGAACAGTTTTATTTTCTTTTGCTCTTCTGTCGCTTCAGTGCGCTAATTAAATTATTTCTAGACTCTACTTATATGCTTATCATCCTTTTATGAGTTTTGAATAACAAAAGAAAACTATATATTCTTATTAGTAGGAATGATCGAGTGAGTGATCTCGGGTACCATGTCTTAAAACTAGGAACCTTACCTTTACCCATTATTACAAGTTTCTAAATTTTAGGAATCTTTCCCTTACCTATACAATTTAGGTGAGTAAATTACATTTACTCTACCTGAAATTTGTGGTAATAATTTTTGTACACCCGACGTTCGTGAAATAATTTTCACTTTAATTGACATTAAGTGAAAGTGATTTTTAGTGGCAAAATTTGGTTACTTCTCATTGGAAATGAGAAAATACAATAATGCCCCTATATGACTATGTGAATGTACCATGCTGCTATTGAGAAAGAAATAATTTAAATGACCCTTTCATTATTTTATATGGAAAAAGTTGTGTCGAAACTCCAAATAGAAAACACCAACAATAGATTCTTCTCACAGTCCTCTTCTTCAACGCTTCCCTGTTATAGCCATATGAAATAATATTAAAGGTAAAAACATCAATTCATATTTAATTGAAAGTCATATAAATTAATATCAAGGTAAAAAGTTAATTCATATTTATCTTTTTAATGTTACATCGGAAAATCCAACAAAAATCAATTATAAAATATCTTAGGAGGTTTAAATTTATGAATACCTAATGTCAGTTAAGGTGAAAATTATTTCAAAAATGTCGGGCGTGCAAAAATTATTACCACAAATGTCAGGTAGGGTAAATGTAATTTACTCCAATTTAGTCTCTAATTTTTGGATACCAGCCAATATTAATGACATTTGTGTTCTCTTACTTATAACTTTAAAAAAAATGATTTTCGGACGTTAATATATTGTGTTTTGCGGGTGTTGGACAATAATACATGTAACTCTTTTTTTGGACAATAATATATTGTACTTTGGGAGTATTGGACAATAATGCATCTGAAACAATTCCGATTGTAATAGCTCAGTGGCAGTGTTACATTGCAGAAAAATTAAAATCTTGATTAAAATATGTTGTATCAACAAGTGCAAATGAGCTTTAGTTTGTTTTTTTCTCAATAACACCTCATTAATCCATAATTGCCCAAATTTAACGGTTATATTCAAAAAATAATAATTCATCTTTGCTTATTTGAGCTTGCTAACATGATAGTAACTTAGTAAAATTTTTTATTTTTGTTTTCCTTAACCTGCCACGTAAGACCACTACCAAGTTGGTCACCACTTGAATCATTTCAAATGCATTAATGTCTAACCCTCCCCCCTCCCCCACCCCCCCCCCCCCCCCCCCCGCGCCCCCATTCTCGCACGCGCGAGCAAAAATAGAATATGTTGTTATCCAAGAAAAACGTTTGGTGTATCATTGTCCAATGCCCCCGAAGTATAGTATATTAGGGTCCAAAAACCATTATCAGAACTAATTTTCTACTTAAGCGTTAGATACACTACACTATCCAGTTATCATGGTCACAATATCACACTTTATTTTAGCATAGGAAATGGCAATTGAAGAATTGTAAACCAACAACAATAACAACAAACTCATTTGGGGGATCCATATATAGAAAAACCACTTTGAAAACAAGTTTGGACACTACAAAAAGACCTGAGAGGAAAACTTTTGAGAAACCATTTGAAAGAACAAGTAAACAAGGAGCTCATGGAAGTGCAGATGCATACATGTACGCTTCATATAATTGAGGGGAGGCTAAATATACTTGCGTATCACAAACAAATAGGTACAACCAAGCCTAACGCATTACCCTACCCATAAACCTCACCCTACCACCTTAGTCCTAGCCCTCCAAACTCCCATTTCTAGTGTTATGTCCTCTTTCAAGCATAGGTGCTAAGATTATATTAACTCTAATCTTCTTTCTAATGGACCTTTGAGGACTCTCACATCTTTGACACCTAAGGGTCATCCTAATCTCTATACACCTCCTAACTAGGGCATCCTCACTCCTCCTAAGGACAACCCAAACCATATGAATCTAGTCTCTCTTAACTTATCCTCAATCGACGCTACTCCTAGATTAGCACGACAAAAGGCATTCCTAATCCTATCGAAAACCACAAATCAATTGAACCATTCTCATCTCTGCCACACTCAACCTCTCGCAATGTATCTTTCTTTGTCACCCAACACTGTGCGTCATATAACATCGCCGGTCTAATCAAGCTTCGATGTGTGTTATCCTTAAGTTTAAGTAGAATTCTCCTATCAAGCAATACTATTGAAGTTGCTTCCACAATCCTGTTTTAAGGTACTTAGAACTTGAACCTGTATGATAAGTCTCAAGTTCCAGTTCAGAGTAGCAATTTCACGAACATTACCCTTACCTATTACAATAGGTTCTAGAATTTTATGAACATTACTCTCACCTGTTGACTAGTTTCAATTAGGTTTCAAGTTTCGATTTATGAACCGATCACCCCTAATGATTGATACTATCAAATTGATTCACAAACTTATTTGCCCGACCTCCAGTGTTTACTTGAAAAACTTCTTCGATGACTTCTTTTTTGCGTTTAGAATGAATTTGGCTTTATGTAACATCACTTAGCATTTAGCAACCCCCAATCCAAACAAAAATAATAATACTAATGCATATTGTGGATTTAATGGTGAAACTAATTTTACCAAAAACTTAAACGTACTAATAATAGAAAGCCTAACGATAGTTTTATAAACTAACACGCCTTCTCAAGCAAATGCCCTTTGTGCTTGAAGTGTGGATGCTACAAAGGTTCTCCTTACCTCATGCAATAAACTTGGCTCTGACACCATGTAGAATCAATTCAACCAAAATTTAAGTTGATAACTAAAATTCAATCATAGTTTTATACTTTAACATTAATGATGAAGATAAATAGCTGAAATATTCAATTCGGTGATTCTTTTATGTCTCACCCCTTAATCATGTGATTTTTCTCCTTTTTAGCTTTGCTAGTTACTAAGAAAAAAGTTAAGATTAGCCAAAAAAGGGATTAATCATCATTTGGCAAATCATGTTACTGTAATATGTTATCATGTTCTTTGTATGCCTTTTTGTTTTTTTTTTTGGTGGGAGACGCTTATCATTGCGTTGTAAATTGCAAGTTTTCGTGTCAAGAAAACACCAAGCATACAAATGGAAGCTAAAAGTTTATTTAGGAGACGCCCCACTTGCATACATAAAACTGTAAAGATCAACAAAGGTCTCACCAAGGACAGGAAAACTTTTCCCTTTGTTACACATTTTTTATTACTTATTAATTTTGCCAAGAGTGAAATATAATCGCATCGGTTACAAGAAGAGACGCAAATTATTAAACTAGAATAATCAAATTGGAAATTATCGCATCAAAAGTTCTACAACAATAATTGTTCTGATTTGACAATAAAAGTTAACCATTGCGCAAAACTTGCTGGATAAATAAAAAATTTGAGACTTGTAAGAAATTACTTTGCGAGTATATAGCTCAAAATGCATCCCAACATCTGTCTACAGCAATTGATTAAAAATCGATGGTACTTGGTAGATGTCATACTATGTCATATGAATGGCAGAATTACTTGACCAAGGAAAAGGATGACTAATGATATATTTGAAAAAATTATTCTGAAAAATATGAACTCGATTCATATTCATAACAGTGTTGGCATTCACACGCCTTTAATCCCTTTGACAGGTGCCTGATTTTGAGGTCAGAAATTACATGTAAGTATGAGGGACTACGCACATAAAAACAGGTCATAGAGCAGAGTCAAAAGTTGAATTAAGAGGATACACTTTTATTTCTAAAATCCCAAGTGATATCCAAATCTCAGGTCAACCATGTAGAAATTAAGGGAAGCCTAATTTTCATAATATAATAAAGTATAAATCAGGATTGTAATTTCAACCGAGTATGAAGAACCTGTCTTAAATGTAGTGGCCAGGCATTATATGATGAGTAGACAATGACTTGTTAAGCAGCAACCTAGTTTTTCCTGTAGGCAAACCACTAGTAGATGAATATGATTTCAATTGACAAGCAGAAATTTTCATAACATATATGAAAAGAAAAAAATATAAAAATAAAACTAGAGAATTCGTTTTCTTGGGGGGGACTGGTAAATACCTAAACATGGTCTTATTTCCAGCTCATCTAGAAGAGCACTATCCCACGCATTATCAGAATCAAAAAGATTTTGTTATATAAGGAAAATAGCTACGAGTACCAACCTTTTGGTAATGATCTTCCTCCCATAACTACCTCCCGTTTGTTTTTTCATCTGTCCACACAGACCAAACACGAGCCTTGACATTCTTTCTCCATCTGAAACATCACCACACAAAAGAAAACCCAGGATGCTTGGCTCAGGACCCAAAGCTCCTGAGAATCGCATTCACCTGTTTGATCCGGTTGGCCTCATAAACGAGAGTTATGGCGGTTACAGATCATCAAGCTATGCTGTGCGGCCTAGACGGCCAACCAAGTCTTATGACAGCTTTACAGACGCAGAAACCAACAGCTCCTCCGGGGCAGCAGGTGGGCTAAGGCCTTATGATAGCTTCTCTGATACAAATAACGCGACAGGGGCCCTGAGATCAGATGATAGCTTAACTGACTCAAATAAAAGAGGCCTCAGATCTTATGATGTTAGCTCTAAAGACACAAATGGTAATGATGTCGAGCTAAGGTTCGGAGTTGACCCTGATGACTCCGATGCTTCCACGCCTCGCCTTTGGAGGCCTTCTCCTTCTCCTCCCAAAAATCTGAAGTCCCTCACTCCCACTCCTACTGCCAGCCCCTCCCCTTTACGTCCCACAAGTCCTCCTGAGTCTGTCACCTCTTCTCCTTTATGTCCCACAAGTCCTGAGGTCGGGACTCATCCTACAAGTCCCAAGTCTGTCACCTCGTCTCCTTTGCATTCTGCAGGTCCTAACTCAGCCGGTCCCCCTGTCAATCCTACACATAGTCAATACCAAAGCATGTCACCAAGCTCTAAGACTCAGGTCATTGCCAAAGGACGGAAAGAGCTAATGGAGATGGTCCGGGACTTGCCTGAGTCGTTCTATGAGTTGTCTTTGAAAGACATTGTCGAACAGAAGCTGGTCACTGACAAGCTCAAGGAGATTGACTTGCCTGAGGAGCAGACACCAGTTACGGAAACCGTCAAGGAAAACACAAAGAAGCAAAAGTCAAAGAAAGGTAACAAGAAGGTTAAGAAGAGCGAGAGCAAGAAGAAGATGGTGAGGAGTAAGAGTGTTGATAGTGGTGGATTTCTTCTGAAGACATCTGTTTTCCCTAGTTTTTTGGGAGCCAAGAAAAGAAAGAAAAGCTTGAGTGCCGCTAACAGCTTTAAGATAGCTCCAGTGACAAAGTCACAACCAGCTCCAACTAGATCTATGAAGGGTACCGAAAAAGATTGGTGGAAAAGGAAATCATGCATCTCGAGTGAGAGCGAAGAGAGCAATGGATTGAGCAGTAACAGTGCTACCAGCAGTAGCAGTAGCAGCAGCCGTAGCAATAGCAGCAATGGAAGGTATGCTCTCAAATTATTCATATGTGCTGTTCTTTTTATAAGAAAAATACCAAGGTATGCATGTTATGCTTATGCCCCTATGATCTAATGTTCAAGTATCTGAGATATCCATATCCTAGAGGAAGATTACTAAATAAGAAAACAGAATGACTCCAAGAGGTTAGCAAAACTTTTAGAAAAGGGAAACCTTTGTGTGCTTTTACAAAGTACATTCCCAATTTTCCATGACTTGCAGACACCACAGTCCATGTAGTTACATATCATTTTCACACGGGAAAGGGGGTATAAATTGATCATAGATATTGAAATCTCAACAATATATTGTGTCTGCAGAAAGACAAAAAATTGACCGTCTGTTTATAAAAAAAGAATGATATTATGGTAAATTATCCCCCATAAATGATGGCCAGTGCACCTTGCCTGGTTCATCACATACATGGATAGCCCAGGTCTCCGTTAAGGAAGAGGCGAGGCCAAACCTGTCAGACCAGCAAGGCCAGGTCCAGGTTAGAGCAGGGATGAACCCACTCACAGATTCCCACAGAGTTCATTGGCCAAGCAGAGCAACCCAGCTGACCTACCTTTGTTTGAATCAGGCCCAGACAGAGCTCTCCGTCTTATTTCACCACCACTATATCCAAAATTCTTTACTCATTTTGCTATCATTTCATTTCAAAAGCAGGAGAGAATACTCTACCAATGACATGATATCCAAAAATTAAGCAGGGGTATTTCATATTATGATTCTTACTGGAGAATGACAAAAGGATTATACCAATAATTCCATGATTTCTTGCTTCATTCAGCTTCTGTTGGCAGTCCTCAAGTTAGCAATGTAGAGAGCCTTGTTTGTCTCCTCAATATGCTGATCACTCTTCATGAGGATAGGGTTAAGTAGCTGCATTGCTAAATTTCGAATGGTTGCCTTCAATTTGACCCACAGGGATAGATGGATAGATTAATGTGTCAATCACTACTAATTTCAAATAACTGTTTCCTGATGCAGGCGCAACAACAAATTTCTACGTAACTTTTGCTTCTTCAATGGCCGGAGAATCAGAGGCAAAACATAACTAACTGCATGGCTAAATTGGGATTTACTGTGATGAGTAAATTTTTTCGTAAGTATTTTCGTCAACAATACTCCACAACAGATATGAGATTGTTGGAGGCAATTTTTATTAAGGATGTGTATGTTTAATACTGACCTCAGCTCATTTGACAACTCACTTTCAACTTGTCAAGTATCTAGAAACTTGCACAACCTTGCCTATCAATCTAGTTTAAATTTAAACTAAAGACGTCTTAAGAAACTAACTAGGTTATAACTGCAGAGGAAACACCCCCCCCCCTCCAGATCAAAACTTTGTTAAAAATAACAAACTAAAAAATAAAACTAAAATAAAAACAAAACACTCAGTTTCAGTAAGGGGGCTCTTTTGTGTGTTAACACAAGCTATGTTAAAAGGATTTGTTACACAGCGTATGTCAACTTTGCAAGTTCAGACTTTATATAGTTCACACAACAATCCCAGTTTATATTTCCTAGTCTTTTTTTTTTCCAGGAGCAGAACATAAAGTATTAAACCAGCAGCAGGGGGTTATAACATGCAGGAAATGACTTGTCATGTACATAATGTTGTCGCCTTTACGTAGCATGTCAGAGAGACTCCATTGAAAGAGTAGATATGATCCTGGGATCTACAACATCACAGTTGCAATGCCACACAAAGATATCCATCATTATCATGATTTTTATTCAAGACCCCAGCTCAAGACTTTCATGAAGGCATTACCTGAAATGAGAGCACAACTAGCCATCAGTAACGGATACATATATATATATATATATATCTCGAGTGTTTCTACATCAAAAGAACACGCTTTTTAAACTTGCAAATTCATTGCAAGATCAATCTAGTGATTGGATAGGAGTACAATGTAATTTAAAGCATTTTGAAAAGACAATGATCTCTCAATTGGTAGATTATGTGATGTTGGGTGATTGCAGCAGACAGATTCAGCCTCTGTTGGTATTTAGTAAACATCATGAGATGTATACTAAGAGATGTACCTACGTTGCATTTGGCTCAGGTTGGATTCTAAAAGAATGATTGCACATCCAAAACCATTTTGCAGAATCAAAAGAACGAAATCGTCATATGCAGCAGTCATAGACCAATACACTATAAGTATAACCAATTCATCATATGAACTTGATGGAAGTTCAGAACTAGATTAGAAATCCAGAACATGCAGATTAAGAGACCTTGAATATTGAAACTCAATACATTATAAGTACATATATAGATTAAAGAAATGGCAAAACCATAAGTACACCTTGATATCATGTACCCAGATATTAGAGTACCGAACAAGCACAAGTATATTTTCTATATTTCATCTGGGATACCTCCAATTATTCATTTCAATAGTCATGATTGTTAAACTTATGTAGGTTAATCTAGAAAAATCTTAGTAGAAGTTTCTCCTAAATAATCTAAAGATAATTTGAGGATATTTTCTAGAAATATCAAGATATTGTAAAAAGAAAAAATCTAGATAATAATTAAGAGATATTATGGAAGAAAATGACAAAATACTAAGGAGGTTAAGAGAAGATATTTGTTATCTTCACCTCCTTAGAACAAGTATAAATATGGATGATGGGCATCATTTGTAAATAACAACAACAACCAAAAAAACAACCAAGCATTGTAAAACTCTCATTTCTCCATCAATAATAAAAATCCATCCTTTCATACAGTTCTTCCTTCACCTCTATAAAACATAAATCCTTCTAAACACCCAAAAACCTAACAGTGGTATCAGAGCAAGGTTAACCCAAATCCTCCTATCAAACCTACATCTTTCAAAAATCAATCATCGACCTTCAAGCCATATCCCAACCCTCAAAACAAACCATCCATAAATTCCAACTCCACAAAATTAAACATGGCCTCCCTTCAAACCCCAACCACAACCTTTAACTACCTCCCAAATTTGAGGCCACCCATATTTGATGGGGAGAATTATCAAATGTGGAGTATTCAAATGAAAACATTCTTCATGGCACAAGGTTTATGGGATGTGGTAGAAAAGGGATATGATAAACCATCTAAAAAGGAGGAGAAGGATGCAAAAGAAAAGAAAAAGGATGGAGAAGAAAAGCCAGATGAAGAAGAAAAATCATCATGGGATGAAATTAAGGAGGCACAATATCAAGAGAATTATAAGAGGGATATTACGGCCCTTCATCACATCTATCAAGCAATCACTCCAACAATCTTCCCTCGGATTATGGCTGCGACAACGGCCAAGGAGGCTTGGACGATCTTGAAGGAGGCATACCATGGCACCGACAAGGTAATATCGATTAAACTTCAAACTTTGTGGAAGGATTTCGATACACTATTAATGAAGGAGGATGAAACAATTCAAGCATTCTTCGATCGTGTCACTAGCATAGTAAATAAAATTAGAATACATGGAGACATGATCGAAGATAAGAAGGTGATACAAAAGGTACTAAGGAGCCTTCCATCAAAGTTTGATCATATAGTGGCTGCAATAGAAGAATCTAAAGATCTATCTACGCTCACCCTCACCGAGTTAGTAGGGTCTCTCCAAGCACATGAGGAGAGAATGCGTAGATTCACACATCAGCCACTAGAACAGGCTTTTCAAGCCAAATTAAAATTCTCCAACCATGAGAATAAAAAGGAGAATAGCCATGGTAGAAATTTCCAACAAAGGAAGACACCACCCAATAACCGTGGCAGGGGGAGAGGAAATTACAAGAATCAAGGAAGTCATGGAGATCAAAGATCAAGCCCATACTTCAAGATATGCAAGATGACGAATCATGATACAAATGATTGTCGGTTCAAATGCAAGAAATATACATGGCACATACATCATGTACGAGATTGTAGGAACCGACAACGGGATGAGGCCAACTTCATGGAGAAAGGCGACCCAAGTGAAAACGTATTCTACTCATGTATGAACGTCACGCAAGAAGCACAAGACTCATGGTACGTGGATAGCGGTTGTTCAAACCATATGACGGGAAATCGAGATTCCTTCATGGAGCTTAATGAAGACATAAAATCCAATATCACGCTTGGTGACGGGAGAACACGTGAAGCCGCCGGCAAGGGGACAATTGCAGTAAAAGCAAAAAACGGCTCGACCAAGTATATTCAAGACGTCCTATACGTGCCTGGGCTAGCTCATAATCTCCTAAGTGTGGGCCAACTCCTTCAAAAAGGCTATCAGGTGAACTTTGATGATGATAGATGCATCATAATTGACAAGAAGATGCACCAAGTGATAGCATCCATCGCAATGGAGCCCAACAGGATCTTTCCCTTATCAATGCCAACGAAAGAGAAGCTGGCCCTCAGCTCCATCACGGATACCACAACCTTATGGCATCAAAGGTATGGTCATCTAAACCTTGACAGTCTTAAAGTCTTGAAGCGCAAGAACATGGTTATTGGTTTGCCCACAATAGAAAACAAAAGGAATATATGTGAGGGTTGCATAATGGGAAAAATGCATAGATTACCATTCACTAAAACCATATGGAAAGCTAAAGCCCCCTACAGCTGGTCCATGCCGATATTTGGGGTCCAACACGTAATCCTAGCCTGGGTGGCAAAAGATATTTCTTATTGTTCGTGGATGAATACACTCGCATGATGTGGGTGTACTTCCTTGAACAAAAGTCAGAAGCATTCTCATACTTCCAACAATTCAAGGCCCTCACAGAAAAGCAAAGTAGGCACAATATCAAAACATTGAGGACAGACCGTGGGAGAGAATTCCATCAGAATGAGTTCGATGATTACTGTCGAAAGCATGACATAAAGAGGGAGCTCACAGTAAGACGCACTCCACAACAAAATGGAGTTGCAGAAAGGAAGAACAGAACAATAGTTGAGATGGCCCGGAGCATGTTGCAAAGCAATAATGTTCCGAAGAACTTTTGGGCGGAAGCAGTAAACACAGCTATCTACATTCTCAACCGGTCTCCCACAAAGGCAGTTCCAAACAGAACACCATATGAAGCATGGTTCAGGAGGAAGCCAAAGGTCGATCATCTCAAAGTATTCGGTTGCATAGCATACTCACACATCCCAAAAGAGAATCGGGAAAAGCTGGATGGCAAAGGTGAGAAGTGCATCTTTATTGGCTATAGCGCAGAGTCGAAGGGATACCGCCTCTATAATCCAGAAACAAAGAAGGTGATTATTTCAAGAGATGTCATATTTGATGAAGCATCCCAATGGAGATGGCTGGAAGACACCAATCAAGAGTCACCACATGAAGACCATCACATTCAAGAAATCAGAGAAGGAAGACCCAGTGACGACAGGTCCATCTTCAACTCCATCTCCTCATGAAGCTAGCGCATCACCTCCTACTATGGAGTCAAGTGATTCTCCACAGCCAACTCGGAGGTCTCAACGAGAAAGACGTCCACCTGCTCATCTACAAGATTATGAGTGTGCCCAAGTACTTACGGCATTCTTCGCCAGCGAGCCAGCAACATTTCAAGAAGCATCACAAGATGAGAAATGGATCGAGGCTATGGACCATGAAATCAAAATGATCGAGAAAAATGACACATGGCAGCTAGTGGAGAAGACTCAAGATAAAGATGTCATTGGGCTCAAGTGGGTCTACAAGATCAAATATAACGAGGATGGTTCAATACATAAGTACAAGGCTCGATTGGTTGCCAAAGGGTACTCACAGCAGCCAGGAATCGACTTCAACGAAACATTTGCTCCAGTAGTACGCATGGAGACTATAAGAACTGTACTTGCCATTGCAGCACAACTAAAACTTTAAGTATATCAGCTAGATGTCAAGTCAGCATTCCTAAATGGCGAGCTTGAAGAAGAGGTATATGTGGAGCAACCCCAAGGGTACGTGATTGAAGGAGAAGAAAACAAAGTATATCGGCTCAAGAAAGCACTCTACGGTCTCAAACAAGCACCACGAGCTTGGAATAGTAAAATCGACGGGTATCTTCTTCATAGCGGATTCAAGAAGAGTCCAAGCGAGCCATAACTATATATCAAGACCCAAGGTAAAGATCTTCTAATTTTGTGCCTTTATGTTGATGATCTTATATACACAGGCACAAATCAAAGGATGATTCAAGATTTCAAGAAGGATATGATGGTTGAATTCGAGATGACGGACTTGGGCCACATGAAGTATTTTCTCGCGATGCAAGTGAAGCAAAGCCCAGGTGAGATCTTTATTTCTCAAGAGAAATATATTGAAGATTTGCTTAAAAGGTTCAATATGCTAGATTGCAAGCCAATATCAACGCCTATGGTCACAAATGAAAAACTCTCCAAAAATGATGGTAAGGAAAAGGTGGATGGATCACTCTATAGAAGTCTGGTTGGCTCATTAATATATTTAACAAACACTCGACCAAACATTGTTCATGCGGTGAATATCGTCTCCCGATTCATGAGCGAGCCAAGTAAGGCTCATTTCATAGCAGCTAAAAGAATTTTGAGATATATCAAAGGCACGAAGAGTTATGGTCTTCTATACAAAACAGAGGAAGACTCCAAACTCATTGGGTATACAGATAGTGATTGGGCTGGATGCATCGACGATAGAAAAAGTACAAGTGGATACTTGTTCTAACTTGGCACCAAGGCTATCTCCTGGGCATCCAAGAAGCAGCCAACCATAGCATTGTCAACTGCAGAAGCAGAGTACATTGCAGCTTCAAGTGCAGCATGTGAAACAGTATGGCTGAGAAGAATACTACAAGATCTACAGCAAGGCGATGAAGAACCAACAACACTTTTCTGCGACAACATGTCAACAATAGCAATGACAAAGAATCCAGTTTTCCACAGTCGCACGAAGCACATTGAAATTAGACATCACTTCATTCGCGAACTCGTGGACAAAGGTGAAATCAAGCTAGAGTTTTGTAGAACGGAAGAACAACTGGCGGACATATTCACAAAAGCACTTCCAAGTGAGAAATTCAATTACTTCCGGGAGCAAATCGGAGTTCAAGATTTTCCTAGATTAAGGGGGAGTGTTAAAATTATGTAGGTTAATCTAGAAAAATCTTAGTAGAAGTTTCTCCTAAAAAATCTAAAGATAATTTGAGGATATTATTCTAGAAATATCAAGATATTGTAAAAGAAAAAATATAGATAATAATTAAGAGATATTATGGAAGAAAATGACAAAATACTAAGGAGGTTAAGAGAAGATATTTGTTATCTTCACCTCCTTAGAACAAGTATAAATATGGATGATGGGCATCATTTGTAAATAACAACAACAACCAAAAAAAACAACCAAGCATTGTAAAACTCTCCTTCCTCCATCAATAATAAAAATCCATCCTTTCATACAATTCTTCCTTCACCTCTATAAAACATAACTCCTTCTAAACACCCAAAAACCTAACAATGATCAGGTCGGTTACCTTATTCGTATCAGGCATCAGTCCAAACCAACGATTGTATAGAGCTAGGTAGCTGAAAGAGTTGGATGCACTTTTTGGCATGCTACCTAACATCAACAAAAATCAGTTTTCAAGGGGTTCAGACATCTATTCCACACTACGATATCCTTTTGAACACTTGGCTGTCTGACCAATAACCACTCCACAAGCAGCCCAAGGCTTATTTCTTTGGGACATTTCATCAAACATGTCATCTGCATTAGTGTCACCAATCAAAATCCCATATAGCAGCAATCTCCATAGAGTTCCTCTGAATTAGAGGGTAGAAGTAATCTTTGACATACAACTGAAAGTGGCTTCACAAATTTCCCCTTCATTAAACAGGCGCCATCAACGAGACTGGTTAAACAACAAGGTAACCCGAGATTGTTGAAAGGAGAGAGTCCGCCGTTGAAACAACAAAGTGAAACATCTGGCATTCTTGTGGAAACTGTGAGCAACCAGTCCAAACGGGATCATGGTAAGTGACACAGGGAAATTTTTTTGTCCAAGTTAAACACGAGTTTTTCCGCTTTGCGGCAGTCACGTTCGCAACACAACTCAGCCTTAACCAACAAACACACAAACGATAATAATACAACAAACGATCATGGTAAGCTACCGCGCCTCGGCAATCGGTAGTGTTGGCATGCTAGCCGCTAAGCACGCCAAGCTGCCCGGGTGTCATGCTTTGCCCCCATCAAAGCAAACGTCCAGTCAAGCGTCGTCCGAGTGCCTCCAAACATCGACAAGTCCCCCGGCCTAGTCTTTGTCATGCCAACGTTAGGGGTGTCCATGGTTAACCTAAACCGCAAACCGGAACCGTAAACCGATTAAACCGGTTAACCGGTTGGCGTTTTATATTTTTATGGTTTCGGTTAACCAAACCGGTATATGCGGTTTAGGTTTCGGTTTTGAATTTTGGAAAATTGGTTAACCCCGGTTAACCGGTTATATATAATTTTTTAAAAAACCCAAAAAAACCTAAAAAAACCTAAACCCTAACCTAAAAAAAAACGGAAATTGGAGCAAACCGCGGTCAATGCGGTTAACCGCCGGTTTAGGTTTCTGATTTTCAAAAGTGGTTAAACGGAAAACGGTTAACCGCTTTAGGCAGTTACGGTTTAGGTTTGAGAAAACTTAAAACCGCAAAAGCGGTTAACCGTAATAGCGGTTAACCGCTGTTGGACACCCCTAGCCAACGTCACGTTGGTCCAACTTCCTTAGCATCCATCCTTTAACATTGCTTGTCAAGACCTTGTCAAGGTAAGTCTCTCGGCGGCATTCCCGTGCCCGGAAAACAAGGGTCTTACAAACTTCCCCCACCCGATGAACTTGACGCCCTCGTCAAGTAGTCACGGATCTTATCCTCAAATTGCCATAGGTTAATATCTCACTCCCACGTAGCTTCTGCCTCACTTTGCCCTTTTCCACTGAACCAAGTACTCAACCCTCCGGTTTTTCTTACTTTGCCCCTTTTCCCTTCTGTCAAGAATCCTCTCCACATCCTTGTCGAATTGCTTCCGGACTGTGGGAGGATTCTTTAAGACGGGCGGGTCCAAGTTGTTCAAATCAGAATAGTAAGGCTTAAGGAAGCTAACGTGGAAAGTGGGATGCACCTTCAACCGTTCAGGCAAGTTCAATCGGTAAGCCACATTGCCGACCTTTTTGAGGATCTCAAAGGGTCCATCATACTTAGGAATCAAGGACCGTTGGGCAGATTTGCTACTGATTCATTTCCAGATTTGCGGAGTAAGTTTTAACAACACCTTCTCTCCAACGTTAAACTCAAGCGGCCTCCACTTAGCATTCAAATACTTCTTCATGCGGCGAGTGGCCTTCTCAAGGCTGTCTCACGCTTCTTCCAAGATCTCCTGTCGGTTTAAGACGAAACGATGAGCACCGGGACACACGGTGTCCTTATCCTGCGTTGCTACTTCATGGGGAATCAATGGTTGCCAAACCATGGCAAGTTCAAAGGGACTATGCCCCGTCGCACTACTCTTGTGCAAATTAAAGCAAAATTGGGCGGTATCCGGAAGGTCTAGCCAATTTCTTTGAGAAGCCGACACATAGTGTCGTAAGTACTCCTCAAGAAGAGAATTTATGCGCTCGATCTGGCCATCCGTTTGCGGATGTTTGGCAGTCGAGAATTTCAATTCACACCCCATCAGATTGAACAACACTGCCCAGAATCGGCCTGTAAAGCGGATATCCCTATCACTGACAATATCTTCGGGTAGGTCAAAGTATTTGACAACGTGCCAATGAAATAGCTCGGCCGCTTCCTCAGCGGGACAAGCGCCCGGTGCCGGGATGAAGACGGCGTATTTGGAGAATCGATCGACGACCACCATCACCGACTTACACCCTTGCACCGAGGGGAAACTAAAAATGTAATCCATAGACGCTGATTGCCATGGCCTTTCTGGGGCAGGATGAGGTTGAAGCAAACCGGCTTCCTTCCTCCTCTCAGTTTTTTCATGTTGGCAAACCATGCACGACTTGACATAGGCTTCCACTTTCGATTCCATCTTAGGACAAAAATAGCTCTTGGCTAGCAACGCCAAAGTCCTTTCTCGGCCAGGATGTCCGGCCCACTTAGAGTCATGGACTTCTCGCAAAAGTTCATGTCTCAGTTTCCCGGCAGGAACATAGAGGCGTCTGCCTTGGGCGAACAGCAAGTCATCCTCCAACCAATAACGACGTACCACGCCATCAATAACTTGTTGTCGCAATCATGGATAGGTTTGGTCCTCCTTCGAGAACTCACGAATTTTGCCCACAAAGTCTGTCTCAATCCTAGACAAGGTTGCCACAATCCCTTGCATGACACTCAAAGCCTTACGACTTATGTCATCCGGAACCAGGTTGTGTCGTCCTGGCTTGTATTCTAACACAAAATCGTACTGCTGAAGGAATTCTTGCCATCGCGCTTGCTTAGGCGACAAATTTTTACGAGTTTGGAAGTAAGTGTTGGCAACATTATCTGTATTCACCACAAACTTAGTGCCTAACAGATAGTGTCTCCAAACTTGAAGACAATGCACCACCGTTAGCATATCCTTTTCATGGGTTGAATACTTCAATTCAGCCCCATGGAGTTTCCTTCCTTCGAAGGCAACAGGATGACCCTACTGGACTAAAATTCCCCCAATGGCCTTGTCCGAGGCATCCGTATGCACTTCAAACGGTTTGTCAAAGCATGGCAAACGTAAGACAGGTTCCGATGCTACATCCTATTTTAGCCCTTCAAAGGCTGCTTGGCAATTATCATCCCAGAGCCATTTCTGGTTTTTCTTAAGTAAATCAGTTAGGACGAGATTCTCCGCGAGTACCCCTTGATAAACTTACGATAAGAATTCTCCAAACCTAGGAACGATCGTAGTTCCGAGACAGACTTAGGAGGTGGCCAATCCAAGATGTCCCACACCTTCCTCTCGTCCATTTTCACAAGACACTTACTGATCTTGTGACCCAAAAACATAATTTCCTGATGGGCAAATTCGCATTCTCTTTTTTCACATATAGTTCATGTTCATGCAATTTCTGAGATACTTTCCGCAAGTGAACAATATGATCATTTAACGATTCAGAATATATTACAATGTCATCCAAATAAACCACACAAAAATCGTCTAAATAATCATACAATACATCGTTCATCAAGTTACAAAATGTTGCTGGGGCATTAGTCAACCTAAACGGCATTACAAGAAATTCATATGAACCATATCTTGTCACACAAGTCGTCTTGGGCTCATCTCCTTCCACAATTCGCACTTGCCAATAGCCCGACCGAAGATCTAGCTTCGTGAAGAAGGATGCCCTGGACAAACGATCAAACAAATCGTCAGTACGCGGAATCGGATATTTATTCTTAATCGTAACTTTATTCAAAGCCCAATAGTCGATACACATACACAATGTACCGTCCGACTTCCGCTGGAATTGCACTGGCGCCCTATACGGTGCCTTGGAAGGTTGAATGAACTCGACCTTTAACAAGTCATTCAACTGCTTTCGTAACTCGGCCAATTCTGCAGGTGCCATTCGATACGGTGCCTGTGCCGGGGGCTTCGCGCCCTGCTCAAACTCGATGGCGTGGTACACCGCACGCCTTGGAGGCAGCCGTTGAGGCAATTTCAGAGGCATCACATCCTCGAATTCTTCTAGCACCGATGCCACCGCATCCGGTACCTCCATGGCCCGGCCGAGACTCGTCTCTACGAAGAATGCCGCAAAGGTTGGATTTCCTTTGCGAACACCATTTTTCAGTTACATTGTGGACAAAAGAGGGAATTTCTGCCCCTTGTCAAGGATCACAGCCCGTGCGAAGCAAGGTCTATTCTCATCCCCGATGACGATTCCCCCAAAGTGCAGCATGATGGACACCTTGGCTTTTCGCAAAAATTCGTTCCTCAGAACAACATCAAAATCATCTAAAGGTACAACAAGAAAGTCCATCGTGCCCATCCAACGATCAATCCACAAAGACATGCCCTCAAGCAAGCCAACCGCGTTTAACGCAGCGGCGTTCACCGTTTTTAATTGAGAATTGATGGGGGACGATTTTCATAAAGTTATGGCTCGCACCCAAATCCACTAACGCAATTACCGGTTTCCTGGCAATACTCACATCCAAATACAATAAATTAGCGTGTAAAGGAGATGAGGATTGTGTACCTTCGCACAAGGCTCCTAGCCTTTGCAACAGATTTATGCGTACAGGGACGATCTCTGACCCGTCGGCTCCTCGGGGCTCTCCTCAAACATGGCTGCAACTTGGTGGCGCTCTGGACAGTCTCTCGCCAAATGTGGACCTCGGCAGATGAAGCAGCCATCGGTAGGGCGAGGCTTCTTTGGCGAGTAGACCTGAGCGGGTGCCTTCCCCTTAGGTGAATCTCTCCATGCATCCTCCCGCTTCCTCTTTCCTTGACTAATTTTGCTTCGACGGCTTGACGACGAGTCTTCTATTGTGGCGGCTTAAAGTCCAAACAATTACTCGGAGGTACCCTAAGTTTTGGTGAAATGTTTTTCAGGTACCCCAACTTTTCAAAACTCATTTTGACGTACCCCCACTTTTTGGGTTAGCAATTATTAGGTGCTTTTTCGGTCATCAATTTGGTTAAGTGATCGAAATACCCTTATTCTTCCTTTTTTAGAAATACCCTTAAAGAAGAAGAATAAGGGTATTTCAGTCACCTAACCAAATTAATAACCGAAAAAGCACCTAATAATTTCTAACCCAAAAAGTAGGGGTACCCCAAAATGAGTTTTGAAAAGTTGGGGAACCGAAAAATAGTTTCCCCAAATATTGGGGTACCTTCGAGTAATTTTTTGCCTAAAGTCCACCAGCGCCTCGACACATGTAATTGCCTAAGGCAATTCCGCCAATCATTGCCGCCGTAGTTCATTTTGAGCCCAAGGTTTAAACACGAGATAAAATTGAAAACTTTATCCTCCTCCGACATCCCCTTGATGTCAAGCAGTAAGGAGGTAAACGCCTTCACATACTCCCCGACGGTCCCAGTCTGCCGGAGTTCCCTCAACCGGTCGCGACATGACCAAGATATAAGGTGGGGTAGGAATTGTGCCCGCATTTCCCGTTTCATTGATCCCCTGTAGAAATGGGAGTGCGTCCCGACTCACGGTTATCCTCCGAATGAGACCGCCACCATATCATAGCATCCCGGCAAAGAAACATAGCGGCCACCACCACCATGTCTCTGTCCGGCACTCGTGATGCCGTGAAGTACTACTCCAAATCTAATATGAAATTCTCCAATGTCTTTCACTCTCAGACAACTTTATACGGCTAGGGTCCGGAACTGTCACCCGCGGTCTAAAATCATTCTGAGGGGAAGCCTCGAGTTGTGCCTTCAAGGCAGCGATTTCGTCTCGTAGATTCTTGACCAACGGCGAATTATCCAACTCGCTGCCCGTAAAGACACCAGTGGTGTACTTCTCCATTATCTTCTGGATCATCAAGTTCATCTCTTTAACCTATCCCGCCAAAGTTTTCAGTCCATCAATCACGGTAAACCCGTCCCCAATCTCTGTGTCCTCAGTCACACCAAGAACACTTTCAATACGGGCAACCCGAGTAGACGTCCTTCCAGTCGCAGTTCCCATGATAGAGTATCAACAAGGCTCTGATACCAAATGTCACAGGGAAAGTTTTTGTCCAAGTTAAACACGAGTTTTTCATCTATGCGGCAGTCACGTTCGCAACACAACTCAATCTTAACCAACAAACACACAAACGATAATAATACGACAAAGTAGGGACAAGGTAACATAATATTTTATTAAATATCTCGAAGTACAAAGCTTTACATCCGAATGGCAAGGCAACAAATCCAACGACCGTTTTCCTAGGGACAAGGGACATATATATAATAGATGGTAGGGGCAAGAACCCCTCTACCTGGGTGACGATAAGTAGATAATCTCAGCCGCCACATTGCATAGGATATATATCAATTTCATTGGTGCAGAGGCCTTCTTCAAGGATTAGATTCATCGTTCTATAAATCCAGTCTCAACCGAATGGGATTTATAACTGCCGGCAGTTGTAACCGTCTACGATTACCCAGCTAGCCAGTCAGTCCACCCATGGACTTGGCATGCCAGCTGACTCGGCAGTCGACAATGTTGGCATGCCAGCCGCTACCGCGCCCCGGCAGTGTTGGCAAGCCAGCCGGTACCACGCCTCAGAAGTTGGCAGTGTTGGCATGCGAGCCGTTAAGCACGCCAAGTTGCCTGGGTGTCATGCTTTGCCTCCATCAAAGCAAACGTCCAGTCAAGCGTTGTCCGAGTGCCTCTGAACATCGACAAGTCCCTCGGCCTTATCTTTGTCATGCCAACGTCACGCTGGTCCAACTTCCTTAGCATCCATCCTTTAACATTGCTTGTCAAGACCTTGTCAAGGCAAGTCTCTCGGCGGCATTCCCGTGCCCAGAAAACAAGGGTCTTACAAACTTCCCCCACCCGATGAACTAGATTCCCTCGTCAAGTAGTCACGGATCTTATCCTCAAATTTCCATAGGTTAATATCTCGCTCCCACGTAGCTTCTGCCTCACTTTGCCCTTTCCACTGAACCAAGTACTCAAGCCTCCGGTTTTTCTTACTTTGCCCCTTTTCCCTTCTGTCAAGGATCCTCTCCACATCCTTGTCGAATTGCTTCAGTATTGTGGGAGGATTCCTTAAGACGGGCGGGTGCAAGTTGTCCAAATCAGAATAGTAAGGCTTAAGGAAGCTAACGTGGAAAGTGGGATGCACCTTCAACCATTCAGGCAAGTTCAATCGGTCACCCACATTACCGACATTTTTGAGGATCTCAAAGGGTCCATCATACTTAGGAATCAAGGACCGTTGGGCAGATTTGCTACTGATACATTTCCAGATTTGTTGAGTAAGTTTTAACAACACCTTGTCTCCAACGTTAAACTCAAGCGGCCTCTGTTTAGCATCCGCATACGTCTTCATGCGGCGAGCGGCCTTCTCAAGGCAGTCTCGCGCTTCTTCCAACATCTCCTATCGATTTAAGACGAAACACTGAGCACCGGGACACCCGGTGTCCTTATCCTGCTTTGATACTTCATGGGGAGTCAATGGTTGCCAACCTATAGCAAGTTTTAAGAGACTATGCCCCGTCGCACTACTCTTGTGCAAATTATAGCAAAATTGGGCGGTATACAAAAGGTCTAGCCAATTTCTTTGAGAAGCCGACACATAGTGTCGTAAGTACTCCTCAAGAAGAGAATTTATGCGCCAAGTCTGGCCATCCGTTTGCGGATGATTGGCAGTCGAGAATTTCAATTCAGACCCCAACATATTGAAGAACGCTGTCCAGAATCGGCCTGCAAAGCGGGTATCCCTATCACTGATAATATATTCGGGTAGACCGAAGTATTTAACAATATGCCAAAGAAATAGCTTGGCCGCTTCCTCATCGGGACAAGTGCCTAGTGCCGGGATGAAGACGACGTATTTGGAAAATCGATCGACGACCACCTTCGCCGACTTACACCCTTGCACCGAGGGGAAACCCGAAATGAAATCCATAGACGCTGACTGCCATAGCATTTCCGGAGCAGGAAGAGGTTGAAGCAAAACGACTTCCTTCCTCCTCTCAGTTTTTTCAAGTTGGCAAACCATGCACGACTTGACATAGGCTTCCACTTCCGATTCCATCTTAGGCCAACAATAGCTCTTGGCTTGCAACGCCAAAGTCCTTTCTCGGCCAGGATTTCCGGCCAACTTAGAGTCATGGACTTCTCGCAAAAGTTCATGTCTCAGTTTCCTGGCAGGAACATAGAGGCATCTGCCTTGGGCGAACAGCAAGTCATCCTCCAACCAATAACGACGTACCACGCTATCAATGACTTGTTGTCGCAATCGTTGATAGGTTTGGTCCTCCTTCGAGAACTTACGGATTTTGCCCACAAAGTCTGTCTCAATCCTACACAAGGCTGCCACAATCCCTTGCATGGCACTCAAAGCCTTACGACTTATGCCATCCGAAACCAGGTTGTGTCGTCCTAGCTTGTGTTCCAACACAAAATCGTACTTTCGAAGGAATTCTTGCCATCACGCTTGGTTAGGCAACACTTTTTCTGAGTTTAGAAATAAGTGTTGGCAACATTATCTATCTTCACCACAAACTTAATGCCTAAGAGATAGTGTCTCCAAACTCGATGACAATGTACCACTGTTAGCATTTCCTTTTCATGGGTTGAATACTTCAATTCAGCCCCATGGAGTTTCCTTCCTTCGAAGGCAACATGATGACCCTTCTGGAGTAGATTCCCCCCAATGGCCTTGTCCGAGGCATCCGTATGCACTTCAAACGATTTGTCAAAGCATGGCAAACATAAGACAGGTTTCGACAATACAGCCTGTTTCAGCCCTTCAAAGGCTGCTGATGGAAATCAGCCCACGCTTATTCCCCTAGGCCCAATCAAGAAGGCCCAGTTGAAGATCCATCATACATATAGGGTCCTTCATCAAAGGACTTTGTCCAATTCAGGCGCAATAAGGAAGAATCGAATCATTTATAAAAGATGGATTAAAGAAGGAGGATACAAAGTGGAATTGCAAAGGCCCATCCACATGGTGTGCCTAGTATTTCAAGAGGATGTCCAAACATCCTAGAGTTGGGCTCAACCTCATGCCAAGCCCAAGAGTACCACACGTCCAAGTCAAGTTTACAAGCCCAATTTTATGATCTTGATTTTTGGATGTAATTTAATTATTTTAGCTTAATTAGTTTTTGGTGTGTTTATTTTAATTAGGCTAGAATAGTCGTATGATTTAATTCATAGTTAGGAATTGGCTAATTTTGTAACTAATCCAATCCGGATTAGGAAAGCCAAGATGATTAGGATAAGGTTTGTTATTAACATAAGGTTTGTTACAAACCAACTCCCCCTAGGATAAGGAATTCTAATCCAAGGAGGAGTAGAATAGATTAGACAACTAGTAGTAGAACTCTTTGGCTTGCACGCCAAGTTGGAGAGTTTTAGTCCCTTTAGGACTCTCATAGTATAAATAGGGATGTAGCCTCTCAAGGCAATCATTCAATTCAATTCAGAAATATGAAACCCCTTAAGCTTTTAGCTTTCCCTCGAGTGTTTGGATAAACTCTCACCCCTTTTCTTCTATTGTATCTTGGTCTGGCACCCAAGTTGTTAGGAAGAGCTTGATCCTAGGTTGCGGTCTAGATCAAGTTAGCCCTAGGTTGTCCTTTTTGTGGATTCAATTAGGAAACCTAGATCTATCCGTTCTTACCTTTCTATCAATATAGTTAAGGTAATTACATTGTGAGCTTTCTATCAATACAGTTAAGTCACATTCAACCCTCTATCCTCCCCCGTCATCCCAACGCCATCTCCACCTCCTCAAACCCCCCCCCCCAGAAATCGTCACCCTTCCCCTCTCTCCAACGTCACCCCTCTTTTCCCTCTCTCTCCATAACAACCTTCTCTCTCCCCCAACAACCTAACAACCTCACTCTCTCTCTCACATCAAACGCCAACTTTCTCCCTCTCCCCTCTTCTTATCTCACGCCAACCTCCCTCTCTCTTCCCCATCCCAACGTCAATCCCCTCCTAACCTCCATACAAGATTCCTCTCATTCATCCCCTTCCTGTTCAAGATTCAATCTTTCTTGAATCTAGAAACCACAAAAGCCCTCTCGGCAAAACATCCTCCACAAAGAACCCTAATTCACGAGAACCTTCGCCTTCTCTCTCCCTAATCTTGTGAACCATCCCACCCTTCTGTTGTTTGGTTACACGTGTTTCATGTATTATTTGAATCAAGAACCTTTCTTGATCCAGTAATACATCAGCTGCTTGGCAATTATCATCCCAGAGCCATTTCTGGTTTTTCTTAAGTAAATCAGTTAGGGGCGAGATTCTCCGCGAGTACCCCTTGAAAAACTTACGATAATTCGCCAAACCTAGGAACGATCGCAAATCCGAGACAGACTTAGGAGGTGGCCAATCCAAGATGGCCCGCACCTTCCTCTCGTCCATTTTCACAAGACACTTACTGATCTTGTGACCCAAAAATATCATTTCCTGTTGGGCAAATTCGCATATCTCCTTTTTGACATATAGTTCATATTCACGCAATTTCTGAAATACTTTCCATAGGTGAACAATATGATCATTTAACGATTTAGAATATATTACAATGTCATCCAAATAAACCTCACAAAAATCGTCTAAATAATCATACAATACATCGTTCATCAAGTTACAAAATGTTGCCGGGGCATTAGTCAACCCAAACGGCATTACAAGAAACTCATATGAACCATATCTTGTCACACAAGTCGTCTTGGGCTCATCTCCTTCCGCAATTCGCACTTGCCAATAGCCCGACCGAAGATCTAGCTTCGTGAAGAAGGTTGCCCTTGACAAACGAACAACACAAATCGTCAGTACGCGGAATCAGATATTTATTCTTAATCATAACTTTATTCAAAGCCCGATAGTCGATACACATACGCAACATACCGTCCAACTTCCGCTGAAATAGCATCGGCGCCCCATACGTTGCCTTGGAACGTTGAAAGAACCCGACCTTTAACAGGTCATTCAACTGCTTTCGTAACTCGGCCAATTCTGCAGGTGCCATTCGATACGGTGCCTGTGCCAGGGGCTTCGCGCCTATAGACACCGGATTTTGTACCGGGACTAGTGTTCATGTTAGTCTGTTGTATATCGAGTCAATTTGTCATACATAAAGTCAATGCATGAGTGCATGAATGCTTGTGTCAAAAAAAAGAAAAAAGAAAAAAAAAAGAAATGCATTGTTTGTGCAAGAGTTTAGTAGACTAGTTGCATGCATACCCGCACCTCTGAAAATAAAAAAAAAAAAAGAGAGAAAGAAGAAGAAGCAAGGAAGTGCTACATCGTTGCTCCAGAACGCAACACTGGGGGCTGCTTAAGCCCATATGCTCTCTCAATCGGACCGGTCCACATGGTTTTCAGTCACTAAGAGCACGAATAAAGCAATCTCTTATCCAACTCTTGCTGGACAAGTTAGCATCTAGTCAAGTCATGCATCATCATCCAAACACGAATGACGCATGTCTGACACGCGCGAAGGACAAAATCTTCACTTGACTAGTACGGATCAACGACCGGGCAAATTCAAGAATCCATTCCCCATAGTGAAATTTTGGCACCTGTGCGCTTGAAGAAAAATTTAAGGAAAATCGACAAAGTTTCGGTGAAGTTCCTCAGCATTAAATTGCCATTATCCAGAGCCGCTGGCAGAGCTCGGCGCAATCACACCAATAAGAGTCACAAACATCGGGAAAAACCGATCTGCCTCGGGAAAATCCGTGGGGCACCACCAACTGCTTCGAGAAAATCCGTTGGGCATCGTCATCAATCTGCCAGACAGGTAATTCTCTATATCTCCAGCCATTGTTCAAAATGATCCGACATTATTCTGCTTTGGTTTCTGTGCAGGGAGCCATCACTGACACCAGGTCGCCGCTAAAAGGCGCCATCATCATCCATCATCCGGCCGCCACGTAAAAGAGCGCCGACAGCATCCATATTCCGGTCGCCACATAAAAGAGCACCGATGTCATCCATCCATACAACCCAAAACCCACGGCCCTAAGACTGCGGCCCAGAGATTTCCAAAGCTTAGGTAAAAACCTGAACCCATTTGCATTTCCAAAAAACTAATACTTAATTTTCTTGTGATTTTCAGGTTGCCACATAAAAGAGCACCATCATCTGGTTGCCGCTAAAAAGGGACCATTCATCATCTGGTTGCCTCTAAAAAGGGACCATCCATCATCTGGTTGCCGCTAAAAAGGGACCATCCATCATCCGGTTGCCACATAAAAGAGCACCATTAGCGACAGTCGTCCAACAGTTGCCATATAAAGGCCTCCTACGATGTCGTCAGCGACAGTCGTCCAATGGTTACCACCTAAAGGTCTCCAATGATGTCGTCAGCAACAGTCGTCTGACGGATTCCACATAAAGGTCTCTGACGATGTTATCAACAACAGTCATTCAATGGATGCCAATTAAAGGTCTCCAACGACATCCTCAGCATCAGTCGTCCAACGGTTGCCACCTAAAGGTTACCGACGACCTCATCATCAGCATCTCCAGTCGTCCAACGGTTGCCACCTAAAGACCTCCGGCGACACCATCATCAGAATCAGTCATCTAACGGTTGCCACTTAAAGGTTTCCAATGACATCATCGACATCTCCAATCATCTAACGGTTGCCACCTAAAGACCTCCGACGACATGAAAGCGACCATCTTCATTCAGGACGCCGTTGAATGGCATCATCTTCGTAGAAGACAACCGACAGCATCCATCTGCAAGTCAGACGTCAAGCAGTCAGCATCTCAGGCTACTTTGACCTTCGTCCTATTCGGACTCGATCAAAGTGGGGGCTCTCTGTAGACACCGGATTTTGTACCGGGACAAGTGTACAAATCAGGAGTAACAAGAAAAGAGGCTACAAGGAAAGCCAAGTCACTGGGCCTCCGTCAATCCAGAGTTACTGGGCCAATCCACCACAAAAAGCCTTCATTTTCCACCCTTTCCACATACATATGCCCACCATTTCGAATCCCATTTTTTCAACAAGTATTGTTGGCTTTATTTCTTTTGATGAGAGTAAAGTACACATCATAAGCTTTCCAACGCCTTTTGAATCAATCGGAGTCCGGATGAAAGAGTTACGATAGTTTGAAGATCCGGCCCACTAGCTGAGACAAAACCCGCACGGGTTATTAGCAACAGAGATGGCCCAGAAGAAAGGCAGCCCAGAAGCAGATCCGGCCCAACGACTTCAAAACCCGCGAGGGTTATCATGCGGCCAAAACGCGTCGTTCAGCGTCCACATCAGCGATCCGTGTGTGGGTATTTTAAAACTCGCGCGGTTTTATATTCAAGAATTCGACGCCAAAAAATGTGATCATCCTCCCTTGATATTCGCCTCATGTGCTTTGCCTTGGCCCTTGACTTGGAAGCTACGTGATTGCATGGCATGATCATGGGGATGTGTCCCCCATGATTTTCCCTCCTAAACCTTACCTCCTCCACCTATAAATACCCCCTTCCATTCCATTCATTCTCACCAACTATCATCAACTACCACCCATCATTATCATCTAAATTCTCCCAAAACTCCAGCAACTATCCTCCACAACACTCATACTCTACTTAAATCTCCTCTCAAAATTTCATATTTCCATCCATTCCATCAACTAACAACATTATTCTACCCTCATTTCATCAACAATCATCCCTTATTCTACCAAATTTCCATCACTCTCTTAAAATTCTCTCATCCATAATCACTCTCTAAACCTCTCCTAATCACTTTTGTCACATCCATATCATCACCCTAATACCATTTCCTAAACCACTTCTATCTTTCCATCAAAGTCCAAAGTCAAGGCAAAGTCAAGAGTTTCAACCGGCGCATTCGGGCTCCTAAATCAAAAGAGGTTCGATTTATTGCTTTCTTATTGTCATTGTTTAAATCATGTAATTCGTACTTTAATTCCATTACTTGTGCACATTTTGTAAACTAAAAACCTCATTTTATATTGCATGATGATGAATATAATTTCTTGAAATTAATTAAACTTCTCCCCGCTCTTTTTCATTTTAATGTCGATTTTAGTAGAGTCTGTTTTCTAACAGGCGAATTCGAGAGTTCTTATAATTCTGGAATTCGTAACCTTACCGTCGGTCTTAGAATCGGGTTTCGTAGACCAGAGTTATTTTTATTATTTTTATGGTTTGTCGGTTTCCTTAAATCGGCTGGCAACTCTTAATTCTTTTATAACCCGTTTAATTATTTTAAACATACGGATTTATACTAAAATACTTAAAAATGATTTAGTCTTTTCCATCCACTAATCCAAGGATAAAACCGAGAGAAAATGGGTCAGAAATTGATAAAACCCTCGCGGGTTTTATCAGTTTCAGCCCATGCTCTCTAGCCCAGGGAAAGGCACGGTCCAGCCCATGGACACTTAAAAACCACGCGGGTTTTAACAGCCCATGGCGGCCCGTTTGCCCTCTGTTAGGCTTGGATATGGTGTTTGGGCCAAAACTGAATTATTTTTAAAGTATTTCGGTGTAATTTCGAGTGTTTAAATAAATAAAAACGGATTTATAAATAAGTAAAGTTTCATCCCCCCGAAAATGAATTTCGAAAATAAAAAGTATCCTTATTTTGGAGGCCAAAAATGAATTTCGATGGCGTTGTACACCGTACGCCTTGGAGACAGCCGTTGAGGCAATTTTGGAGGCATCACATCCCCGAATTCTTCTAGCACCGATGCCACCGCATCCGATACCTCCATGGCCCAGCCGGGACTCGTCTCTACGAAGACCGCCGCAAAGGTTGGATTTCCTTTGCGAACACCATTTTTCAGTTGCATTGCGGACAAAAGAGGGAATTTCTGCCCCTTGTCAAGGCTCACAGCCCGTGCGAAGTAAGGTCTATTCTCATCCCCGATGAGGATTCCCCCAAGGTGCGGCATGATGGACACCTTGGCTTTTCGCAAATATTCGTTCCCCAGAACAACATCAAAGTCATCTAAAGGTACAACAAGAAAGTCCAACGTGCCCATCCAACGATCAATCCACAAAGACACGCCCTCAAGCAAGCCAACCGCGTTTGACGCAGCGGCGTTCACCATTTTTAAATGAGAATTGGTGGGGGACAGAGGTAAGCCAAATATCTCGGCTACCTCGATTTTCATAAAGTTATGGGTCGCACCCGCATCCACTAATGTAATTACCGGTTTCCCGGCAATACTCACATCGAAATACAATAAATTAGGATGTAAAGGAGATGAGGATTGTATATCTTCGTGCAAGGCTCCTAGCCTTTGCAAAAGATTTATGCATACAGGGACAATCTCCTGACCTGTCGGCTCCTCGGGGCTCTCCTCAAACATGGCTGCAACTTGGTGGCGCTCTTGACAGTCTCTCGCCAAATGTGGAACTCGACAGATGAAGCAGCCATCGGCAGGGCGAGGCTTCTTTGGCGAGTAGGCCTGAGCGGGTGCCTTCCCCTTAGGTGAATCTCTCCATGCATCCTCTTTCCTTGGGGCTGCTTCCCCTTGGACGACCGACTGTTCCCACTCTTCTCGCCTTGACGACGAGTCTTCTATTGTGGTGGCTTAAAGTTCACCAGCGCCTCGACACACGCAATTGCCGAAGGCAATTCTGCCACCCGTTGCCACCGTAGTTCATTTTGGGCCCAAGGTTTTAAACCCGAGATGAAATTAAAAAGTTTATCCTCCTCCGACATCCCCTTGATGTCAAGCAGTAAGGAGGTAAACACCTTCACATACTCCCAGACAGTCCCAGTATGTCGGAGTTCCCTCAACCGGTCGCGACATGACCAATATATAAGGTGGGGTAGGAATTGTGCCCGCATTTCCCGTTTCATTGATTCCCTGTAGAAATGGGAGTGCGTCCCGACTCACGGTCATCCTCCGAATGAGACCGCCACCATATCATAGAACCCCCGCAAAAAAACATAGCGGCCACCACCACCATGGCTCTGTCCGGCACTCGTGATGCCGTGAATTACTGCTCTAAATCTAATATGAAATTCTTATTGTGAGGGGAACTGTCACCCGTGGTCTAAAATCATTGTGAGGGGAAGCCTCGAGTTGTGCCTTCAAGGCAGTGATTTCGTCTCGTAGATTCTTGACCAACGGCGAATTATCCAACTCGCTGTCCGTAGAGACACCAGTGGTGTACTTCTCCATTATCTTCTGGATCATCAGGTTCATCTTTTCGACCTGTCCCGCCAAAGTTTTGAGTCCATCAATCACGGTAAACCCGTCCCCAATCGCTGTGTCCTCAGTCACACCAAGAGCACTTTCAATACAGGCCACCCGAGCAGACGTCCTTCCAGTCGGAGTTCCTATGATAGAGTATCAATAAGGCTCTGATACTAAATGTCACAGGGAAAATTTTTGTCCATTTTATACGCGAGTTTTTCATCTGTGTGGCAGTCACGTTCGCAGCACAACTCAGCCTTAACCAACAAACACACAAACGATAATAATACGACAAAGTAGGGACAAAGTAACACAATATTTTATTCAATATCTCGAAGTACTAAGGTTTACATCCGAATAGCAAGGCAACAAATCCAACGACCGTTTTCTTAGGGACAAGGGACATATATATAATAGATGGCAGGGACAAGACCCCCTCAGCTTGAGTGACGATAAGTAGATAATCTCAGCCGCCACGTTGCATAGGATAAATATCAATTTCATTGGTGCAGAGGCCTTCTTCAAGGATAAGATTCATCATTCTAAAAATCCAGTCTCAACCGAATGGGAGTTATTAGCAATTATAACCGTCGACAGTTACCGTGCTAGCCAGTCAGTCCACCCGTGGACTTGGCATGCCACCTGACTCGGCAGTCGACAGTGTTGGCATGCCAGCCGCTACCACGCCTCGGTAGTGTTGGCAAGCCGGCTGGTACCGCGCCTCAGCAGTCGGAAGTGTTGGCATAACAGCCGCTAAGCACGCCAAGTTGCCCGGGTGTCATGCTTTGCCTCCATCAAAGCAGACGTCCAGTCAAGCGTTGTCCGAGTGCCTCCGAACATCGACAAGTCCCTCGGCCTTGTCTTTGTCATGCCAATGTCACGCTGGTCTAACTTCCTTAGCATCCATCCTTTAACATTGCTTGTTAAGACCTTGTCAAGGCAAGTCATCTACATTCATCCCACTTTGAGTGTTCTTTCAAGTATCAAACAACATTCAATTGTACAAGGGGCATTCGTCTATCATTTAAACGCCAAACATTCATCAAAGTGACGTTCAAACATCATCCAGCATTCGTTCATCATTCGTTCATCATTCGTTCAACCATTCGTTCATCATTTCCATTCGTTGGGTAATCATCTTTCATAGTTCTTTCCATCCTTTTCATCCATTTCTATTCCATTTTTGGTTCTTTGGAACTTTGAGAAGGGAGATTCCTATCTTCGTTTTTAAAGATCCTTAGATTGTGTGTAATGTGATCATTCCTTGGTCCCATTATGCATCAAAATTTGTATCAGAGCTTTGGAGTTTGATTCTCTTAGTTCTTGAACCATCTTTTTGCAATCTTTCCATCACAAATCCATCCCCCAACATCCCTCCATCACACGTTTCCCATTAGCTCCACAAAGAACCCATAAGCCCGAACACAATCCGAACCCCAAACACATCCCACCTCTCGTCCCTTACGTGCTAACCCCCCAACCATGAGTTTCTTGTGATCTTTTTGTTGCAAGATTGGTTCAAATGGCTAGTTCAAGTTCTCCTACGAGATCTCCTACAACGTCTCAAGAAGATGTTGAAGCGATGAAGCAAAGAATCGTTTATCTCAACGATCAACTAAAGAAATACATGCATCTACAAATAGGGTGACCCATGGTGAAAGTGAGACCAATGATAGTGACGAAGATGTTCCAAGAAGACGTTCCCCAAAAGAGGAGAGATTCGACTTCAAAGTGGAAATCCCCGAATTTGTTGGAAATCTTGATCCGGAGGTTTTCTTGGATTGGATGCAAACCGTGGAGAGAGTCTTTGATCTCAAAGACGTGGATGATAACAAGAAGGTCAAGTATGTTGCCTTGAAGCTACGAAAACATGCAAGTATTTGGTGGACAAACTTGCAAAAGAAGCGGGAAGCTAAAGGAAAGGACAAGGTGCGTATATGGGATAAAATAAAAAAGAAGCTTCGAGAGAAGTTCTTACCACCTAGCTACCTACGTGACAACTACTACAAGCTACAAAAGTTGGTCCAAGGAGGTAGAAGCGTAGAGGAGTACACCAAAGAATTTGAGCATTTGCTTTGGAGGTGTGATCTTAAAGAGGACGAGCCACAAACTTTGGTACGTTATCTTTTTGGTCTTAATGATTGGATTAGACATGTTGTTGAGTTGCAACCATACAAAACCTTGGATGAGTTGAGTTCTTTGTCCCTTAAAGTTGAAAGGCAAAGGAGAAATAAGGGAAAAGAAGCTCTAAACAAATACCAAACTCCACAAGAATCATCCTACTCTACATTCCCTCACACGCCACAACAAAACCCCCAAGTCTCCACAAAAAGAACTCCACAAAATCAGCCCCCATCCACCCCTAAACCCCACGTCCAAGAAGCCAAAACTCTAGCCCCACGAAGGTGTTTTCGTTGCCAAGGGTTAGGTCATTATGCCTCGGAGTGCCCAAACAAGAGAGTAGTATCTTTGGTGGAATATCAAAGTGCTTTGTATGTAGAACCAGAATATAATGAAAGAAAGAATGAAGAGGAAGTAGTTGGCACTATTAACGTGCATGAGGAAGAAAGTGTGGAAGAGGAATGTATAGAAGAGTCGGATGAAGGAGAGTTACTTGTTATAAGAAGTGACTCGGATGTACCTCATGTGCCGAATGTCCAAGTACAAAGGGAGGCTATCTTTCGCTCTCGTTGTACTATCAATGGCAAAGTGTGCTCATTAATCATAGATGGAGGAAGTTGCACCAATGCGGCCTCTACAACAATGGCCAACAAGTTGCAATTGGAAGATATCCCTCATCCCACGCCTTATACCGTACGTTGGTTAAGTCAAGGCCAAGACATACGTGTGGATCAAAGGGTCTTGGTAAGTCTTTCAATTGGGAAGAATTATAAAGATTCCTTATGGTGTGATATTGTTTCTATGGATACTTGTCATATTTTGTTGGGAAGACCATGGTTATTTGATAGGAGTGTCATGCATGATGGGAGATCCAACACTTATACTATCATTCTCAATCAAAAGAAGATCACTTTGACACCTCTAGTACCATCTTCTCGGCCTAAGGAGGAAGAAAGCCATATTGTGTCGATTATGAAGGTGGATTATGAGCATGAAAGGCATAAGAGTCTTACTCTTACAATTTTGGAGGAAAACAAAACGGATCCAAGCAAGTACCCAATTTTGAATTCTCCTATGAAGCGTATCTTCCATGTGTACCCAAGAGAAGTCAACTTGAATCTTATGGTTGAAGAGCCAAGGGTTCGAAGGAGCCAAGAAGCTAAAGTCATGAAAGTGGATCATTTCATGCTAAATGATAAAGGCCAAGTGGTGAAACTTGACTTGGGAATTGAGAAGCTACATTGGGAATCTACATCCGTGGAGGAAGTTCGAGGATCCAAGTCTTGTAATACCCATGGATTACTTGGGAGAAAGATGAAGAAGTTCATGAAAGGGATATATGACGATTTCAAAGCCTTTAAGAAGAAAGTTTGTGATTTTTGTGAAGAAGGCGAGTAAGAGAGTGATGCTCCAAGTTTGAGGACAAACTTTTTCAACCAGAGGAGTATGATGTATATTTGATGTCCATATACATCAAGGTCAACTAGAGAAACATCAAATACTCACCTACATGGAAGAAGAGCTCACATCTCTCACATATCTCCCTATTTGGAAGAAATCTACAAAGGTACTCAAGTAATTTGCTCCTTAACTCAAGAACCATAAAGCTATCATGGAAGGTGTCTTAGAGTGGATTATCTACATTCCAACAGCTTTCCAAGGGTTCAAGAATCTTTAGATTTGGTTAAGTATTGAGCAAGTTATCATCATTTGTAATCTAGCTTAGTTCATTTGTTTCTTTATGATGTAATCATGTGTATAGGATGATGTAAGCTAGATGGTTGTAATTTCTTTCATACCACACGCCTAAGGGGGCCTCTACTAGTATAAATAGACCCCTTAGGGTGCCTTGTATCATCATTCAATCACATATCAAATATAATCAAACACATGATGTGTTGTTTCTCTAGCTTTGTGCTAGTGTCTCTTCGTTTCTCTTGAGGGAGAACAAAACTATCCCCTTCTTCTATCCAAGGTTGGCATCCTTGGTGGTGATAGGAAGGAATTGAAGGTCTCTTGAAGGTGGTGTGGCTGTATCCTCCAAGAATCTTCAAAGCCATTATCATTCATTCATTCATCCATTCAAACGTTCATCTACATTCATCCAACTTTGAGTGTTCTTTCAAGTATCAAACAACATTCAATTGTACAAGGGGCATTTGTCCATCATTCAAACGCCAAAAATTCATCAAAGTGACGTTCAAACATCATCCATCATTCGTTCATCATTCGTTCAACCATTCGTTCATCATTTCCATTCGTTGGGTAATCATCTTTCATAGTTCTTTCCATCCTTTTCATCCATTTCTATTCCATTTTTGGTTCTTTGAAAGTTTGAGAAGGGAGATTCCTATCTTCATTTTTAAAGATCCTTAGATTGTGTGTAATGTGATCGTTCCTTGGTCCCATTATGCATCCTGCCGCCCTGGCTTGAGTTCCAACACAAAATCGTACTCTTGAAGGAATTCTTGCCATCGCGCTTGCTAAGGCGACAAATTTTTCTGAGTTTGGAAGTAAGTGTTGGCAACATTATCTGTCTTCACCACAAACTTAGTGCCTAACAGATAATGTCTCCGAACTCGAAGACAAAGCACCACCGCTAGCATTTCCTTTTCATGGGTTGAATACTTCAATTCACCCCCATGGAGTTTCCTTCCTTCGAAGGCAACAGGATGACCCTACTGGACTAGAATGCCCCCAATGGCCTTGTCCAAGGCATCCGTATGCACTTCAAACAATTTGTCAAAGCATGGAAAACGTAATACAGGTTCCGACGCTACAGCCTGTTTCAGCCCTTCAAAGGCTGCTTGGCAATTATCATCCCAGAGCCATTTCTGGTTTTCATCAAGTAAATCAGTTAGGGGCAAGATTCTCCGCGAGTACCCCTTGATAAACTTACGATAATAATTCGCCAAACCTAGGAACGACTGCAGTTCCGAGATAGACTTAGGAGGTGGCCAATCCAAGATGGCCCGCACCTTCCTCTCGTCCATTTTCATAAGAACCTTACTGATCTTGTTACCCAAAAACATAATTTCCTGTTGGGCAAATTCGCATTTCTCCTTTTTCACATACTGTTCATATTCACGCAATTTCTGAAATACTTTTCGTAAGTGAACAATATGATCATTTAACGATTCGAAATATATTACAATGTCATCCAAATAAACCACACAAAAATCGTCTAAATAATCATACAATACATCGTTCATCAAGTTACAAAATTTTGTCGTGGCATTAGTCAACCCAAACGACATTACAAGAAATTCATATGAACCATATCTTGTCACACAAGTCGTCTTGGGCTCATCTCCTTTCGCAATTCGTACTTGCCAATAGCTCGACCGAAGATCTAGCTTCGTGAATAAGGATGCCCTGGACAAACGATCAAATAAATCGTCAGTACGCGGAATCAGATATTTATTCTTAATTGTAACTTTATTCGAAGCCCGATAGTCGATATACATACGCAACGTATCATCCGCCTCCGTTGGAAAAGGATTGGATAAAGGTAGGAAAAAGATAGGAAGAAATACTCTTTTTGTGGTTTTTTATGATGTTTTTGTGAGGGTTTTATGTAAGAATGGATAGGATAGTATGAGAGTATGGATTAGGGGATGAAGATATGGAGATTAGGATGGTAAGGAAATGGGGGAAGGGTGATAGAGAAAAGGGTGGTAGAATAATGATAAGAATGGAGAGATTAGAGAAATGAGAGAATTGAGAGATGGAGATTGAGAGTGTAAGGGGAAAAATGAGTGAATGAGTTGATGAGTTTAGCTACAACAAGAGGGGCTATTTATAGGATTTAGGAGGGGCTTAAGATACACGCATACACATCCACATACATGCCTTTGATTCACGTAGCTGATTGTCACAGAACTCATGATGTTAAAGGGGAGTGTTCTTGGGTGGACGGTAATATGAACCAAAGACTTTGGGTATGAATAAAAACACATGCTAAATCCCCTATTCACACTTGGACGGTAAGAGCTTTATTTGATGCATTTGGCATGTTTTTGGATGCTTTTGTTAGGATTTGAACTTGAGACCTCTTGGCACGTGGCTTGCATGGCTTGGCTTCCCTTATCTTCTAATTTTCTAATTTTCTAACTAAAAATACATAAAAAGGAAGTAATAAAAAATTACATTAAAAAGTATATAAAATTTATGCTAAAATCTTGCTTATCGACTGACTTCTCCTTCTTTATTTTTGCTTCGTTATATATAGATATGCTATATATTTATGTGACAAATCCCGGTGTCTACAGAGAGCCCCCACTTTGATTGAGTCCGAGGATTGGACGAAAATCAAAGTAGTCTTGATTTGATGGACACCGGTCGAGATATGACTTTGGAGTGCAAAGCCTGGGGATATGACTTTGGAGTGCAAAGCCTGGCGTGATGCTTGGAAGCTTAGTCCTGCATCGCAGTTTTGGGCGACATGCGTTTCTGTAGGGGTTGATCTCGAGCAAGAATGATGCTCTACTTGAGATGATCTCGAACATTTGATGACGTCCTACTTGATATGATCGCGGACGTTTGATGACGTCCTACTTGAAAGTGTGGGCTGACACTTGGAAGCTAAGTCCTGTGTCGCGGTTGGCGAACTTACGCCGATAGGTGATCTCAGACGTGAATGACGCCTTACTTGTTGGAGAGATTTTGCCGAACCTGATGCCGACGACTCGTGGATGTTGATGTCGATTTTCTAGTCTTTCCCAGTGTCGTTTCCAGTCTTTCCCGGTGTCGATGTTGATGATTGTTGGCATGTTCAATGCCAAAGGACTTCATCGATCATGATGTTGATGGCCTGGGGGTCGAGACTTCATCGGGCGTGCTGCCGATGGCTCAGGGATTGGGACTACATCGAAACTCTACCGATGTCCCTGGTTGTCGAGACTTCACCGAAACTCTGTCGGTGGCTCTGATGCTGATGGGACTTACGCCGATTGGCGACCCTATTTTTGGTCTTTTCGATGATGACGATGAAAGCGGTGACAAAGTGGACGCGAGGCCAGATGCCGAGACTAACCAGACGCGAGGTAGGAAGCCGCTGATGACGATGATGATGATAGTGGTGATGAAGAAGATGATGATGACAAACTGGACACGAGGCCAGATGCCGGACTAACCAAACGTGAGGCTGGAAGCCGACCAACCAGACGCAACGCTGGAGGTGAGGTCAGATGCCGAGACTAACCAGACGTGAGGATGGAAGTCGATGATGACGACGATGACAAATTGGACGCGAGGGCAGATGCCGAGACTAACCAAACGCGAGGCTGGAAGCCGTTGATGATGATCATGAGGGCAATTCAATGCCGAGGGACTTCACCGATCGTGATTTCGACGACCCTGTGGTAGAGACTTCACCGGTCATTATGCTGATGGCTCGGGAATTAGGGACTTACACCGATCTCAGTCGGCGACCCTGTTTTTGGTCTTTTTGATGATGATGGCACTTTTGATGCCTATGAGACTTCACTAGACGTGATGTCGGTGGCTCTTATTGCTGAGACTGCTCCAAACTCTACTGGTGGCTCTGCTTTTTGTTTTTAGTGGCAATTCAATACCTAAAGACGTCATCGGACGTGTTGCCGATGGCTCTTATTTTCCTCAGATTATGTCCGTATGATCATTAGGAAAATGCTCTTATTTGGGGTCTTGATGCTCCAATCCTTAAGAAGACCACCCCTCCTTATTGGACACCCTTGGCCTTGCTTCTTCTTGGAAATGTGCAAGCTCGAGCCCTTGGAAATAAGCGTGGAGAAAAGACAAAGGCTCCTTCTTTCCCTAGGCTGGCCGGACACTAGAGAGAAGAGAGGAATCCTTGCATTCACTCGGGCCCTTGGCAACAAGCATGGAGAAAAGACAAAGGCTCCTTCTTTCCCTAGACCGGTCTGACACTAGAGAGAAGAGAGGAATCTTTACATTCACTCCAGCTTTTGCAGGCCATGCAGGAGACAAAAGTTGCTTGCAATTTTTGTAGATAGCCCCAAGGCCGATCAGACTTGAGCCTAGGCAAATGAGGGCATGAAATGTGGCTGTGTGAATCGAACTCTTGTGATCACAAATAGGAGCTTCTTCTTGGTCTTCTTCTTGTTTTCTGGGTTTTCCCCTTTTTTTTTTTGTATTTTCGGATTTTACTAAAAAGTAATGACTTCTTTCTGCTTTCATTCCTCGGTATGCTTTATTTCTTCTACAAGCTTATTTTTGTAGCATGTTGTTGCTGAGACGACTTGCATGCTACTGCTTGTCTTAGCACTTTAAGTTGAATTTAAAGTAAATGAATACTCTAAATTTTGCTTTAAGCACATATATGTTGCCTTTAGAATTTCACTGGAGGAAAGGGTTCTTGAATTTCGCCCGGTCGTTGATCCGTATCAGTCATTTGATGAAGATTCTGTCGTCCGTGTCGAACAGGCGCCATTCGTGTCTGGGGGTGAAGATGATTCTGTCATTCATGTCTGATAGGCGCCTCGTGTCTGGCAGATGATGATTTTGTCCTTCGTGTCGGACAATCCCCATTCGTGTCTGGCGGATGATGAGTATGTCCTTTGTGTCGGACAGACGATTTATGACTTGATTGGATGCTAACTTGACCGTCAGAGTTGGATCAAAAATCACTTCAATCTCGCTCTTAATGATGGAAAACCTTTCCTGAATGGGATGACATACGGGTTTAACCAGCCCCCAGTGTTGCATTCTGGAACAATGAAGAGACACTTCTTTTTTTTCTTTTTTTTTTTTGTGATTTGCAAGTATGCATGCAAATGACCTACTAGGCTCTTGTAGAAACAATGCATTTTTTATTTTTTGACACAGATATTCATGCAATTACGCATTTATGCATGACTTATGGACCTTATGCATGACAGACTGACTCTATGCATGGTAAACTTAACTCAATGTGACTTTGACACAACTAATGGATGCAATGCAAACCTATTATGCTTAAACATGACACACACACATGGCGCTTTATGATTCTAAACATGCAATTCTATATACAGATAACCCCCTAACTCTTTATTTAGACAATGACTTTCTAGAAAAATGCTTTCCTAAGACAATGTTTTTCTAGGACAATGACTTCCTAAGACAATGACTTTTTTTTCAAATAATGCTTTCTTAAGACAACGACTTCCTAAGGATCAAGGCCACTTATGGGGGAATTTCAAGAAAATTCTTGGATGAGGAACATTTGATCCATGAGTCAGGGAATTATGATGGAGGCGCTAGGCTTGAAGGATGTGCTTCTTGAATGGCCATGTGAATGATTGCTTGCAAACCTACATTTATGTAAGACAAGCCCCTGGTTTGGAGTTGACTCTTGATGATATTGTCCTGCTTTGGAGAGCAACTTGGGGATTTGCAAGCCCCCAGTCTGATTTAGACTCTGGATGACATTGTCTTTCTTTGGAGGGCATCTTGGAGATTTGCAAGGCTCTAGTTTGATTTAGACTGACGGTATAATACACGAAGACCATGGAATAGAAGGAGACATTGCTTCTTGTGTTGCACTGATGGAAATCTGGTATGTCCTTAGTTGTGAGTCTGGATCTCTCCTTTTGCCTAACTTGCCCAAAGGGTTTTCAAGTTAGCATCTCTTTTATTTTTTTTCTTCTTTCTTCTTTCTTCTTTCTTCTTTCTTCTTTCTTTTTTTCTCTTTTTCCATTTTCTTTTTCTTTTTCTTTCTTTTTTCTTTTCTTTCTTTTGTTTTTTTTCTCTCTCTTCTTTTTTTTCTCTCCTTTTCTTTCGAGACCACTATTAGAACGTCAATGAGAATGAGGATCCAGGACCTTGTAGAATAGAGAGTAGGTGTCCCTCTTAGAAATTATGAACGATGGTGACAAAGGTAGCCCGAGCCCCCAGTTTAGAGTAGCTTATCTCTGAGTCTGTTCATGATTGCATATGTCGCTAGTTAGCCGTTGATCTGATGTGGATCGCTTTTGCTTTTGTTGAGAAGTAAGACACACTCATGTATGCTGAGAGTGGGCATTAAGAACAAAGCCTCATACTTGCATTAATGATCGAGCTGAAAAAAGTCCTGAAAAGGGTGAGATGAGATGAAAAGGCTAAAAAGGTTGGTTAGAAAGTGTTTGGTGAAAAAGATGATGAGAGAGGTATTATTAATGAGTGGGATGTAGAGACAATTAAGAATGAACATGCCTTAAAAAGGGAGGGATGGTCAAATGGGATAAACATCATCTCTTGAGAAAAGGTTGGAACATGGGGATAAAGAGACACTTAGGGATGACGGTGTCGTGAAAGAGTGAAGAGATGGTCAAATGGGGTAGACATCATCTCTTGGGAAAAGGCTGGAACATGGTTGATGGAACGATGTTCAAGTCTGACAGAAGGAAAATGGAAAATGGAGGGTTAACGATGGTGATAGAAATCCTGGGTTTCCTCTCCTTTTGTGATGCATAATGGGACCACAAGATCACATTACACAAAAGAATTAAGGATCTTTAAAAACGAAGATAAGAATGTCCCTTCTCAAAGTTCTCAAGGATCCAAAAAATGAATGATAATGGATGAAGATAAACGAAAAGAGGGATTAATTCGTTTACCAAGATCAAATGGAAGTTTGATGAACGATGGATGAATGACGAATGATGGAATGACGATTGATGAATGATGATGAACGACACTCTTTGAACGTTTGAAGAACGAATGAAGATGATTGAATGCTTGATGAGTTCTTGATGAATTCTTGATGAGTTCTTGATGAATGTCGTTTGAATGGTTGAATGATAATGGCGATTTGAAGCTCTTTGAAGGATATAGACACACCACCTCCAAGACTCTTCAATTCCTTCCTTTCACCATCTAAGATAGCCAATCTTAGAATAGAAGAAGGGGATACTCGTTCTCCCTCAAGAGAAACGAAAGCTCTAGCACAAAACTAGAGGAAAAATAACACCTTGTGTTTGTTTTTGATTTATTGAATGACTTGAATTGAATGAATACAATGGCACCCTAGGGGGTCTATTTATACTACTTTAGGGACCCCTTGGACGTGTACCTAGGGTTCAAGAAACCAAGAATCAACTATTACATCATATATCCTATTTATGACATCATAAACTCTAAAATACAACTCTAGAAAGAAATTGCTATAACTCCTTCAATACTTGTCCGTTTTCGTTGATTCAAAAACCATTGGAAAACTTATTGAAAGAGCTCCAATCTGTCTTCTGATGATTTCCTCAATAGATGTATGGATCTAGAGTTATAGAGCAAAATATCGAACTATACTTGATGGAGTCCTTTGCTGCCGTGAGAGATGACTTCTCAATAAGGACTTGGGAGTTATTTATGCTCATTGATGTCCTCCAAATGTGAGAGTAACTCCATGTAAGCTAGAATACCATCAAAGGTCCTTCATGCTTTCTTCCTTGAGCTAATAAACCCTTGTAGTTGTTGATACCCAAGGCGACATTTGTAGCTTCTAGCTAGATTGAGGTCCTTTAGCTAGGCCTTGATGTATATAGCTAGGCAAATATACATCATTCTCCCCCGGTTGAAAAAAGTTTGTCCTCAAACTTAGACAAAACTTCTTCTAAACCAGTACATAACACTTCTTCTTCCTTGTTTATAAGATGTCTTCCCATATGTGTTATTGACATCACTTCTCTTGTTCCTTCTTATGAGTTTACAACTTCTCTTCTTGAATGCCTTGAAATCATCATAGATTCCTTTGATGCTTGACTTGAACTTCCACTTTCTTCCAAGTCTTCTCATGAATAATCCAATGATATCATGGCGCTTCAAATCTCGTTTATTCATGGAGATTGTAGAAATCTCATATAACTTCTCAACTTCAAAGTATAGATTCACAACCTTGTAACTCATGATGAAGACAATAGTAATATGGTGTTCCATCTTTGAAGGATGATCTTCAACGATCTTAATATCATCTTGACTTCCTTGAATCCATGGCACTTCAACCATAAAATTCAAGCTTTCATCTCCATATGGTATAGAAGGATTGCAAATGTCACAATTTTGCAGCTTATACTCGATATCAACGATCATGCTAGGCCAGAAATAATACTTCTTCATCTTGAGATACGTATTGAGTAGACCCAAGTGATCAAAAGAACTTCCATGTACTTCCATGATCAAGATTTCACGAATTCCATTCCTTGGAATACACACTTGATTCCCTTTGAAAAGAAATCCATGATCAATATAAAAGGATTGTTGAGGATGCTTCTCACATACCTTGTATACTTCTTTAAAATCATCATCATCTTCATACAACTCCTTGATATATTCAAGACTAGGTACTCTTGAATCAAACATGTATCTCCTCGTTAGAAAACTTCCTTTAGTCAAAGGACTTGCTTCCTCCAAGTGACTTGATTTTGATGAACGAATCAAGTACTCCATCTCAAAACATGATGATGACGTGATGTCCTCTTCATATGAAACATACTCCAATACTTTGTAAGATTCACGAAGCTTAAGCATGATTCCTCCAAGATAATATTCCTTTTGCTCAAATATCCTCATGATAGCAACAAGTATGAATGCTAAGCCATAAGCGTGAAGCTTCTTCTTTTCTCCACTTGGTATATCACCAAAATAATCCATGGGACAACTTCCTTGAGATAGGACTTCACCTTTCTCAACTCCATTTGTAATGAACAAATATGATGCAAGAATAGGGAATGAAAGAATATGATGATCATTAGCATCCTTTAAGAGACATAGTACCTCATATATAGATGCAAGTATGAACCCTTCTTGAATAACTCCTTTCTTCCTTTTGTCCACTTGAATTACTCCATTTGATGAGATTTGTTGACATAGCATATTCTTGGACGAGAGGTAAGGACATTTCTCCAAGTACTTCTCCAATTCTCCATGTGGCTTCTTATGCTTCGCTAAGGCTAACTCCAAAGGATTTACATACTCCTTTCTACTTCTACTACATACAAAAATGTTATCAAAGTATACAAATACAATCTCTTTACATTGCAATGGTACATACTCTTTCAAAATGTGTTGTATACTATGAAAATCAAGGACATTGATGTAGTTATCCATGAATTGCGCTTGATCCTTTGCATAGACCATTCGGTGATGAATCATAGGATTTGGTGGCAGCCTTTGATGCATGATAATACTCATGGAAGAAAGCGTGCCAAAAGAGATAAGTGAGAGAGGTCACTTGTTGTTGGTGCTTGTCTTTCATCCATATATTAACAAATGAGAACAAGTGATGGTAAAGGATCTTGATCCTTTATAGGCCCACTGATTGCCCAACCTCCATGGTGTAAAAATGAGACTCCTTGGTTCTTCAAATTCATGATACTTATTCTCCATAAGTGCCATAAGAGTACTTTGATCCTCCTTGAGCCGTGAGACACAAGGTGGTAATAAGGACCTCTTGGAGCATGATACTCCTATCATACAACTTTGATTCTTCCAACAAAGTATAACAAGAATCCATAGAAGTAATATTACAATATAATGAATCTTTGCAAATCTTGTAAAAAGCAAGACTTACTAAACTTCTTGGATCCATATGAAGATCATTGCCAAGGTGTGAATAACTCTTCATTTGCAATTCTTGGACATTTGTTGTAGCGAGGCTAATATCTTGGTCAAGATCAATGTCAACGTCAATGATGGCACAACTTTCTCCTTCTTGGATCAATGAACACATTTCATCACGTAGCTCTTCTCCATTCAATTCTTCTACTTCCTCTACTTCAAGATCCTCCTCTATGTGTACCTCATTTACTTCTTTAGCCATGCTACTACATACTTCTTGAACTTGCTCATTTTCAACAAAAACATCACATTCGGCAAATTCAACTTCTTCATTCACGCCTTCCTCCTCATACAATGGGTTGTCATATACTTGAAACTCTTCATTATTCTCCTCATACAATGGATTGTCATACACTTTAAACTCATCTTTAGGCACGCTACACACTACATTAACTTCCTCATTTGTGCCTAGGTTATCACATACTTCATGAACATCCTCATACACATCGAATACATCAAATGATTCACTTTCAAATTCTGGTTGCTCATGGGATGGCGTTTGACACACACTTTCAACATGATCAAAATGAGTTCTATCCCAAAGTTCTTTACTCTTTACTTCTATTTCAACATCAAGAGCTAAAGAACTTAACTCTTCCAAGTTTGTGAAAGGTTGATTTACAACAACACGTCGAATGTAATCATTAAGACCAAGGAAGTAACATACCACAACTCGTTGATCATCCTCCTCAAGAGCATATTTCCATAATAGCCGCCTGAATTCTATTGTATAATCGATCACATCCTTGCTCTCTTGCTTCATTCTTTCAAGCTTGTTGATGTAGTCACGTGAACAAGCGCTTCTTGATCCCTTTTGAAGAATCCCACATTCTTCCATTTGTTTGGTGAGATCATCAATTTGTTGCTCCAAGCGTTGTAATTCACGTTGAGAACTCATGCTAGATCTTTTGTAAGCCATAGAATATGCAAAAAAGATCACAAGAAACTCATGGGTTTGGGGTTAGCACGTGGGGATGAGAGGGGGGTTGTGTTTGGGTTTGGATTGTGTTTGGGCTATGGGTTTTTTTGTGGAGCTAATGGTTCTTTATGAGTTCTTTATGAGTTCTTGGAAGAACTCATGGGTGGCGTGATGATGGGGGCATGGTGGGGATGGGTTTGTCATGGAAAGATGGTGAAAAGATGGATCAAGAACTAAGAGAATCAATCTCCTAAGCTCTGATACCAATTTTGATGCATAATGGGACCACAAGATCACATTACACAAAAGAATTAAGGATCTTTAAAAACGAAGATAAGAATCTCCCTTCTCAAAGTTCTCAAGGATCCAAAAAATGAATGATAATGGATGAAGATAAACGAAAAGAGGGATTAGTTCGTTTACCAAGATCAAATGGAAGTTTGATGAACGATGGATGAATGACGAATGATGGAATGACGATTGATGAATGATGATGAACGACACTCTTTGAACGTTTGAAGAACGAATGAAGATGATTGAATGCTTGATGAGTTCTTGATGAATTCTTGATGAGTTCTTGATGAATGTCGTTTGAATGGTTGAATGATAATGGCGATTTGAAGCTCTTTGAAGGATATAGACACACCACCTCCAAGACTCTTCAATTCCTTCCTTTCACCATCTAAGATAGCCAATCTTAGAATAGAAGAAGGGGATACTCGTTCTCCCTCAAGAGAAACGAAAGCTCTAGTACAAAACTAGAGAGAAAACAACACCTTGTGTTTGTTTTTGATTTATTGAATGACTTGAATTGAATGAATACAATGGCACCCTAGGGGGTCTATTTATACTACTTTAGGGACCCCTTGGACGTGTACCTAGGGTTCAAGAAACCAAGAATCAACTATTACATCATATATCCTATTTATGACATCATAAACTCTAAAATACAACTCTAGAAAGAAATTGCTATAACTCCTTCAATACTTGTCCATTTTCATTGATTCAAAAACCATTGGAAAGCTTATTGAAAGAGCTCCAATCTGTCTTTTGATGATTTCCTCAATAGATGTATGGATCTAGAGTTATAGAGCAAAATATCGAACTATACTTGATGGAGTCCTTTCTTTGTGAGAGATGACTTCTCAATAAGGACTTGGGAGTTATTTATGCTCATTGATGTCCTCCAAATGTGAGAGTAACTCCATGTAAGCTAGAATACCATCAAAGGTCCTTCATGCTTTCTTCCTTGAGCTAATAAACCCTTGTAGTTGTTGATACCCAAGGCGACATTTGTAGCTTCTAGCTAGATTGAGGTCCTTTAGCTAGGCCTTGATGTATATAGCTAGGCAAATATACATCATTTTGCCTAGCCTACCCAAGTGGGTTTTCGGACTAGCTTTTATTCTCTCTTTTTTTTTTATTCTCTCAAATAAACGACGAAACTCTCTAAAGTGAAAAATAATTGGTCGGGCCTCGAATAGGTTCTCCTACGTATCCAAGGTGGAATCAGGCGAGTCGTAGTTCTTTGAGCGCAGCTTTGATGGGTAGTGCCTCGAGGAAGGCTTAATGGTTCGGAAAGATGGTTATGAAGGCAGGTTATGGATGGTTATAAAGGTGTATGAAGGTTATTGAAGGCTGAAAGGAATGATGAGGTGTAGGGATGATGAGCTGATCAATGGGATTTTTTTTTTCTGGTGTGCATAAGATTTATTTTCGCCTTCTAATTCTTATTTTTCCTCTTTTCTTTCTTTCCTTTTTTTCTTCCTCAGCGTTTTTTTTTTTTATCTTCCTTTCCCCCCTTTTTTTTGTTATCTCTCTCTCTCTATTCATTCGCCATCCCTCTCAACTTTTTTTTTTCGTTTTCTCCTTTTTTTCTCTTTTTTTTTGTTTTTTTGGAACTCCTTTCTTTTGAACCTCCTTTTTTCGAACTCCTTCACGAGTTGCCTCCTGTTCTCCATTGGTCATAACACACCTTTTGGAATTGGTTAAATGAATTAAAGGGTTTTGAAATGGTTGAGGTTTGATGGAAACAGCTAAAAATGTAAATGATAGGTAGTAAGTGGTAGGTCGAGATTGGATGAAAAGACAAGGGTAATGTGGTTGGTGAAATGAAGGTTGGGCGGAAGCCCTCTGTCCTCGACACATTTGGTTAAGTTGCGACATTTCTAATGAGGAGCGATCACTTCAAAGAGATTATGAGACTTGGTCTTTCCTGACAACACTCTCTCCTGTTGCTCAGCCTGCTGGATGAGTGATGCATGTTGACTTCTCTTTACAACATTATTCTCTCCTTTTGCCCGATTTGCCTCAATGAGGTTTTCAAACCGGCTACTCTATAGTTTTTTACTCTTTTTTATTCCTTTTTTTCTGAATTTTTCTCTTTATCTCTCTAACCCTGAATTCAAGAAATGAAGGGATGGGAATGAGGTATATGACAAATATGGGAAGATAAGAGAAGGTGAATTTGTCAGACTTGGTTTGTGAGGATGACAGATGGATAAGAGAACTTTTCAACTCATATCAGAAATACAAGCACGAAATTCTGTTTGAACAAATGAATTAAGAACTAACTCTTAACTCTAACAGACTCCGAAAATGAAATGCTTGGCAACCAAGGACTGTAGCTAACTCTGAGGCTCTTTTGATGATGCGCCCTCCTTGTCTTCGTATGGGGAATCCACGCTCTATCTGACCCCGTGTGCTGCTTTTGGTGGGGGCAGTTCCCTAACCAGATCATGTCCTCAATCGTATTCTTCAAAGTTCAACAATTCTCTGTGTCATGTCCTCGGATCTGTTGTAGTTGCAAAATTTCACGTCATCCCAAAATTCCTTTTATCGTTGGCTCAGGCCTTGACCTTGACTTGACACTAGGCAAATGAAGAAAAACCCATCCTAATGCATGTATGACCTAAATGACCTATATGGGATTTCCTAAAAATGAAATATGCTTATATGCTGACTCGAGAGAGACGCACCTAGGACATAGGTTTGACTATGCTAATTAACCTACATGGGACTTCCTAGGATGCAAGACTTCTATATGCAGGACTTCTATATGCCGACTCAATAAAAAGACTTAGCACGACATGGGTCTGCATGTCCTAAATCTATATGAGACTTCCTAAAATGCAAATGCCTACGTGCTGACCCTTAAAAACTAACCTATGACATGGACCTACATTGGACCTCCTAAAGAATGAGTGACACTCACATGATATGCCAACATGAGAAAAGACTCACCCATGACATGGGTGTACTCTGGACTTCCTAAACAAAAGACAGATATCTACATGACCACTCTAGACACAGATGCACCCACGACATGTGTTTACAATGAACTTTCTAGAAAAAGGACAAACACATAGCGACTCAAAAGAACTTACCTATGACTTAGACCATATATAAGATTTTCTAAGTATGAAGACACTTACCTGCTGACTCAAGAAATGACCTAACGACCCACCCATGGCATGGGTTTTACTTTGGACTTACTAAAAAAGACAGAGTCACATTGACTTAAGAAAAGATTCACCTGTGACCTAGACCTAGTATGAAAACTTTCTAAGGAATGCAAGACACTTACGTGCAGACACTAACACAAAAACTCATCCTAGACCTTTACATGAAACTTTTTAAACATGCAGGACACTTACATGCAGACGCTAACACAAAGACTTAACCATGATATGGTTTTGCACGCCCTATAAACCTATATAAGACCCTTTAAAAGAATGCAGACACTTACATGCAGACTCTAAAACAAAGACTTACCCATAACTTGGGTTTACTAGACCATATATGATACCTCCTAACGTGTAAGACACCTATTTACTGACTCAGGAAACAACTCAACTGTGGTACAGGTTTACGTGTTCTAACTTCTATATCACTCTAGACAACAACACTTTTTACAATGAGAGCATTATAAAGGGCCGGATAAAGTCAAACATAGGGAGTTGACATAAGTTGGAAAGCGTAAATGAGTGTTTCTCAATTCGAATGGGATTAAACCACAAGCCGACCGTTTTAAGGAGAATCCGTCACTTGAACTAACAAACTTGTGTTAACTCAAGCTGCGTTGGCTATTATACGGACTAGAATAATGCTCGACACACTGGCAACCTTACTTCTAGACTTCTATTTACGCACTTTTTTTTATTTAAGACTCGACATATTTATTTATTTACACTCATGGAAAGTGGATGTTTGTAAAGGACCGAATAAAGCCATCAAAAGGTGAGTTAAAAACAGACTTATAAACTCAATTGTTAAATCCAACATGGATGGGCTTACCAATAGGTCGGCCATGGATTTTGTTTTAGACTTAATAATCGAATCTATAAATTTATTTTCTCCAACCTTGAGACTATTACGCGGGCTAGAACAACACACACTGACTTTGTCTTATTATTAATCATTTTCTCTGGACCCAAAATAAGAGAATACAGAGAAGGGCCGAATAAAACCATCAAAGGTAAGTGAAAATGAATCGATAAACAAGGGTAATAAACCATTAAAACGAATGGGCCTCACGACCGGGCCGATAATAAAATTTAAGGGTGATTAACCGAGTTTATAAACTCATTTATTCTCAAACCTAACAATTGTTACGCAGACTAAAACAATATCTCAATATTAGGTCCGACTCTAACGAAGACACGACAAACACAAACACAAATACATATTTACACTTAATAAAGACTCAAAACACGTGTTAACAAAAACCTAACAAAGACTCAAACATGTATTTACACTTAACAAAGACTCAAAACAAAAACCCTAACAAACACTTAAACACGTATTAACAAATACCTAAGAAAGACTCAAAGCACGTATTAACAAAACCCTAACAAAGACTTAAACACGTGGCAAAGACTTGACAAACTCGAACACCTAACAAAGACCCAACAAACTCAAACGCGTGGCAAAGACTCAACACTCTCAAATACGTGGTACAGACTCAACAAACTCAAGCACATGGTTACACAAACAAATACACATATACATGCACAAACACATGCACAAACACATTATACATGCACACACTCACGCACATACACATGCACACACATACGCACATACACATGCACAAACACATGCACACACACACGTACATACGCATACACAAACACAAACACATGCACATGCACATGCACACGCACATACGCATACGCATACACATACACATGCACAAACTCACGCACACATAGTCTACAACACACTTTATCTACTTTACGGACCTAACTCTATATGGACCCTAAGGACAACTGATCATTATATAGGGCCGAATAAAGCCAAACACCGCGAATCAGAACCGAGTATGGGAGTACAAGTCAGTGTTTCTCAATTCGGATGGCCCCATCCACAGGCCGATCGCTTTAAGAAGAATCCGTAACTTGGAATACCTACACAGACCAGCTCGAGTCATGCTGACTTTTATACGGACTAGAATAATGATCGACAGCATTGACGGTCCGACACGTTTCTATACGTTTTTTATTCTATTTGTTTAGGAAAGCGGATATCGTGAAGGTTGCAATTAGTTTGTAATTAGTTTGTGGACTTAATTGCTAAATCCAATATGGTTGGGCCTAACCACCGACCGACCATAAGTATGATGGATTCAATAATAAATTCGATAAATTGATTTACTCGAGGCCAGTGATTGTTATGCAGTCTATTACTTTATCCACTAACTTTGTTTGATTTATTAGTCAGATTTTTTAGACCTAAAGACAACCAATCATTATAAGAGGCCAAATAAAGTCAAATATGGCGAATCAAGCCTAAGTCCAGGAGCGCGAATCAGTGTTTCTCAATTCGGTTGGGCCCCATCCACAGGCCGACCGTTTTAAGGAGAATCCGGTGCATTCTTGTTGTAAAGGCAACTTGAATGTGTGGGGTGTTGCTCTTGGAGGCTCGAGTGGAGACCACGTAGAGTGATGCATGAGTGGATGTGGTGACCAATGTTCTCTCGGTGTAAGTGCACCAATTGAGTATGGTCGGTCCGGCATCCCATGGTTTATTTTGATAGTTTAAAGAGAAAAAGCCTAATATCGCCGATTTATGTGATCCTAAGACATATTACACGTCAAGGAAGTGCTCCGGTATATGCAATGCATTATGCCTAAAAAGAATGACCTAATAATATAAAGTAAAATTCATTTTCCTTCCAAAAGATTTAAACTCCCCAATGGAGTCGCCAAAAGTCCTGTGGATATTTTTCCTCGTCGTTCGGGCTTCCAAACATCCACGTTGAATGGGGGGATGTGAATCGGTGATTCATGCTGGGGTTTAACCTTTGAAAAACCCTTTAAGGGAAATTAACCTATATTTCATGAATAATATTTTGTAAAATCACTTTCCCTTTACTAATGCATTTCATGAGTCCTTGAATTAAATCTTTAAGAGTGAACATCCACTTGTTCCAAACTCTTCTAAATTTAGCCAAATTTGCTCATTTAAATGTTAGGCTCCGAAGAGAGTGATTTATGCAACTATTATTTAGAAATATAAGAAAGGAAACCTTAAAGTTGCATCGATACATTGTAAAACCATGTTAACCATAGTTTACGCAACCCTCGATGTATTTTAGTTCGAAATGGGAGTCGCCACCCGACTTTTTAATGGAAATGCCAAGACAAAACCAAAAGGAAAAAGAAAGAAAGACTCCGCCTACGAAACCCAAGAATGGATCCGGGGGTACAAACTCGAAAAGTAAACTTTAAGAGTTTGCCTCTCACAAAAGGAAAGACTCTACTAAAAGTTTAAGAATGTGCTTTTGATAAAGTTTGGAAGGGAGATAAATAAGAACTTTATTGAATTATTTAATGGAACGTGCAAAAGAATAAAAGGAAGAAAGATACATCATATACAACAATTTATTTACATAAGGAAAGAATACTTAAGAGCTTACATTGTGACCTTTCTTTAGGGAAGCCTTGCCTAGCCTTTGTAGGAGCGTCTTTGAATGCCTTTGAAAGCCTTGAATACTCCTCTTGAAGATGCCAAAATGGTGCTAAAAGTGGATGGAGAAAGGTATGGAAAAGGGGTGAGAAAAGGGTAGGAAAAGACTCTTTTTGTAGTGTTTTAAGTAGTAGAAAGGTTAGGCTTTTCGTAGAGTTTTACGGTTTTGTGGAGGAATGCTGGAAGGTGGAATAAGGAGAAAGATAAGAGGGCTTAAGAGAGTAGTGAAATGGAGATAATAATGATAGGAATGTGATGGAAAAGGATGGGAAAAAGATAGGAAGAAATACTCTTTTTGTGGTTTTTTATGATGTTTTTGTGAGGGTTTTATGTAAAAATGGATAGGATAGTATGAGAGTACGGATTAGGGGATGAAGATATGGAGATTAGGATGGTAAGGAAATGGTGGAAAGGTGATAGAAAAAAGGGTTGTAGAATAATGATAAGAATGGAGAGATTAGAGAATTGAGAGAATTGAGAGATGGAGATTGAGAGTGTAGGGGGAAGAATGAGTGAATGAGTTGGTGAGTTTAGCTACAACAAGAGGTGGTATTTATAGGATTTAGGAGGAGCTTAAGATACATGCATACACATCCACATACATGCCTTTGATTCACGTAGCTGATTATCACAGAATTCATGATCGCAAAGGGGAGTGTTCTTGGGTGGACGGTAGTATGAACCATAAACTTTGGGTGTGAACAACTTTAAAGGCCGATCGGCCTATAGAGAGGGGATGGATGTATTTGCTAGCAATTCATGCATCTTTGGACGGTGGAGTATGAATAAAACACATGCTAAATGCCCTATTCACACTTGGACGGTAGGAGCCGTATTTGATGCATTTGGCATGTTTTTGGATGCTTTTGTTAGGATTTAAACTTGAGACCTCTTGGCACGTGGCTTGCATGGCTTGGCTTCCCTTATTTTCTAATTTCCTAATTTTCTAACTAAACATACATAAAAAGGAAGTAATAAAAAATTACATTAAAAAGTATATCAAATTTATGCTAAAATCTTGCTTATCGACTGACTTCTCCTTCTTTATTTTTGGTTCATTATATACAGATATGCTATATATTTATGTGATAAATCCCCCCATCTACACACATGCAATTACCGAAGGAAATTCCGCCACCCATTGCCGTCGTAGTTCATTTTGGGCCCAAGGTTTTAAACCCGAGATGAAATTGAAAAGTTTATCCTCCTACGACATCCCCTTGATGTCAGGCAGTAAGGAGGTAAACGCCTTCACATACTCCTGGACAATCCCAGTCTGTCGGAGTTCCCTCAACTGGTCGTGAGATGAGCAAGATGTATGGTCGGGTAGGAATTGTGCCCGCGTTCCCATTTCATTTGATCCCATGTAGAAATGGGAGTGCGTCCCGACTCACGGTCATCCTTCGAACAAGACCACCACCATATCTTAGCATCCCCACACAGAAACATAGCGGCCACCACCACCATGTCTCTGTCCGGCACTCGTGATGCCGTGAAGTCCTGCTCTAAATCCCATATGAAATTCTCCAATGTCTTTGACTCTCGGACACCATCATACGGCCTAGGGTCCGGAACTTTCACCCGTGGTCTAGAATCATTGTGATGGGAAGCCTCGAGTTGTGCCTTCAAGGCAGCGATTTCGTCTCATATATTCTTGACCAACAGCAAATTATCCAACCCGCTGTCCGTAGAGACACCAGTGGTGTCCTTCTCCATTATCTTCTGGATCATCATGTTCATCTCTTGAACCTGTGCCGCCAAAGTTTTCAGTCCACCGATCACGGTAAACCTGTCCCCAATCTCCTTGTCCTAGGTCACACCAAGAACACTTTCAATACGGGCCACCCAAGCAGACGTCCTTCCAGTCGCAGTTACTATGATAGAGTATCAACAAGGCTCTGATACCAAATGTCACAGGGAAAATTTGTGTTCAAGTTAAACACGAGTTTTTCCGTTGTGCGGCAGTCACGTTCGCAACACAACTCAGCCTTAACCAACAAACACACAAACGATAATAATACAACAAAGTAGGGACAAGGCAACACAATCTTTTATTCAATATTTCCAAGTATAAAGCTTTACATCCGAATAGCAAGGCAATAAATCCAACGACCGTTTTCCTAGGGACAAGGGACATATATATAATAGATGGTAGGGACAAGACCCCCTCTGCCTAGGTGACGATAAGTAGATAATCTCAGCCGCCACATTGCATAGGATAGATATCAATTTCATTGGTGTAGAGGCCTTCTCCAAGGATCATATTCATCGTACTAAAAATCCAGTCTCAACCGAATGGTGGTTATAACCGCCGGCGATTATGTAACCGTCGCGATTACCCGGTGGCGATCGATCCACGTGGACTTGGCATGCCGGTGACTTCGATAATCAGCGGTGTTGGCATGCCAGCCACTACCGCGCCTCGACAGTCGACAGTGTTTGCATGCCAGCCGCGAAGCACGCTAAGCTACCTGGGTGTCATGCTTTTGCCCCCATCAAAGCTGACGTCCAGTCAAGCGTCGTCCGAGTGCCTCCGAACATCGACAAGTCCCCCAGCCTTGTCTTTGTCATGCCAACGTCACGCTGGTCTAACTTCCTTAGCATCCATCCTTTAACATTGCTTGTTAAGACTTTGTCAAGGCAAGTCTCTCGGCGGCATTCCCGTGCCCGAAAAACAAGGGTCTTATAGTAACACTGTACCAAGCCGCCAAACCTCCTTGGTATTGGCAAGTTTTTTTATCCCATCGTTTTCTATTTGTCGCTTTGAAAGGGTGGAGAAACTAATATAACAAATAAAATTCACACCAAAAATAAAAAGCACCGTCCAAGTTTGAGGAAGTCATTTTTGCACATGCACAATTCACACTCATACCGACCAAAGGATGCATGGACGAAGACAAATACATCTCCCCCTTCCTCAAAGCTGATCTGCCCTTAAATGCGTTCAGACTCAAGTTCATCCTTGCGCCATTGCTTATCACAAGGTCCATGTCACATTCCCCCCCCCCTGCAGTCTGATCAGACTTGAAGTGGATGACGTTTATGTGGATAAATGCATGCATGTTCAAGTCTCTTTAGCCTATAAATACCCCCTTAAATCGAAGCCAAAGATGAACTTGATTCCTAGCATCATTCTCTCCCATACTCTCTCTACTCTCTTCATTCTTTCACTTATTCCATCATCTCTTTAATCTCCATTCTACATTTTTTCTTCTCTAATATATACTTCGTTCTTACCACCACAATCTCCATTTCTTTACTCTCTTAAACCTCCAATCTCTATTCTTATCTTATCCTTCCATTATCCCTACATAAGCATCCCAAAAACACTACTAAAAAACCCCACAAAAAGAGTCATTTCTCTATTTTTCTTCATCCCTTTTCATCCACTTTTCTACCCTAAACTTCGATTCTATTTGACATCTTTAAAAGGAGTATTCGAGACATTCAAGGAAGCTAATTCAAGAGTGAGGCTCAAACAATTCAAGAAAGGCTAGGCAAGGCTTCTCCTAAAAAAACATCATGTAGGTACTTTTGTGTGTTTCTTTTCATGTAAATTGTGTATATGTTGTAATTCTTTCATTGTGTTGCATGTTTAATGAAATAATTATGTAAAGTTTCAATGTATCTTCCTTCCAAACTTTATCAAAAGCAATTTTTATAACTTCTAGTAGAGTCTTTCCTTTTGTAAGAGACGAACTCAAAAGGTTCCTTTCTTTCGAGTTCGTAGCCTAACCCCCGAATCTACTTTTTGGTTATGTAAGCAGAGTCTTCCTATGTTTTCTTTTTGGTGTTTTTTTTGGCTTTTCCTTTAAGAAAGTAGGGTGGCGACTCCTTTTCATACAAAAACACATCGGGATTGCCTATCATGTGTTTAACATGGTTTTACAATATACCGATACAACTTTATGGTGATTTTGTATATTTCTAAATAATAGTTGCATAAATTGCTTTTTTCCGAGCCTAACATATTGTGAACAAAATTAGACTAATCCTAAAGAGTTGAAATAAATGGTTGTTCGCTCCTAAAGTTTAGTTTAATTATTCATGAGATGCACCAAGTAAAGGGAAAGTGATTTTGCAATTAGTATTCATGAAATGTGCGAATAATCCTTAAAGATTTTTTTTTAAAAAAGTAAACCCCAACACAAATTCCCCCGTCTTGCAGACATTTAGAAGCTTGAATGACGAGAAAAAATGTCCATAGGATTTTTGACGACTCCATTGGGGAATTTTCTAAAGTGGGTAAAGCTTGAAACAAGTTTGGCGTGCTTTAAAACTTTTGGAAGGAAAATAAATTTTAACCTTACATTTTTAAGTCATTCTTTTAAGCATAAAGCATTGCATATATTGGGATACTCATTTTCCATGTATTTTGGCATGAGTGCACTAAAAGTCTAAAAGCTGTGGTTTAGGTTTTTCTTTTAACCACAAAAATAACCCATGGGATGTCGTACCGGCTATACTCAGAATGGTGCATTTACACCAATTTGAGCTTTAGTCACTACATCCACTCATGCATCACTCTACGAGGTCTCCACTCAAGCCTCCAAGAGCAGCACCTCACATATTCGAGTTGAATTTATACGACAAGAAAGCACCGGGGCGAGAGATGAGCAGATAAGCCTATCCAGCCAATAAATCCTCTTGCACATAGTGCCTTAGTTTAGGATACCCCTCTCATGTTGTATGCTATGTGAATATGTGCTTTCTTTGTGATGTTAGAGTCGACCTTACTTTAGAAAGTATTGTTTTAGTCTATGTAAGAATCGTTGGGCTGAGAAGAGATATGTTTGCAAACTATGCTAATCAACCTCAAATATTATGGTTCACCCGGTGGTTGGGCCAATTTATGTATAAAGGTTAATTATCTTAGGTTGCGTTTGATTGGTCAATAACCTCGGGGAAATAGTCAATTTTCCTGGGTTGACTTATTTTCCCCATGTTTGGATGCGGGTTGACTTCGGGAAAGTTTTCACGATGGGTCCACCATTTTCTCCATTTTCCTAGGGAAATTTTCCCTTTAAGGGGGGCTAAGGGAAAATTTTCCTAGGGAAATCTTTCCCGTGGAAAACTTCCCATGGGAAATTTTTCCCTAAGGTTCCTACCAAACACTCTCTTAGTCCAAAGTAAACCCAACTCATCTTTGATGATTCTATATGACCCTTTACAATACTCTCTTAATGAAGGTCCAAAATATGACTAATAAAAAACAAACAAAGTTAGTGGGTAATTTTCTAGACTACATAATAGTCATTAGGCTTGAGTAAATTAATATAACAGTGAACTCATATTAAAGTAAAAGTACTATATTTCAACGATATATATAAATATTTATTACATATATCGTAGACAATATATACTAAACATGGAAAGAAGACTTTATTCATAAATCATAGTTTCTACCTCTACAAACATAAAAATTGTTCTAGTTTCATTTCCTGGAGCGACAAGGATTGTTTTAAACTAATTAAGAATATAAAAGTAATATCATTAATAGCCTAAACTAATATCTTCGTGCTCGAGAGCCTTAACAAACTTTGCATCAACAACATCATCTTTGTTTGCATTACATATCGTGGAAGAAGTCCCTGATTAAATATACAACTGCAAAGATAACAATTTCATTAAAAGTATCCGACAGCAGTTCCCCTAAAACTTAATAATATCCTTGGCAAAGTGCCTTACATATCAAATTCACTTAAAAATAAAAACTTGAACGGCAACACGCCGGAGTATATCACGAGCTACATGCTCGGAGTCCAACCAAATATATATACAAAAAAATAAATCTATACAAGGCAAGATAATCACCATACCTTTAGTATTGTCTATCAGGACTTGAGACTTGACCCATAAAAGGATGGAGATGTCGAGAAGATCCACTTAGTTATAACTATCCACATTATAAAACTCAATTAGCTATAAATATTTTAGTTATTTTTTTTAATTATGCCAATCCAATTCGTAGAAAAATGCACAGTTCCTAGTCTTAGATAACTTAGGATTCATGATTAAGGCAGGTATAACTATATGACCTTTTCATTTCCTTACAAATTTCATTTAATCAAATAACTAGCTAGAGAGACGAGCCTAATGAACTCATAGGCACATACAATAGATAATTTAATTAGCAACACATGCTCATGAGCCAGCATGTCTAAGTACCACTACAAACAGGAACAACAGTTTGATCTTCATTCAGATGTTGCATTGTAATTATTGTTACCACAGTTATGTTGCAATGCCTACTACTAGTTGTGTTCTTTACGCAAATTTTTCGTAACTTATGGCTTTCATTTCTTCATCATGTTGGTTAAACACTTCTTTTACAGAACTTAAGAAGGCATTCTGATGGTTTGTAGGCTTTCATTTCTTCTTTATGTTGGTTCAATACTTCTTTCATAGAACGTAAGAAGGCCTTATGATGGTTTGTAGGCGCTAAATTCTCATGGAGATACTTCTGAATTATATGATGTCTTTCTTTTATCTCACACTTTATTATTAGTTTTCCAATTTTGATACTCTAAACAGAAAGCCAAAAATATTGACCCTAGAGCTAGCATTAGAGCACGTCATGTCCGAAATTTTCTAGCAACAATTGCTCTACCAAATGAGATGAATTTATATTCTAATTCACTTTCAAGAAGTGAAAATTTCAGTGACAATATTTGCTGAAGATTCAAAGGTCATTTGATCAAGCACTAGGGCTCAAAAGTCAAAAATAATATAGCAAGATATTTCTTATAAAGCGGTTTTAGCAACCAATGAAATTTTATAATGGTCATATGCTCATACCATAACACAAAGCCATATAATGTCACGTCTTTACAACTAGTATGTCATATTAATATTATAATTAATCAGAAAATATTGGAAGTAACTACAAATTATGATATTTTCAATCTTATACAGTTTCATAACAGCTTGAAATGAAAGCTATGGCTTCACAGAATCATGATCTATTATAATTCAAATTACTCTGGTAATTAGTAAAGCAAACTAGACCTTCATAAAGTAGCATTCAAATGATTTATATTTCTCTTCTAATTAGCATAATTATCGTTGTGTGTAAGCATGATACAACAGTGAAATATGTAGAAATAGATGCATGGAAATAAATATCATAAGGACATCAAACAACTTTGAAAAAATAAATGGACTCCTGTTTGTACTATGAGTTTACAAATTCTATATTTTCTAACATAATTGCTCCCCTGGGATGACTTTTAGAAAAGAACTTCTCACCCATAAACCAATCATTGCACAATACCTCAGGTCAGCTGTGAATCCTGATCATTCCCTAAAATGAATATTGACTTCCCCCTGAAAATCAATTATAGTCGTGCTTATTCAATTGTATTTGCAAAAGGCAGCAAAGGTTCTTATTCAATAGTTCATGCTACATTTGAAAAGGGTTATAAGTTCAATAATTATTATCAGCTTCTCACTAAAACATGTATAATACAGAAAATTAATGACAATCAAGAAAGCACACACAACTAATCTGTATAATCCAACCCTAAACCACTAAAAATCCAAAATCCAACCCTAGTTCAAGTAGATCAACTTAAATATGAGTAAAATTCTCCCATCTGTAATCCAATTCCTAAAAGTTAATATGAGCTTCTTACACAAACATATAGAATCCAATTAACGCTGCGAATTAAGAAAGGGCACACAAACAATCTCTATAATCCAAGCCTAAACCAGCACCAAGTCCAAAATTTGACCTTAATTCAACCAGATCGACTTAAATACCAAAATTCTCCCTTCTCTACTCCAATTCGAAAATTAAACAATCAGTCAAAACTAAAAAGAGAGTATCAAACCAGTTGAGAACTCACCGATGCCATTTATGGAGAGCAACTATTCCTTTTGCATTTGATTAAGAGGCAGCTAAACCGGCCATCGGACTAGAAGACTCGGTTGTCCTTAGCACCTCATCCCAAGTCCAGCAGCTTCCCATCACCATTCAACATGGCGAATGATGTTGATTCTGGTGAACTAGGACTTGTCTTCAATATCTAATTTTTGAATCAACTATAAATCGCAACTTTACAAGTTCAAAATAGTGTTGGTCACAAACCGAGTATTGAATTATATCAAAATCCTAATTCATATTGCACGAGTCCTACCTGGACAGGGCACTCAGCAATGCAAGGTTAGGCATAACAACCTCACCCATAAGATCTCATTGTGAAAATTAATCAAGTGTCCGTGAACAACAATGATGTGAAGGACACAAAACAAAAACAGGTACTTCATCAATCAAACAAAGAAATGTGAAGATTCAATGCTTACCTAAAAAAAATTCAATCATTCAGAGAGTAAAGTGCCGACAGAAGAGACTGATGAAAATCGTCCAGAACGAAGAGAATTCAAACAAAAATCCGGCAATTGGCAGATTAATCGAGTGCCTGTCAACGAGAAGATAAATACTCCGAAAATTGGACATTAAATCTTACGAAAAATGGATGAGAATGTACTTGTGAATGAGAAGATGAGGGCCGAAACTACACCATTGTTGGAGCTTGAAGACACGGTGCAGCAAATCTGGAAACTATGCAAGAATGGATGAGAAAAGGAAAGGGGACAGTAGGTGATGGAAATCAGCCCACGCTTGTTCCCCTAGGCCCAATCAAGAAGGCCCAACTAAAGCTCCATCATATACATAGGGTCCTTCATCAAAGGACTTCGACTCATCTGAGGCCGGGGCATATTTGGTTCAACTACATCAAATGGGCCAACGAAGAAAGGTACAAAGTTGAACTACGAAGGCCCATTCATATGGTGTGCTTCATATTTCAAGAGGATGTCCAAACATCCTAGATGGGCCAAGGCCACACGCCAAGCTCAGGAAAGAAGGAGTATCACACGTCCAAAGTCAAGTTTACAAGCCCAATTTTATGATCTTGATTTTTGGATGTATTTTAATTATTTTCAGCTTAATTAGTTTTTGGTGTGTTTATTTTAATTAGGCTAGAATAGTCGTGTGATTTAATTTCTAGTTAGGAATTGGCTAATTTTGTAACTAATCCAATCCGGATTAGGAAAGCCAAGATAATTAGGATAAGGTTTGTTACAACCAACTCCCCCTAGGATAAGGAATCCTAATCCAAGGAGGAGTAGAATAGATTAGGCATCTAGTAGTAGAACTCCTTGGTTGCACGCGAAGTTGGAGAGTTCCAATCCCTTTAGGACTCTCATAGTATAAGTAGGGATGTAGCCTCTCAAGGCATTCAATCAATTCAGAAATATGAAACCCCTTAAGCTTTTAGCTTTCCCTCGAGTGTTTGGATAAACTCTCACCCCTTTTTCTTCTATTGTATCTTGGTCTGGCACCCAAGTGGTTAGGAAGAGCTTGATCCTAGGTTGCGGTCTAGATCAAGTTAGCCCTAGGTTGTCCTTTTTGTGGATTCAATTAGGAAACCTAGATCTATCCGTTCTTACCTTTCTATCAATATAGTTAAGGTAATTACATTATGAGCTTTCAGTCAATACAGTTAAGTCACATTCAACCCTCTATCCTCCCCCCCTCATCCCAACGCCACCTCCACCTCCTCAAAACCCCCCACAAATCGTCACCCTTCCCCTCTCTCAAACGCCACCCCTCTCTTCCCTCTCTTTCCATAACAACCTTCTCTCTCCTCCAACAACCTAACAACCTCACACTCTCTCTCACATCAAACGTCAACCTTTCACTCTCTCCCCTCTTCTTACCTCACGCCATCCTCCCTCTCTCTCCCCCATCCTAACGTCAATCCCCTCCTAACCTTCATCCAAGATTCCTCTCATTCATCCCCTTCCTGTTCAAGATTCAATCTTTCTTGAATCTTGAAACCACAAAAGCCCTCTCGGCAAAACATCCTCCACAAAGAACCCTAATTCACGAGAACCCTCCCCTTCTCTCTCCCTAATCTCGTGAACCATCCCCCCTTCTGTTGTTTGGTTACACGTGTTTCATGTATTATTGGAATCAAGAACCTTTCTTGATCCGGTAATACATCAGTAGGGAGGGAAGGGTTCGATTTTTCCCATTGGATGAGAAAAGGAATGGGCGAGAAGACACCATGGATGGGCATTGAAGGAGACGGCAGATGAAGCAGAACTGTAGAATATTAGGGTTTTGGTTTTGTTTAGGGGGACGGATGAAGCAGAAAAGAAGGGAGGGAGAAACGAATGAGATTAATTGGAGGGAATGTAATGTTTTTTTTTTTTTGGATATCTATGAGAAAGTTTAAGATGGCGACGACTTTTTGTCCAGTGGCGCGAAGCTACCGTGCGCTGGATTATGACTGAACGCCTCTAAGTCAGAATCCGGGCCAGAAGCGATGCATGCGCCCGTCTTGACTGCGGTAGGGGCTTGGCCCCCGAGGCGCACGTGTCGTAGGCTAAGCCGTAGCGGATGCGTGCGCGCTAAGTACAATTCCTACCGAGCGGCGGGTTGAATCCTTTGCAGACGACTTAAATACGCGACGGGGTATTGTAAGTGGCAGAGTGGCCTTGCTGCCACGATCCACTGAGATTCAGCCCTATGTCGCTTCGATTCGTCCCTCCCCCTCTCGACCCTCCTCAAATAAATTCCATCATTCCCGAGGAGGTTGTAGCTGCTCCCGAGCAAAGGATATGCTAAGTGTTGCTGCCGCTGGAAATTTTCCAAGGGCTGACGGCGTCGGGGACGCATGCATGCCCCGGCGATAAGGAAATGCGTGCATATGCTAAGTGTCTGGAGGTGACACCGTGGCGTGGAATTCATTCGAGCGGCGCGCGGCCTGACGGAGAAAAACGGATGCATATGCCAAAAGTGTCAGGGCAAGGACTCGGTGGCCCAGAACTGGGCATGTGCCGGAGGGCAAGCCGAGCACGACGCCAAGGTTTGATGCGTGGGGGATGGCACGGGGGGCATGCCAAGAGATGCACATAAAAGTGGGGGAGGAAAGCGAACACGCCTATGAGGAGACAGTACGGAGCCTAGGCCCGAGACGGCCGCCCGCCGCGACCTGGGGTCGTCTCCAGCGAGGCGCGGGTGGGCACCGAAACCGACAAAGCGTCGCTTGTCGAGACGAGGCGGCGTGCCAAATCGAGTGTGGGCTGATGAAACGGGAGCCGGGCAACGCCGTCGACTGTCGACGGACAAGGCTGGGGTCCGGCGTCGGATGCCAAGCGTCCCGCCCGAACGCCGCGCGGCAACGGCGAGAGACAACATCAGCGGCGGCCGCGGCGGCCAGCGTTAGTGTCGACGACATCGATGGCGATGTCGGCGACAACTGCGGCTGGATTATCGGCGGCAATGTCGAAAACGACCCGGCGCGATGTCGACGGAAGTCAGCGACAGCCAGCGACGCTGTCGACGACACTGCGACTGTGACTGTCGGCGACAGCGTCGAAGACAGCCAGCGACAGTGTCGGCGAAGCAGCGGCGGCGGCGGCGACGGCTGCGAGCGGCAGCGTCGGCGGCTGGCGTCGATCGGCGGCGACGACGGCGGCAACGTCGGCGGCGATTAGTGACAATGATTTTTCCGTGGCTTTCGTTCGTGCGCTTGGGATGAAACTTGGCGGGCTGCTAACCTATGTTTTCTAAGGGTTTTCCGCGATTTTTCTGGATTTTTTCCGGGATGCTTTGGCCGTGCCTCGAGACGCTCTAAGTCGCCCCGGTACCGGGACACTCCTTTAGCTTCCGCTCGTCCGCTATCCCTCAAATTTTGCAGATCATTTCCTCGTCCCATTTAGCTATTTTACAGTATTTTTAATGATTTTTTGGAGCCTCCTTCGTCTCCTCCCGTGCCTGCTCGAGAAATAGCGATCCCAGCCTAAAACCAAGGCATCCGACGTCGAATGTGAAAAATAATTTGCAGTCAACTTCCCCATGATTTTTAAAGAATTTAGAAACTTGCCTTGCATATTTCTGATTTTTCTACGATTTTTTGGAATTGTTTCCGTTTTCGCAAAAACAAAATATATATAAAATAACCCGGGCTGCGAAAAAATTCTGAAAAATGTATTTTAGTAAATTAACATTATTATCCACCCAGGGGTATCCTCGGAAAATATTGGAAAAATCTAGAACTCAAAAAAAAGCAATGCCCATTTATTTGTCAAAAGTGTGTACACTCACATAAAGCTCTTTAGAGGGGAGGTGCTTGGCAAGGGCTGGGGCAGCGACAATGCCAACGACTGTTGACGACAGTGAGCGACACTTTTCACCGTGTCATTTGTCCCGTTCGCGATCCTCGTACGCCCACGCGCATGCTCGAGCGAACGTGGTTCGACATCGACCCCGCGTTCGAGCCCGGCCCCCGGACATGCTCGATGCCCCTGCGCGCGCATTATAATCAAAGACACAGGGCACAGGGACACATGGGCGCGGGGGCAGACTTGCGCGGACTTGGCGGAATTTGGCGGAACAGGTCAAGAAAGGGGGGGAGGGATATGCTGTGGCAGGCCCGCCCTCGCCACGTGCCCCTCTTGCGAGGCGCGGGTGGGCTCCGCGACCGGTGAAGCATCGGACGCCGAGACGAGGCGGCGTGGCAAATCGAGTGTCGACTAATGAAACGCGAGCCGGCAATGCCGGCGATCGCCGGCGACAATGCGTCGCTTCGTCGGATACTGTCCGCCCCGCCGGGCATACGGACGGCAGCGGCGATCGTCGTCGACGGCCGCGTGGCGATGTCGACGCCATTGCGACAGCGTCGACGGCAGCCAGGCGATGTCGGCGACAACTGCGGCGATGTCGTCGGCGACATCGGACGGCGACAACTGATCGACGCTTATCGGCGACAAATCGGCGATAAGAGCTGCGACGGTGTCGTCGGCCGGCCGACGCTGTCGACGACAACCGGCGACAGTGTCGTCGGCAGCCAGTGATGCATATCATACTTCAATGCATCAAGAGGAAGCTCTTAAAGACGTCACAAACCTACTACAACTCATTTCAAGTGGTTTCTCACATGACATCACGGGTATCTCCAACATTAAGAGATTTTTGAGCTCCTTATCTCAAGAGTCTTGAAGTTCTCATTCAGCCATATGATAGAGCTATTCTTTATGTACATTTTTGCTTTTGAATCTTTAGTATTGGAGTTGTATTTTAGGAGATATTGTATTTTCTTTAAAGTGATGTAATATGTGAGTGGGATGATGTAAGCCCTTAAGGGGTCTTTTCTTGATGATGGGTGACGCCTAAAGGGTGGGTCTCTACTATAAATAGACCCCCTTAGGCCTCTTGTAAGACACATCTCATTCATATTGAAAATAAACACAAATCTCTCTAAAGTTGCTATGCTTTAGTTTTCTCTCTAGTTTTGGCTAGAATTCGAAATCCCTTTGGGTTTTCGTGTGGAATCTCCTCTTCTAATCCAAGATTGAGCATTCTTGGGTGGTGTAAAGGAGGAGTAGGAGCTCTTGAAGATTGTGGTGTGGCTGTAGCAATTGGAGAGGCTTCGTTGCTCATTCTATCAAGTTCTTTTTCACGTCTCTCGTTTGGTTTTTTTTTGGATAGGTACGTTTTTGCTAGTCTTTGTTTCTCTTGATTGTCTTTTTAGTCATATGCATTAGAACTCTCGTCCATAGCCATCCATTTCATTCCAAATTCCTTCGTTTCATGCGTTTCTTTGAGAAATCAACAATCACAAGTTCTATCTTGTGAACGATCCGTTTTCATTTCGTGTATGATGAATTGTTTTTGATTCATTATGCATCAAAAGTGGTATCAGAGCTTAGGTTGTTGATATCTCGTGTGTCTTGCATCGTTTTTACCTTGTTTTCATCACAAATCACACGCCATTGTTGAGTTCTTCCAAGAACTCATCAAGAACTCATCAAGAACCCATCAAGAATTCATCAAGAATTCATGAAGAACCTTAAGCTCCACGAAAGCTAGCCAAATCCGTCCCTTATCCCATCACATTCACACGCCACCCTAGAGTTCTTCCAAGAACTCATAAAGAACCCAACAAGAATTCATCAAGAATTCATAAAGAACCCCAAACTCCACAAAGAACCCTAAAACCAAACACAAACCTACCCAAATTCGTCCCTTACCTACGAGAGTTCTAATTTGACATCAAGATTGAATCAAATGGACGAGTCTCAATCTAGTTCACCTAAGAATGCCGACGCTATGAGGATGCAAATTGAGTTGTTGCAAAAACAATTAAAGACTTATATGGATTTGAATCGAGCTTTACAAAAGGAGTCTTTAAATGTTGATCAAGATGCTTCATATGGCACGCCTAGTTCATTCTCAAGAAGAGGTGAACGTTTTGATTTTAAAGTTGAAATACCTGAATTTGATGGTAGTTTAGATCCGGAGGTATTTCTTGATTGGATTCAAACGGTTGAACGTGTGTTTGATTTGAAAGAAGTTAATGATGAGCTAAAAGTGAAGTATGTAGCATTGAAGTTGAGAAAGCATGCTAGTATTTGGTGGACTAACCTTCAAAAGAAACGCCAAGCAAAGGGGAAGGATAAGATTCGTTCATGGGAAAAGATGAAGTCCAAATTACAAAGCAAATTCCTACCCCAAAGTTACGTCCAAGACAACTATGTCAAACTTCAAAAGCTTGTTCAAGGATCCAAATCGGTGGAAGAGTATACCAAAGAGTTTGAACATCTCCTTTGGCGTTGTGACTTAAAGGAGAATGAGCCACAAGTTTTGGTACGTTTCCTAATTGGTTTGAATGATTGGATACGTAATGTTGTTGAGTTACATTCTTATAAATCGTTGGATGAATTAAGTACTTTGGCCTTGAAAGAGAAAGGCAAAGGAAAGAAAGGGGAAAAGATACCATGAGAACGTACCCTACACAAGCCAAACCTTATACCACACGTCCACCTACCCAAACACAATACAAAACTCCACAAAATCAGCCCCCATCCTCCCAAAAACCCTACGGCAAAACCTCACAAAATCAGCCACAAAACCCCCCCTCTAAACCCCACGTCCAAGAATCAAGGACATTACCTCCAAGAAGATGTTTTAGGTGCCAAGGGTTGGGTCATATTGCATCTGAATGTCCTAACAAATGTGTAGTCTCTCTTGTTGAATATCAAAGTGCTTTATATGTTGAACCAAGTTGCCATGAAAGTGAGTATGAAGAAGAGCAACTAGAGGAGGATGACGTTTGTGAAGAGGAAAATGTAGAAGAAGCAGATGATGGAGAATTACTTGTGTTGAGAAGGGCATTAAGCGTGGCTTCTACACCAAATGAATTGGAGCAACGTGAAACTATCTTCCATACTAGGTGTACGGTTCAAGGGAAGGTATGTTCACTCATTATTGATGGAGGTAGTTGTACTAATGCGGCTTCTACTATAATGGTTGAAAAATTGAAGTTGGAAGTAAGTTCTCATCCCTCTCCTTACAACATACAATGGTTGAGTCATGGGAAGGGTATAAAGATTGATAAACGTGTGCTTATATCTTTATCCATTGGAAAGAGTTATAAAGATCAAATATGGTGTGATGTAGTACCTATGGATGCTTGTCATATTTTGCTTGGGAGACCTTGGCTTTTTGATAGGTACGTCACACATGATGGGAGAATGAACACTTATTCCTTCACCATCAACAAGAAGAAGATCACATTGGCCCCATTGCCACCTTCTTCTATTATTCGGCCACCCCAACAAAAGGAGCAAGAAAAGGAGTCCAATATTGTTTCCTTGCTAAAAGTGGATCAACATGAGTTTCATGAGCAAAAGGAGTTGATTTTGGCGAATTTACAAGAGGAACAAGCTTCCCCAACTATGGAACACCCGGGCCTTGCCCCCTTGATGAGGAGATTTGGTCATTTGTTTCCAAAAGACATGCCCCACGGCTTGCCACCAAGGAGGGACATCGAGCATAAGATTGATCTAATTCCGGGAGCTACATTACCCAACAAGCAAGCATACCGAATGAACCCCAAAGAGTCTCAAGAAGTTCAAAAGCAAGTTGATGAGCTACTACAAAAGGGTTTAATTCGTCCAAGTATGAGCCCATGCGTCGTTCCGGTGTTACTAGTTCCAAAGAAAGATGGTACTCAACGTATGTGCATGGATTGTAGGTCCATCAACAAAATCACCATCAAATATCGTTTTCCCATTCCACGTTTGGAGGATCTTCTTGATGAACTTTATGGAAGTGTTGTATTTTCAAAGATCGATTTGAAGAGTGGATATCATCAAATTCGCATATGTGAAGGAGATGAATGGTTAGTGATGCCTTTTGGTCTAACAAATGCTCCTTCTACTTTCATGAGGTTAATGAATCATGTATTGAAACCTTTGATTGGAAAGTGTGTTGTTGTATACTTTGATGACATACTTGTATATAGTAGAAGTGAGAATGATCATGTAAAGCATATAGAGCTAGTTTTGTATATCTTGGAGAAAGAAAAGCTCTACGCCAACTTGGAGAAGTGCTCTTTCTTCTCACCCAAGGTTGTCTTCCTTGGATATGTGCTCTCCAAAGATGGAATCCACGTCGACCAAGAAAAGATCAAAGCTATCCAAGAATGGCCAACACCAACAAGTATACATGAGGTACGATCATTTCATGGTTTAGCTTCTTTCTATAGAAGATTTATCAAGAATTTCTCTACTATTATGGCTCCTATGACCGAATTGTTGAAGCAAAAGGAGTATTCTTGGAGTAAAAGCGCTCAATTGGCATTTGAGAGCATCAAAGAAAAGTTGTGTAACGCACCTCTTCTAGTCATGCCATGTTTTGACAAAGTATTTGAAGTAGAAGTGGATGCTAGTGGAGTTGGCATTGGCGCCGTCCTTACACAAGAGGGAAGGCCAATAGCCTACTTTAGTGAGAAGTTGAACGAGGCTAAGAGGAAGTATAGTACATATGATGAAGAGTTCTATGCTATTATAAGAGCTCTTGAGCATTGGAGGCATTATTTGCTAAGTGGAGAGTTCATTCTTCATAGTGATCATGAAGCTCTCAAATTCATCCCCATGAAATGTTTCATATTGAAGATGGTTTCCTATTCAAAGGGAATCAATTATGCATACCAAAGACTTCCTTGCGTGAATTGTTGATTCAAGAAGTCCATGGAGGTGCTTTGGCGGGTCATTTTGGTATAGAGAAGACCTATTTGATGTTGAGAGATTATTACTTTTGGCCAAGTATGGTGAAAGATGTTGAGCATATTGTGAAGAGATGTGGCACGTGCAATCTTGCCAAGTCACATGTGTTACCTCAAGGCTTATATACACCTCTACCTATCCCATATCATCCTTGGGAAGATGTGAGTTTAGACTTCGTTGTGGGTCTACCTCGAACTCAAAGAGGTAAAGATTCTATTATGGTGGTTGTAGATCGATTTTCAAAGATGGCATATTTTGTACCTTGCAACACTACATATGATGCTAAGAGAGTTGCTACTTTATACTTTGATGAGATTGTTAAGTTGCATGGTATACCCAAGACTATGGTGAGTGATAGAGACTCTAAGTTTCTAAGTCACTTTTGGGTTACTCTTTGGAAGAAGATGGGAACAAAACTTAAATTTAGCACGGCATGTCATCCCCAAACGGATGGACAAACTGAAGTTGTCAACCGTACATTGGGAGCTTTATTACGAGCTTTGGTGAGCAAGGATAAGAAAAGTTGGGATACTTTGTTGAGCCATGCTGAATTTGCTTATAATCGGAGTCCAAATCGAGCTACAAAGTTATCTCCATTTGAAGTTGTGTATGGTAAGAACCCTCTCAAGCCCATGGATTTATCTCCTATATCTACACCAACTAAATTCAGTTTTGAAGCTAATAAGAGAGTGGAGGAGATTAAGAAGTTACATGAGGAAGTTCGTGAAAAGATCATGAGGTATACTCAAAGGGTTGAAGAGAAGGTCAATCAAAAGAGGAAGAAGGTTATTTTCAAACCTGGAGACATGGTATGGATTCACCTCAAGAAAGAAAGGTTTCCAAATAGAAGAAAAGGGAAATTGAAACCAAGAAGTGATGGTCCTTTTGAGGTTATTGAGAAGATCGGAGATAATGCCTACAAGTTGAAGTTAGATGATGGTTATGAGGGAAGTTGTACTTTCAATGTAAGTGATCTCAAACCTTATTATCAAGAAGGTGAAGAGATTCCAAGTTTGAGGGCAAACTTTTCTCAAGAAGGGGTGAATGATGCATATCATACTTCAATGCATCAAGAGGAAGCTCTTAAAGACGTCACAAACCTACTACAACTCATTTCAAGTGGTTTCTCACATGACATCACGGGTATCTCCTACATTAAGAGATTTTTGAGCTCCTTATCTCAAGAGCCTTGAAGTTCTCATTCAGCCATATGATAGAGCTATTCTTTATGTACATTTTGGCTTTTGAATCTTTAGTATTGGAGTTGTATTTTAGGAGATATTGTATTTTCTTTAAAGTGATGTAATATGTGAGTGGGATGATGTAAGCCCTTAAGGGGTCTTTTCTTGATGATGGGTGACGCCTAAAGGGTGGGTCTCTACTATAAATAGACCCCCTTAGGCCTCTTGTAAGACACATCTCATTCATATTGAAAATAAACACAAATCTCTCTAAATTTGCTATGCTTTAGTTTTCTCTCTAGTTTTGGCTAGAATTCGAAATCCCTTTGGGTTTTCGTGTGGAATCTCCTCTTCTAATCCAAGATTGAGCATTCTTGGGTGGTGTAAAGGAGGAGTAGGAGCTCTTGAAGATTGTGGTGTGGCTGTAGCAATTGGAGAGGCTTCGCTCATTCTATCAAGTTCTTTTTCACGTCTCTCGTTTGGTTTTTTTTGGATTGGTACGTTTTTGCTAGTCTTTGTTTCTCTTGATTGTCTTTTTAGTCATATGCATTAGAACTCTCGTCCATAGCCATCCATTTCATTCCAAATTCCTTCGTTTCATGCGTTTCTTTGAGAAATCAACAATCATAAGTTCTATCTTGTGAACGATCCGTTTTCATTTCGTGTATGATGAATTGTTTTTGATTCATTATGCATCACTGCGACGATGTCGCCGACGACACTGCGATAGTGTCGACGGCATCGGCGACGGCGTCGCGACAACTGCGGCGGTGTGTCGGCGGCTAGCGGCGATGTCGTCGACGGCGGCGTTATGTCGATGGCGGCCCGGCGATGTTGGCGTGACGCTGCGAGCAGCGGTGTTGACGCATCGCGAACGACAGTGTCGACGACACTCAGTGACAACGATTTTCCGTTTTTCGTCGTTCTTGCGCTTGGGATGAAACTTGGCGGGCTGCTTCCTTATGTATTTTAAGGGTTTTCCGTGATTTTTCTGGATTTTTTCGGGATGTTATGGTCGGGCCTCGGGACGCTCTAAGTCGCCGATGCAGACGACACCGCTTCCTCTGTTTTCCCTCAAATTTTGCAGATCATTTCCTTTTGCAATTTAGCTATTTTACAGTATTTTTTATGATTTTTTGGAGCCTTCCTTCGTCTCCTCCCGTGCCCGCTCGGGAAAAAGCGATCTCGGGCCTAAAACCCGATGCATCCGACTTCGGATGTGCAAAATAATTTGCAGTCCACTTCCCCTTGATTTTTAAGGATTTTAGAAACTTGCCTTGAATTTTTATGATTTTACAACGATTTTTTGGAATTTTTTCCGTTTTCGCAAAAAAAAAAATATATAAAATATTCCGGGCTGCGAAAAAATTCCGAAAAATGTTTTTTAGTAAATTAACTCAAAAAATTGGAAAAATCTAGAACTCAAAAAAAAGCCATGCCCATTTATTTGTCAAACGTGTGTACACTGGTCGTAGATGGAGTTATTCACATAAAGCTCTTTATAGGGGAGGTGCTTGGTAAGTGCTAGGGCAGCGACAGTGCTAGCGATCGGCGACGATAATGGCAGTGATCATCAACGACAATGGCGACAATGTCGTGACGATGTCGACGACATCGAGCGTCCATGCATGGCGTGGCATGGCAACCTCGTCAAAGGCATTGTCGACATGCGGCCATGCATTGAACTTGTCCCGGACGGATGATGGAACAACGAGGCTCGGGTTGCCTCGGGAAGCGTGCCATGCGTGAAAAAGTTGTCGATCGATATAGTTGCCTCGGATATTGATGCCTTGCTGTCCCGGTGTGCTTCGGTACTGTTTCTTGACGTCTGCTGTCGGTGGCATTCACATTCGTTGCGGAGTCGCCACCACGGGTGAGGGCGTGCCCCCCCCCCACCCGCAACAGCAGTTGCCCCTCTAGGGAGCAGGGGTGGTTGTCGGTGCCGTCGTTAGCTGCCTTTAGAGCCAAGCTATAGATTGTGCCTTTTGTTGCCCGACCTCGACCCAGGGCGGACGATGGGTTGTTAGGGCCTTCGGGCCTTGGCGAACCTTGACGCTCGTGGTACGGTGGCATTCTCATTGGCTGTGGGATTAATGTGGAGAGACGATGCCTCCCTTGTGTGGGATAATTATCGCAAGTGCGGTGACTGGTGGTGCCTTACCGGACGAGGCTAGGAACTAGTAGGTGGGAAGATTGAGGAGCAAGGCCCAGGATGTCTCTTGGCTTAGAAGAGGGTTGGAACCATATGGATCCGTAAATCCCTTTTGCCGAGAGCCTTTCGGAGGGTTGGAACCGTATGGATCCATAAATCCCTGTTGCTTGCGACTTGGTCGAGTACACCGAATGGGCCGCAACCATGAGGTCGGACGCCCGTGCGAACCGGTTGGCCTTGTGCCATCTTAGAAGTAGCACTTCCAAATGCGTGGCATACATTTCGCGCAGGGTGGTGGAGGCCCAAAGCGTTCAAATTTGCCGATGGGGATGTCGCGGTGCTGGGGAAAGGAGTTGTGATGCATAATGAGACCAAGGGATGATCACATTACACACAATCTAAGGATCTTTATAAATGAAGATAGGAATCTCCCTTCTCAAAGTTCCAAAGAACCAAAAATGGAATAGAAATGGATGAAAAGGATGGAAAGAACTATGTGATGTATTACCGGATCAAGAAGGGTTCTTGATTTCAATAATACATGAAACACGTGTAACCAAACAATAGAAGGGGGGGGATGGTTCACGAGATTAGGGAGAGAGAAGGCGAAGGTTCTCGTGAATTAGGGTTCTTTGTGGAGGATGTTTTGCCGAGAGGGCTTTTGTGGTTTCAAGATTCAAGAAAGATTGAATCTTGAAAAGGAATGTGATGAATGAGAGGAATCTTGTATGGAGGTTGTTAGGTTGTTGGAGGAGAGAGAAGGTTGTTATGGAGAGAGAGGGAAAAGAGGGGTGGCGTTGGAGAGAGGGGAAGGGTGACGATTTGTGGGCGGGTTTTGAGGAGGTGGAGGTGGCGTTGGGATGAGGGGGGGAGGATAGAGGGTTGAATGTGACTTAACTGTATTGACAGAAAGCTCACAATGTAATTAACTTAACTATATTGATAGAAAGGTAAGAACGGATAGATCTAGGTTTCCTAATTGAATCCACAAAAAGGACAACGTAAGGCTAACTTGATCTAGACCGCAACCTAAGATCAAGATCTTCCTAACCACTTGGGTGCCAAACCAAGATACAATAGAAGAAAAGGGTGAGAGTTTATCCAAACACTCGAGGGAAAGCTAAAAGCTTAAGGGGTTTCATATTTCTGAATTGAATTCGATTCCTTGCCTTGAGAGGCTACATCCCTATTTATACTATGAGAGTCCTAAAGGGACTAAAACTCACCAACTTGGCGTGCAAGCCAAAGAGTTCTACTACTAGTGGTCTAATCTATTCTACTCCTCCTTGGATTAGAATTCCTTATCTTAGGGGGAGTGGGTTTGTAACAAACCTTATCCTAATAACAAACCTTATCCTAATCATCTTGGCTTTCCTAATCCGGATTGGATTAGTTACAAAATTAGCCAATTACTAACTAGGAATTAAATCATACGACTATTCTAGCCTAATTAAAATAAACACACCAAAAACTAATTAAATTACATCCAAAAATTAAGATCATAAAATTGGGCTTGTAAACTTAACTTGGACGTGTGGTACTCTTGGGCTTGGCGTGAGGTTGAGCCCAACTCTAGGATGTTTGGACATCCTCTTGAAATACTAGGCACACCATGTGGATGAGTCTTTGCAATTCCACTTTGTATCCTCCTTCTTTAATCCATCTTTTATAAATGATTCGATTCTTCCTTATTGCGCCGGAATTGGACAAAGTCCTTTGATGAAGGACCCTATATGTATGATGGATCTTCAACTGGGCCTTCTTGATTGGGCCTAGGGGAATAAGCGTGGGCTGATTTCCATCATTCCCCCCTAGTTGAGAGAAGTTTGTCCTCAAACTTGGAGATTCAAGTTCAAAGACTTCAACTAACCCAACTGTAATCTTCACATGGATCAGGACCTCCACATGAATCATGATTGTGCAAATGACCTCCACGTGAATCAGGACCTTCACGTGAACTATGGTTACTTCAATAATCACTACGTGAATCAGTGTCTTCACGTGAACTGTGACTCCTTCGATAGATTGACATCCGTTATCGTCCATGAACCTTGGGTCCCCAAAGGTGAGACCAAGGCTAGGTAGATCTCTAGTATTCTTCGTTAGTTGCCAAGAACTCGACGGACTGAAAGAGATCTTATTAATGTATAAGCGGAGTTGGCTCCCATTATCTTCCATGAATCTAGGATCACCGAACTTCTCCCTGTAATAAGGCAAGGGGTGATCCTCCTTAGATAGAACAGCTCCAATACCAACTCCAGAAACATCACACTTGACCCTGAACTTCTTATCAAAGCTACCTAGGGCAAGGACAGGTGCGGTGCAGAGTTTCTCCTTGATGATGTCGAACACTTGCTGAGCTGCTGGCGTCCATGATAGCTTCCTATACTTCCAAAGCTCGGTCATAGGAGATAAAGTAATATTGAAGTTCTTCACAAACCTCCTATAGGAAGAGGCCAAGCCGGGGAAGCTTTGATCATCATGAGTTCTAGTTGGAATAGACCACTCCTTGATAGCTTTGACTCTTTCTTCATCAAACTTGAACACTTCAGGCGAAAGAGAATAGCCAAGAGAGACTATGTTGTTGATGAAGACGCCATACTTGGGTATATTTTGATGCAGATCCACGTGAGCTAAGATCCCCAAATAAGGTTGGAGATGAAAGATGTTGTGACCTTTCTCACTCTTGCTGTTCACAAGTATATCACCCAAGTAGATAACAATACACTTGCTAATAAGGGGCTTCAAAACCTGATTCAACAATCTCATAACAGTAAAGAGAGTGTTAGTTAGACCACGAGGTGTGACTAACCATTCATAGAATTCTTCTTTGGTTTTGATAGTAGTGTCCCCTTCTTGAATTCGAGTCTGGTTGTACCCACTTCTTAGATTAACCTTGGAGTTGACTTGGGTACCAAATAGCTCGTTCACTTGATCTTCACTTCTAGGAAACCTGTACTTGGTAGTAACCTTGTTGGTGCACAGACTTTGGCTTCCTTCCATTGGGACCCAAAGGGTAGGGATGGCGCATGGACTGAGACTTTCCCTAATCATACCCTTTGCTTGAAGATCTTCATCTTGTCCTTGAACCTCTTGGATGTCACTAGGGTTCATGTGATATATTGGCTCGTTGTGCACGGCAGACCTAGGAACATGATCGGTTTTGTGATGGATCTCACGCTGAGGGGGCAATTCAGATGGCTTCTCTTTTGGGAATACATGAGGAAGTTGTTCCAAAAGATGGGTGACGAGAGCGTAGCCTTTCGTGGGTTTTTTTGTGGCTAGGGTTCTCGTTGGTAGGCTCTTTGTGGCTAGGGTTTGTGTTTGGATCTAAGGGAGTGATCTCCTTATGCTCACTAAACTCAGGGCGTTCAGTGGTCATAGAAGTGATGGGATTTGGATCACTCTCTTTGGGTGGGGACGGATTGGCTATTTTAAGTGGAGCTAGGGTGATTTTTTTGTGGTTGAACCTGAAGGTGTAGGTGTTGGCTCTTCCATCATGCATCACACTCCTGTCAAATAACCATAGTCTTCCCAACATAATATGACAAGCATCCATAGGCAATACATCACACCAAATAGTATCTTGATAGTTCTTGCCAATGGAAAAGCTTACCAAGCATTGATGAGTAACTTGTAGTCCTTCACCCTGATTGAGCCATTGGATGGTGTAGGGCTTGGGATGTGGACTGGTTTCCAACTGAAGTTTTTCCACCAAAGTTGTTGAAGCCACATTGGTGTAGCTTCCTCCATCAACGATTAAGGAGCAGACTTTTCCTTTGATAGTGCAGCGAGACTGAAAGATAGCCTCTCATTGTTGTTGGTCTTCTGGGACAATCGAACTACTGAGGATCCTCCTCATGAAGAGCAATTCGTGTGCCATGGTAGGGGTTGAAACACCAGATTGACGTTGGGTAGGGAAGGGTAATGTGTTTGGGCTGTTTGTGGAGTTTTGGGTTGCAGGTTGGTACTGAAGGTTAGAAGGTTACGTGTTTGGGTTGCAGGGTAAGTTATTGGAATAGCAGGTTAAGCTATTGGAATAGCAGGTTAAGCTTTAGACTTGCAGGTTAAGCCTTTGGATTTGAAGGTTACGTGTTTGGTTTACACTCAACCTCAACCTAGAGCTCTGATACAACTTTTGATGTATTACCGGATCAAGAAGGGTTCTTGATTTCAATAATACATGAAACACGTGTAACCAAACAACAGAAGGGGGATGGTTCACGAGATTAGGGAGAGAGAAGGCGAAGGTTCTCGTGAATTAGGGTTCTTAGTGGAGGATGTTTTGCCGAGAGGGCTTTTGTGGTTTCACGATTCAAGAAAGATTGAATCTTGAACAGGAATGGGATGAATGAGAGGAATCTTGTATGGAGGTTAGGAGGGGATTGACGTTGGGATGGGGAAGAGAGAGGGAGGTTGGCGTGAGATAAGAAGAGGGGAGAGAGAGAAAGTTGGCGTTTGATGTGAGAGAGAGTGTAAGGTTGTTAGGTTGTTGGAGGAGAGAGAAGGTTGTTATGGAGAGAGAGGGAAAAGAGGGGTGGCGTTGGAGAGAGGGGAAGGGTGACGATTTGTGGGGTGTTTTTGAGGAGGTGGAGGTGGCGTTGGGATGAGGGGGAAGGATAGAGGGTCTAATGTGACTTAACTGTATTGACAGAAAGCTCACAATGTAATTAACTTAACTATATTGATAGAAAGGTAAGAACGGATAGATCTTGGTTTCCTAATTGAATCCACAAAAAGGACAACCTAGGGCTAACTTGATCTAGACCGCAACCTAAGATCAAGCTCTTCCTAACCACTTGGGTGCCAAACCAAGATACAATAGACGAAAAGGGTGAGAGTTTATCCAAACACTCGAGGGAAAGCTAAAAGCTTAAGGGGTTTCATATTTCTGAATTGAATTCGATTCCTTGCCTTGAGAGGCTACATCCCTATTTATACTATGAGAGTCCTAAAGGGACTAAAACTCACCAACTTGGCGTGCAAGCCAAAGAGTTCTACTACTAGTGGTCTAATCTATTCTACTCCTCCTTGGATTAGAATTCCTTATCTTAGGGGGAGTGGGTTTGTAACAAACCTTATCCTAATAACAAACCTTATCCTAATCATCTTGGCTTTCCTAATCCGGATTGGATTAGTTACAAAGTAGCCAATTCCTAACTAGGAATTAAATCATACGACTATTCTAGCCTAATTAAAATAAACACACCAAAAACTAATTAAATTACATCCAAAAATCAAGATCATAAAACTGGGCTTGTAAACTTGACTTGGACGTGTGGTACTCTTGGGCTTGGCGTGAGGTTGAGCCCAACTCTAGGATGTTTGGACATCCTCTTGAAATACTAGGCACACCATGTGGATGAGTCTTTGCAATTCCACTTTGTATCCTCCTTCTTTAATCCATCTTTTATAAATGATTCGATTCTTCCTTATTGCGCCTGAATTGGACAAAGTCCTTTGATGAAGGACCCTATATGTATGATGGATCTTCAACTGGGCCTTCTTGATTGGGCCTAGGGGAATAAGCGTGGGCTGATTTCTATCATTCCCCCCTAGTTGAGAGAAGTTTGTCCTCATACTTGGAGATTCAAGTTCAAAGACTTCAACTAACCCAACTGTAATCTTCACATGGATCAGGACCTCCACATGAATCATGATTGAGCAAATGACCTCTACGTGAATCAGGACCTTCACGTGAACTATGGTTACTTCAATAATCTCTACGTGAATCAGTGTCTTCACGTGAACTGTGACTCCTTCGATAGATTGACATCCGTTATCGTCCATGAACCTTGGGTCCCCAAAGGTGAGACCAAGGCTAGGTAGATCTCTAGTATTCTTCGTTAGTTGCCAAGAACTCGACGGACTGAAAGAGATCTTTTTAATGTATAAGCGGAGTTGGCTCCCATTATCTTCCATGAATCTAGGATCACTGAACTTCTCCCTGTAATAAGGCAAGGGGTGATCCTCCTTAGATAGAACAGCTCCAATACCAACTCCAGAAACATCACACTTGACCCTGAACTTCTTATCAAAGCTACCTAGGGCAAGGACAAGTGCGGTGCAGAGTTTCTCCTTGATGATGTCGAACACTTGCTGAGCTGCTGGCGTCCATGATAGCTTCCTATACTTCCAAAGCTCGGTCATAGGAGATAAAGTAATATTGAAGTTCTTCACAAACCTCCTATAGAAAGAGGCCAAGCCGGGGAAGCTTTGATCATCATGAGTTCTAGTTGGAATAGACCACTCCTTGATAGCTTTGACTCTTTCTTCATCAAACTTGAACACTTCAGGCGAAAGAGCATAGCCAAGAGAGACTATGTTGTTGATGAAGACGCCATACTTGGGTAGATTTTGATGCAGATCCACGTGAGCTAAGATCCCCAAATAAGATTGGAGATGAAAGATGTTGTGACCTTTCTCACTCTTGCTGTTGACAAGTATATCACCCAAGTAGATAACAATACACTTGCCAATAAGGGGCTTCAAAACCTGATTCAACAATCTCATAACAGTAAAGAGAGTGTTAGTTAGACCACGAGGTGTGACTAACCATTCATAGAATTCTTCTTTGGTTTTGATAGTAGTGTCCCCTTCTTGAATTCGAGTCTGGTTGTACCCACTTCTTAGATTAACCTTGGAGTTGACTTGGGTACCAAATAGCTCGTTCACTTGATCTTCACTTCTAGGAAACCTGTACTTGGTAGTAACCTTGTTGGTGCACAGACTTTGGCTTCCTTCCATTGGGACCCAAAGGGTAGGGATGGCGCATGGACTGAGACTTTCCCTAATCATACCCTTTGCTTGAAGATCTTCATCTTGCCCTTGAACCTCTTGGATGTCACTAGGGTTCATGTGATATATTGGCTCGTTGTGCACGGCAGACCTAGGAACATGATCGGTTTTGTGATGGATCTCACGCTGAGGGGGCAATTCAGATGGCTTCTCTTTTGGGAATACATGAGGAAGTTGTTCCAAAAGAGGGGTGACGAGAGGGTAGCCTTTCGTGGGTTTTTCGTGGCTAGGGTTCTCGTTGGTAGGCTCTTTGTGGCTAGGGTTTGTGTTTGGATCTAAGGGAGTGATCTCCTTATGCTCACTAAACTCAGGGCGTTCAGTGGTCATAGAAGTGATGGTATTTGGATCACTCTCTTTGGGTGGGGACGGATTGGCTATTTTAAGTGGAGCTAGGGTGATTTTTTTGTGGTTGAACCTGAAGGTGTAGGTGTTGGCTCTTCCATCATGCATCACACTCCTGTCAAATAACCATAGTCTTCCCAACATAATATGACAAGCATCCATAGGCAATACATCACACCAAATAGTATCTTGATAGTTCTTGCCAATGGAAAAGCTTTAACTTGTAGTCCTTCACCCTGATTGAGCCATTGGATGGTGTAGGGCTTGGGATGTGGACTGGTTTCCAACTGAAGTTTTTCCACCAAAGTTGTTGAAGCTACATTGGTGCAGCTTCCTCCATCAACGATTAAGGAGCAGACTTTTCCTTTGATAGTGCAGCGAGACTGAAAGATAGCCTCTCGTTGTTGTTGGTCTTCTGGGACAATCGAACTACTGAGGATCCTCCTCATGAAGAGCAATTCGAGTGCCATGGTAGGGGTTGAAACGCCAGATTGACGTTGGGTAGGGAAGGGTAATGTGTTTGGGCTGTTTGTGGAGTTTTGGGTTGCAGGTTGGTACTGAAGGTTTGAAGGTTACGTGTTTGGATTGCAGGGTAAGTTATTGGAATAGCAGGTTAAGCTATTGGAATAGCAGGTTAAGCTTTAGACTTGCAGGTTAAGCCTTTGGATTTGAAGGTTACGTGTTTGGTTTACACTCAACCTCAACCTAGAGCTCTGATACCACTTTTGATGTATTACCGGATCAAGAAGGGTTCTTGATTTCAATAATACATGAAACACGTGTAACCAAACAACAGAAGGGGGGATGGTTCACGAGATTAGGGAGAGAGAAGGCGAAGGTTCTCGTGAATTAGGGTTCTTAGTGGAGGATGTTTTGCCGAGAGGGCTTTTGTGGTTTCAAGATTCAAGAAAGATTGAATCTTGAACAGGAATGGGATGAATGAGAGGAATCTTGTATGGAGGTTAGGAGGGGATTGACGTTGGGATGGGGAAGAGAGAGGGAGGTTGGCGTGAGATAAGAAGAGGGGAGAGAGAGAAAGTTGGCGTTTGATGTGAGAGAGAGTGTAAGGTTGTTAGGTTGTTGGAGGAGAGAGAAGGTTTTTATGGAGAGAGAGGGAAAAGAGGGGTGGCGTTGGAGAGATGGGAAGGGTGACGATTTGTGGGGGGTTTTTGAGGAGGTGGAGGTAGCGTTGGGATGAGGGGGGAGGATAGAGGGTTGAATGTGAATTAACTGTATTGACAGAAAGCTCACAATGTAATTACCTTAACTATATTGATAGAAAGGTAAGAACGGATAGATCTAGGTTTCCTAATTGAATCCACAAAAAGGATAACCTAGGGCTAACTTGATCTAGACCGCAACCTAGGATCAAGCTCTTCCTAACCACTTGGGTGCCAAACCAAGATACAATAGAAGAAAAGGGTGAGAGTTTATCCAAACACTCGAGGGAAAGCTAAAAGTTTAAGGGGTTTCATATTTCTGAATTGAATTCGATTCCTTGCCTTGAGAGGCTACATCCCTATTTATACTATGAGAGTCCTAAAGGGACTAAAACTCTCCAACTTGGCATGCAAGCCAAAGAGTTCTACTACTAGTGGTCTAATCTATTCTACTCCTCCTTGGATTAGAATTCCTTATCCTAGGGGGAGTGGGTTTGTAACAAACCTTATCCTAATAACAAACCTTATCCTAATCATCTTGGCTTTCCCAATCCGGATTGGATTAGTTACCAAATTAGCCAATTCCTAACTAGGAATTAAATCGTACGACTATTCTAGCCTAATTAAAATAAACACAACAAAAACTAATTAAATTACATCCAAAAATAAAGATCATAAAATTGGGCTTGTAAACTTGACTTGGACGTGTGGTACTCTTGGGCTTGGCGTGAGGTTGAGCCCAACTCTAGGATGTTTGGACATCCTCTTGAAATACTAGGCACACCATGTGGATGGGCCTTTGCAATTCCACTTTGTATCCTCCTTCTTTAATCCATCTTTTATAAATGATTCGATTCTTCCTTATTGCGCCTGAATTGGACAAAGTCCTTTGATGAAGGACCCTATATGTATGATGGATCTTCAACTGGGCCTTCTTGATTGGGCCTAGGGGAATAAGCGTGGGCTGATTTCCATGACTATGGAAGATGATTACCCAACGAATGGAAATGATGAACGAATGGTTGAACGAATGATGAACGAATGATGAATGAATGATGGATGATGTTTGAACGTCACTTTGATGAATGTTTGGCGTTTGAATGATGGACGAATGCTCCTTGTACAATTGAATGTTGTTTGATACTTGAAAGAACACTCAAAGTTGGATGAATGTAGATGAACGTTAGAATGGATGAATGAATGAATGATAATGGCTTTGAAGATTCTTGGAGGATACAGCCACACCACCTTCAAGAGACCTTCAATTCCTTCCTATCACCACCAAGGACGGCAACCTTGGATAGAAGAAGGGGATAGTTTCGTTCTCCCTCTAGACAAACGAAGGGAAACTAGCACAAAGCTAGAGAAACAACACATCATGTGTTTGATTGTATTTGATATATGATTGAATGATGATACAAGGCACCCTAAGGGGTCTATTTATACTAGTACAGGCCCCCTTAGGCGTGTGGTATGAAAGAAATTACAACCATCTAGCTTACATCATCCTAATCAAATGATTACATCATAAAGAAACAAATGAACTAAGCTAGATTACAAATGATGATAACTTGCTCAATACTTAACCAAATCTAAAGATTCTTGAACCCTTGGAAAGCTCTTGGAATGTAGATTAATCCACTCTAAGACTCCTTCCATGATAGCTTGATGGTTCTTGAATTATGGAGCAAATTACTTAAGTACCGTTGTAGATTCCTTCCAAAGTAGAGAGATATGTAAGTGATGTGAGCTCTTCTTCCATGTAGGTAAGTATTTGATTTTTCTCTAGTTGACCTTGATGTATATGGCCATCAAATATACATCATACTCCCCTGGTTGAAAAAGTTTGTCCTCAAACTTGGAGCATCACTCTCTTACGCGCCTTCTTCACAAAGAATGTCAAGCTTTCTTCTTAAAGGCTTTGAAGTCATCATAGACTCCTTTACAAAACTTCTTCGACTTCTTCAAAAATAACCCATAGACATTATTGGACCTTGATACTCCATGTTTCACCATGGATGTAGAATTCCCATGTAACTTCAAAATTTCAAAATCTACAATTTTTCCTTCATTATTGAATGTGAAGCGATCCATTCTTGAATGATCACAAACGACTATGGCCCCTTGACTCCTTTGAATCCTTGGCACTTCAACCATAAGATTCAAGTTGATATCTCTTGGGTGCACATGGAAGATACGCTTCATAGGAAAATTCAAAATTGGATGCTTGCTTGGATCCAATTTGCTTCCCTCCGAGTTGGCAAGAACAAGACCTTTTGCTTGAAGATCATCAGCTTCCTTTTGAACCTTTGGAGGTTCACTAGGGTTTTTGTGGGTTGGGACCAAATCTTCTTGAACATCACGTTGGAATGGGTGGGTGACGAGTGGGTGACCCTTTTTGAGACTAGGGTTATCGTTGGTGGAATTTTCGAGGCTAGGTTTTGTGTTTGGATTTAAGGGAGTGATCTCCTTATGCTCACTAAACTCAGTGTGTTCAGTGGTCATAGAAGTGATGAGATTTGGATCACTCTCTTTGGGTGGGGATGGGTTGGCTATTTTTAGTGGAGCTAGGGTGATTTTCTTTTTGTTGAGCCTGAAAGTGTAGGTATTGGCTCTTCCATCATGTATCACGCTCCTGTCAAATAACCATGGTCTTCCCAACAAAATATGACAAGCATCCATAGGCAAAACGTCACACCATAAAGATTCTTGAAAAGATTTGCCAATGGAGAAGATTACCAAACATCGTTGTGTTACTTGTAATCCTTCACCATGATTGAGCCACTTGATGGTGTAGGGATTTGGATGGGGACTTGTTTCCAACTGAAGTTTGTCCACCATAGTAGTTCACGCCACATTGGTGCTGCTTCCACCATCAATTATCAAAGAACAAAACTTTCCCTTGATTGTGCAACGAGACTGAAAGATAGCTTCTTGTTGTTGCCGATCTTCTCGAACAATCGAATTGTTGAGGATCCTCCTCATGAAGAACAATTCGTGAGCCATGGTAGGGGTTTGGAACGTCCAAATTGACGTTGGGTAGGGAAGGGAATGTGTTTGGGGTGGGATTGTGTTTGGGCTATGGGGTTCTTTATGGAGTTTATGATTCTTTATGAGTTCTTGATGAGTTCTTGTAAGAACTTATGGGTGGCGTGAGAATGGTGGGATGTTGGGGATCGTTTTTGTGATGGAAAGATGGTAAAAAGATGGTTCAAGAACTAAGAGAATCAAACTCGTTAGCTCTGATACCAATTTTGATGCATAATGAGACCAAGGGATGATCACATTACACACAATCTAAGGATCTTTAAAAATGAAGATAGGAATCTCCCTTCTCAAAGTTCCAAAGAACCAAAAATGGAATAGAAATGGATGAAAAGGATGGAAAGAACTATGAAAGATGATTACCCAACGAATGGAAATGATGAACGAACGAATGAACGAATGATGAAAGAATGATGAACGAACGATGGATGATGTTTGAACGTCACTTTGATGAATGTTTGTCGTTTGAATGATGGATGAATGCTCCTTGTACAATTGAATGTTGTTTGATACTTGAAAGAACACTCAAAGTTGGATGAATGTAGATGAACGTTTGAATGGATGAATGAATGAATGATAATGGCTTTGAAGATTCTTGGAGGATACAGCCACACCACCTTCAAGAGACCTTCAATTCCTTCCTATCACCACCAAGGACGCCAACCTTGGATAGAAGAAGGGGATAGTTTCGTTCTCCCTCAAGAGAAACGAAGGGAAACTAGCACAAAGCTAGAGAAACAACACATCATGTGTTTGATTGTATTTAATATATGATTGAATGATGATACAAGGCACCCTAAGGGGTCTATTTATACTAGTAGAGGCCCCCTTAGGCGTGTGGTATGAAAGAAATTACAACCATCTAGCTTACATC